>CM060251.1:64937994-65257994 GCA_030684275.1 Acipenser oxyrinchus oxyrinchus
CAACAGCAAGCAGTAACAAAAGTCATAGGGTGTCATCCTGTAATGCTTTAACCAATCACTGTTAATTATAAAGTAATGCAGTCATTTTCTATCAGTTCTGACCATGTGTCCCCTTTTGTGTGTTCAGGACAGCAGTGGGGCGCTGCACAGAAGCGGGTCTCTGGGGAAACTCCGAGATGTTCTCCGGAGGAGCAGTGAGATGCTGGTGAAGAAACTGCAAGGAAACGGACCTCCAGAACCACGAAACACAAAGTGGGTATTCAAGCTGGAGAGGAGCTGCTTTGATTTTCTACAGCTTTAATAAGCTTGTCATCTGTCACATATGTATGATTTTCTGGGGACAATACAATACAATGAAAACATTTGTGTATCATTTATGATTTCTTCCGTGGGGAAACTTTTTATTTTTAATTTTTAATTTTTTTTAATTTTAAGAATTTATTGTTGTAAACATTTTTGGGCAGCATAAACTAGCAAGACCATGGGGAATATATGGTACCCCTTACAATTTTAGTATTTGTTAAAGTACAGCAGAAAACAAATACAGTTTATTTAGTTTTTTAGCTTTTGAATAAAGTAGCCATTTACAAACTGTTAAATGTCGTATTCCATCCCTATAAAATTCAATGCATTTTAACAGTGGCAGATCTAACTGTTAGATCACTAAAAAAAGTTATTTGGTGTATTTCTGTCTGTACAAACCTGCAAAATGCCAGGAAGGTATTTGTTATAAAAGTATTTAGGTCAGTCGCCTTTAGATCAATCGAAAACAACATAGTCTGTTCTAGAAACTGCTATTATGTTTTGTTTTTAAATGAAGTTTTCACTGTGCTGCTAAACAGAATATCACATGTTGTTTGTTTTTTGCTTACTGACCTTATTTTCTTTCCAGCAGCATGAAACGAGCTGCCTCTCTGAACTTCTTGAATAACCCTAGCGATGATTCTTTCCAGGTGCGTGCTTTACTGAACCTTACTTTCATAAACCCATGAAACTGAATAGCACGTTTGCAGTTACAGTATGGTAGTTATGTGGACCCTCCAGCAATAAACATTCCAACTTACTTGTTATTAGACAGCTTTGAGAAAAACAGAATTCTCAATTTGATGGCACACCGTATTAATGATGATCAATTGCTTAAGGAGAATTCCTTACTGCAGTTTACCCTCTCTCTATACTGCAAAACGAGAAGACGCTCTTATATTGTAAGAGACTGTGTAAACTGTCACATAAGGTATTGAACTAGCAATAAAGTGTATTGATAGACAGGGCTCGCACTGTCACTTTAAGTTACAGTTGTTAATAATGTAGCGTTGCGTGAAAATAAAAGCAGGCTCACACACAGGCAGTTTGTTAACACAGAAAAATTGAGAACCACTGTCAGCCGTGATTCACGTCCCTTTTATACTCTCACCCCCTGCCAGCGTACACCAACCCCATGCAATAGCTAACCCAGATTTAACACTGCACAAAGCAATAGAAATCTGCAGCGCAGATGAAGCAAGTAAAAATCTGATACGAACGCTGCAAGGCCATGGTGACAAAAATAGTATCTGCAGTTGTGGCAAAGTGGTGAGTGGTTACAGGTGTGTGCAGTGCAGATGGATACAAAACAGACAGACAATGATTTCCAGGTGCAAGGGTGTTTATTGATTATACAATGTCCAGAGCCTTCGGGCAAACACCTGTAAATAATAAATAATGGAAGTGATACAACGGCGTGTATCACTTCGTTTGTAATCCTCGGGTTTAACACGAAACCATAAAACACAGTCCAGGTTCTTTCCTCACCTACACGTAACACAGAACACAAACACAGTGTTTATTTTAGTGCGTGAAACTAATGCTCGTGGTGAAAAGTACATTTGTGAAACAGGGAAGTGCTGGTGTCCGGGTTTGTTGCTGGCCTGCGGCTGCAGCTCCGGATAGTGTTAGTAATCTTTAGAAACAAAAACAAACAGTTTTTACTAGACAGAACAAACAAACACAACACTCATGTTTCCTTTTTTTCAGTGGTCTCCTTCTAGGTTGTTTTAACCATTTACAAAAGGAACAGATCACTTACACTACGACCCCTATTTATACCCTCGCTCATGACCCTCTGGGTTAACGAACGCATCCACTCCTCCAATCCTCGGATGCCACGCCGTTTACCGTACGGGTCATTGAGTTTGGGTACTGTAGCTCCGCCCCCTTCCTAAATGACTGACTTCCACCTACCCTAAGGAATAAATTGTCATGCCATTTAGTTAAGGGTACTCTGTTCCTTTTACACAGCGCCCTCACAGGTCGGGAGGGAGATCTAACACCAAAAATCATTTGATCTCTGTCACACCGACATAGGCTCTTCCTGAGCAACATACGACGAATCCGACCCTTCCTCACCAACTACTCCACGCAACTCCTCATCCAGGCCCTGGTACTCTCCTGCCTAGACTACTGCAACTCCCTCCTGGCCGGCCTCCCTGCGTCTGCCATCCATCCGCTCCAGCTCATCCAGAACTCCGCTGCTCGCCTGGTGTTCCCTCTGCCTCGCTTCTCCCACGCAACTCCACTGCTCTGCTCACTCCACTGGCTCCCAATCACCGCTCGCATCCAGTTCAAGACTCTTGTACTCGCCTACCGATGCCTTGACCAGACTGCACCCAGCTACCTCCAGACCCTCATCTCTCCCTACACCCCCACCCGACCTCTCCGCTCCACCTGCAGAAGAAGACTGGCTCTACCTCCTCTACGCTCCCCTACCTCCAGAGCCCGCTCCTTCTCCACCCTCGCCCCGCAGTGGTGGAACAACCTTCCTACGGATGTCAGGACTGCCCAGTCCCTGATCACCTTCCGGTGCCTCCTCAAGACACACCTCTTCAGACAGCACCTGTAGAACTCAACTCTTCCCTTCTGGACAATATAGCACTCTGCCTTTAATGCACTTTAACTTGCACTTATCTGCTCTGTATTTAATCCTGCACTTAACCCAATCTGTAGTATCTTGTATTTCACTTGCACTCGTATCTAACCCTAATGTAACTATCAACACTGTTATCTGCGCTTGAACTGCCCAGATATCAAATCGTACTGGGTTTTGTATTTGCTCTTATTAGGACTGAAGTCATTGTATTTTGTATCTTGCTCTTAATTGTACTGTAATTCTTGATATGTATTTTTTGTATAAAACTGTAAGTTGTCCTGGGTAAGGGCATCTGCTAAGAAAAATAAATAAATAAATAAAAATAAAATAATAATAATAATAATAATAATAATAATACATAGAAAAGCCAGGCGCCATTGAGAATGCGGACAGTGTCTTCCTGTAACAAAGAAAAGACTGTCAGAGCAGAAACAAACAACAGCAGCAGAAGACGAAACACTGAGAAAAATGCTAAAAGAAGGTTGGCCAGCAACCAAGAGGAGTATCCCAGCAACCATCAGCCAATACTGGAATATGAGGGATAAAATCCACGAAGCACAAGGATTAATGCTCATGTGACCCAAATTAATCATTCTAACAGTTGAGAAAAGAAATGCTCAATATTATCCATGACAGCCACTTGGGAATGGAAAAGTGCAAATCCCGAGCACGAGCAGTCATCTACTGGCCAGGGATGTCGGAGGACATCGAAAAGACAGTGTCTAGATGTTCAACATGCACCAAATATTGAAGAAAAAAACAGAAAGAACCCCTGATTCCACATGAAGTGCCTGAAAGAGCATGGCAGAAACTGGGTGAAGATATATTTGAATTAATGTACACAACTACATAATAGTGGATTACTACTCAAAGTATCCTGAAATATATTTGCTGCAAGACAAAAAAGCCAAAACAGTCATAAAACATATAAAGTCAGCATTCGTCAGGCAGGGAATACCAGATGAAATCACCACCGACAACATGCCCTTTGCCAGCAGAGAATCTCAACAGCTTGCTGAAAACTGGGGATTTAAAACACCAACCTCCAACCCAACTTATGCATCTAGTGGGATGAGTGAAAGAGCAGAACAAACCATCAAACAGCTTGTAAAGAAGAGGGAAATGATCCATGCATAGCCCTGCTAGAGTGCATTAAGAGGAATGAAATACTCACCTGCCCAACTCTTCATGAGCAGAATGCTGAAGTCAAACTACCGACAACACAAGCACTGCTAAAACCAAAAGTGCACAAAGATGCTTTCCCGCAACTAAACAAGAGGCAGAAAATACAGAAGTATTTTGATCATAGTGCAAAAGAACCACCCAAGCGTCACGTAAAAGACTGAAGCAAGGTTGAGAGTAGAGAAAGTATGGGAACCAGCAGTTGTTTCAAGGCAGCAGGAGGCACCGAGATCCTTTATTGTCACAACACCTGATAACGCGCAGTACAGAAGAAATCGCAAGCACCTTCTGAAGACAGCAGAGTCGCATGCAATTTAGGGACCGCCCATTGAAGATGAAAGCATCTTCAACAGTGTCTGTACCTTACACCCTGACAACAAGAGAGCAACAGCTTTCAAGAAAGCAACCGTTTCCAGAGACACATTCTCCCATGCAGTTTACATGAAGTGGAAGGATAATAAGAACACCAGCGAGATATCGAGTTTAATTTGCCTGAAGTAAAGTATATGGTGGTAAAGATCAATCCCCACGGTGGACTAAGTGCTTGTAACCTCTAGTCCCAATGTAGACAAGTTCTTTTTTTGTATAAAAGTAAACACTTGAGATTCTAGGAATTTAGACATTTTTAAAAAAAGAGAAGGGAGATGTATTGCACTGGCACTGTCACTTTGTTAAGTTACAATTGTTAATAAAGTTATTGTTGTTGACCTTTAGCTGGTGTCAGAGTCGTCATACTTTTATAAACATAACACAACTGTACATCTTAACATCTTATAAATCATGTTTTAATAAAACAAGGACACCATGCAGAGTTAATGCTGTTATCCTTGTCTTTAGAATGTTTGTGAGTTGGTATTTGTGCACAAAGAACACGTATTACTAATGGCAAAAACAAAATGTACTGGAATGCAACTTGATTGGCTGAGAGTGACAATATGGCTGTACAGCATATGTTCAATATTTATGTCTACAGGGTTTCCGTTGTTTTATATAAAAATGTTCTAAGTGAATAGTTAAAATAGTGTATATTCAGAAACTGTATTTCAATAACAAAACATAGCGTGACTGTATGTAATTATGTTTCAAAGGCAAAGTGAATACAGTTGGAAAACTTGTTCTCAGGGTTGAAATTGGAGCACAACGTGATTCACGGTGACTGTGCAGAAAATATAACAATCAGTCATTGCAGGTGC
Source organism: Acipenser oxyrinchus oxyrinchus (assembly GCA_030684275.1). NCBI lineage: Eukaryota > Metazoa > Chordata > Actinopteri > Acipenseriformes > Acipenseridae > Acipenser > Acipenser oxyrinchus. Next base: position 64,943,275 of record CM060251.1, read on the forward strand.
AAGGACCTGGTTCTGCAGTTATATTGCTTGTAAATCAGCCAGAGCTGTTTTATTAGTGATGTGGGAATGAGTGAATGTCCACAAAGCAGGTGTATTTACCAAAACAGTCCTGTTTATTAAATCTACCAACAATGGTATTGGATTTAAACGGTGGGCTTGCAGTCCCAAACAAAAAGGTTCCCAAACAATAAACAATAATCACAGTCCCAGGTGCGCAAGTGCAGATGCCGTCAGTCCTGGAACAGGTTGAGGGGGTGTGGTAGTGCAGGTGCTCTCAGTCCTGGAACAGGTTGAGGGGGTGTGGTAGTGCAGGTGCTCCCAGTCCTGGAACAGGTTGAGGGGGTGTGGTAGTGCAGGTGCTCTCAGTCCTGGAACAGGTTGAGGGGTGTGGTAGTGCAGGTGCTCTCAGTCCTGGAACAGGTTGAGGGGTGTGGTAGTGCAGGTGCTCTCAGTCCTGGAACAGGTTGAGGGGTGTGGTAGTGCAGGTGCTCTCAGTCCTGGAACAGGTTGAGGGGTGTGGTAGTGCAGGTGCTCTCAGTCCTGGAACAGGTTGAGGGGTGTGGTAGTGCAGGTGCTCTCAGTCCTGGAACAGGTTGAGGGGTGTGGTAGTGCAGGTGCTCTCAGTCCTGGAACAGGTCGAGGGGTGTGGTAGTGCAGGTGCTCTCAGTCCTGGAACAGGTCGAGGGGTGTGGTAGTGCAGGTGCTCTCAGTCCTGGAACAGGTTGAGGGGTGTGGCAGTGCAGGTGCTCTCAGTCCTGGAACAGGTTGAGGGGTGTGGCAGTGCAGGTGCTCTCAGTCCTGGAACAGGTTGAGGGGTGTGGCAGTGCAGGTGCTCTCAGTCCTGGAACAGGTTGAGGGGTGTGGCAGTGCAGGTGCTCTCAGTCCTGGAACAGGTTGAGGGGTGTGGCAGTGCAGGTGCTCTCAGTCCTGGAACAGGTTGAGGGGTGTGGCAGTGCAGGTGCTCTCAGTCCTGGAACAGGTTGAGGGGTGTGGCAGTGCAGGTGCTCTCAGTCCTGGAACAGGTTGAGGGGTGTGGCAGTGCAGGTGCTCTCAGTCCTGGAACAGGTTGAGGGGTGTGGCAGTGCAGGTGCTCTCAGTCCTGGAACAGGTTGAGGGTGTGGCAGTGCAGGTGCTCTCAGTCCTGGAACAGGTTGAGGGTGTGGCAGTGCAGGTGCTCTCAGTCCTGGAACAGGTTGAGGGGTGTGGCAGTGCAGGTGCTCTCAGTCCTGGAACAGGTTGAGGGGTGTGGCAGTGCAGGTGCTCTCAGTCCTGGAACAGGTTGAGGGGGTGTGGTAGTGCAGGTGCTCTCAGTCCTGGAACAGGTTGAGGGGGTGTGGTAGTGCAGGTGCTGTCAGTCCTGGAACAGGTTGAGGGGGTGTGGTAGTGCAGGTGCTCTCAGTCCTGGAACAGGTTGAGGGGGTGTGGTAGTGCAGGTGCTCTCAGTCCTGGAACAGGTTGAGGGGGTGTGGTAGTGCAGGTGCTCTCAGTCCTGGAACAGGTCGAGGGGGTGTGGTAGTGCAGGTGCTCTCAGTCCTGGAACAGGTCGAGGGGGTGTGGTAGTGCAGGTGCTCTCAGTCCTGGAACAGGTCGAGGGGGTGTGGTAGTGCAGGTGCTCTCAGTCCTGGAACAGGTCGAGGGGGTGTGGTAGTGCAGGTGCTCTCAGTCCTGGAACAGGTTGAGGGGGTGTGGCAGTGCAGGTGCTCTCAGTCCTGGAACAGGTTGAGGGGGTGTGGCAGTGCAAGTGCTCTCAGTCCTGGAACAGGTTGAGGGGGTGTGGCAGTGCAGGTGCTCTCAGTCCTGGAACAGGTTGAGGGGGTGTGGCAGTGCAGGTGCTCTCAGTCCTGGAACAGGTTGAGGGGTGTGGCAGTGCAGGTGCTCTCAGTCCTGGAACAGGTTGAGGGTGTGGCAGTGCAGGTGCTCTCAGTCCTGGAACAGGTTGAGGGGTGTGGCAGTGCAGGTGCTCTCAGTCCTGGAACAGGTTGAGGGGTGTGGCAGTGCAGGTGCTCTCAGTCCTGGAACAGGTTGAGGGGGTGTGGCAGTGCAGGTGCTCTCAGTCCTGGAACAGGTTGAGGGGGTGTGGCAGTGCAAGTGCTCTCAGTCCTGGAACAGGTTGAGGGGGTGTGGCAGTGCAGGTGCTCTCAGTCCTGGAACAGGTTGAGGGGGTGTGGCAGTGCAGGTGCTCCGGGTGGTAGTGTTGGCTCTGTAGCTTCAGCTCCCGAATCCGTAGCTTTCTGCTGGTACAAAACAATAACAAATGCAGCGCTCCGGCTTGTTAGAATGTCAGCGTTAAGGGCCGTACTCGCGTAGCTGTGTCCCCTTTGTACTGCTAATCCCCTCTCCATGATCAGAACGTTGCCACTCTATCCAATCGCTGTTCTTAACGCAGCTGATCAAAATAGAGCTGTTCAGCTACACCCTTTCACCAAGATGGCTGACTTCCGGTTCCGTCATATCATCGAGTAGGTCTATCCCTGTGAAGGTGCACCACCAACCTTACTTAGTGCCCTTCCATTCTGGGGGTAGATTTATAGTTCAGATTCCTTCTCTCCCGTTCACAGTGCCACACATTAGAAACGTCACTAAAAAATAAAAAATGTAATCTAATTAATATCACCAAATTGAGAAGTTTTCTTTCCAGAACAGATGCTGAGAGATTGTTGCATGCTTTTATATCTAGGATTGATTACTGTAATGCCCTTTTTCTGCTACTCAGTCATGTTATATCTCACCTGCAACTTGTACAAAATGTTGCTGTTAGAGTTTTAACAGGAACTAAGAAACGAGAACACATTACCCCTGTGTTTGCATGTTAGCACTGACTTTCTGTCCGGTTTAGGATCGATTTTAAGGTGTTGCTTTTAACTTATAAGGCTTTAAATTGTCTTGCTCCATCTTATTTAAATTTAACCCGATATGTTCCTAGACGGGTTGCTTACTATTCCCAAGATTCAGCTATAAACTATGGAATGAAAATGCTGAGATCTGTAAGGGAAGCACCAACTGCTGCTGCTTTTAAAACTAGATTAAAAACACATTTTTATAATTAAATTTATATGTTTTAAAAGGATATATACATATTCTTTTTTGTATTTCTTGCTCTTTCTTCTTGTTTTATTGTTTTTATTTTATTGTTTGCTTTTATTGGTTATTGTTACTTCTTTTAATATGTGTCAATGTTTTATTATTAGTTTTATTATTTATTATTTTGAGTGAAACAGCTGCTTGAATTTGTGTGGATTGCTGCTTTTCTTAAAAATATATATATATATATATATATATACTGTATATATATATATTTTTTTTTAAAATCAGCTTGCAATTTACTTTTCCTTTTTTTCTTCTTTCTTTCTTTTAATTTCCAGGGTCCCGGGAGAAGGAGACTGGCAGAGAGCCGGGGACTGAGCTCCAGCACTGTGGACCTGTCACCCCGCGACTCTCTCTTCAGTACCAACTGACACGCACCTTTCCTTCCAACACCGCTTCCCAAGGAACAATTCATGTTTTTAAGAACCTAAAGAAAATACTTGTTTTTATGTTTTCATGTAGGTGAGCAGACGCCAGCCCCACTGCCTTCTGTTATCCCTTGAACATGTTGTGTAAACTATAAAAAGAGGGTTCCAGGCTTGCAGGCCAGCATCAGAACTTCTGCAAACTGTTTTGCACTGAACCTAAACTTTAATTAGAGAGAGTGCAATCCAGCCTCATTGCGGAAACCTTGCTGTGTAAACCATATCCCCGATTGCTGAGTCACCTATTCATCAGGGCCCATTTTGTTTAATCACTGTCATGGCTTCTATGCTTCTATTCTCTCATTCATACAAAAGGGCATTTTTATACTGCAGATGAGAAAGGGGAGCTGTGCTATCGTGAGAAACAGCTACTACTTAAAATGCTATAATTAGTGTAGGTAAAATTGTACACACTGAAGCAAGCAGGGTTAAAAGTGGTACCTCTGCCAGTAGACATTGTATGCATTTGAAAAGAAGTGAACACAACTGAGAGCATTTTAAAAATATATTTGCTATAATACACGCTACACAGTGCAGCAACAGAAAACCGTCAGATGTTCTTAAAAGCATCTGCAAGTCTGCTAATGGTTTAAGCTCCAACCATTTGTGGCTTTGCTGTCTTGAACCAAGAAACAACAGTTAAATATCATTAAATCATCTGCATCCGCCATACTAGGTTTTGTACAAAAGAGTGATTTTCAAGGAGTCAGTGTGCATGGTTTGAAACCATCAAATCCTTATGCAACTGGGGTACTCTGGAAATGCTGGAAATACTGAAAGAAAAATGTGTAGTTATTGGCTGAACTTTTATATTCCTTTCAGCATTAAAAGGTCTGCATTCATGTTGTTGTGAAACTAAGATAAATTTGCTTTAAAAAGCTGACAAATTTGAATCTTATATTTTTAAGTGATTTTTGAATGCTTATAGTAACCCATCTGGAATATATATATTTTTTATATTGCTTTCTGAAAGTTAAAATATTTATTTTTAGACTACAAATGCCTCATATTCCAAGCCACATCTTCTGTGAAACTATGTAAATGGGAATGTTATTAGCAGTTATTAACATTTGCAACAGTAGCTCTTGTTCCCTGATCATTTTACTGAAAATATTAGTTCTTTGCTTACAGGACATGCTGATTTGTCAAGTACTACACCATATATTTAAAAGTGCTGCCTTCTTGCACCTTCTCACTCCCTGTGCTCACTTATGAGGACTTGTGATGCTGTAGCACAGGAATGTATCAGGTAATAGAGAGTGACAGTTTAAATCATTAGTTTGGTATTTGAACAATATGCAGATCTCAAATTAAAGTCTGTCTTGGATATCGCTTGTATTTAACTTCTGTTCACAGTAATTGGCAGATCTGGTAAACACACGGGTGGCAATCCCACACACGAGATTTTGTTTTCAAAAAGCTTAGCATGGAAGCGGAACACCTCGATGACAGCTGCTGGATTTGAAAGGTTTGTCGTTGACCCATAAAACCGAGAATCAATGCAGATATCCCATCAGACGCACGCGTACACAGAGCACAAGGACACAGGATAAGAACACTATTTCTATACAGTGTGTTCTGGAAAGCAGAGTGTGTCATCGAGGAGAGTCGCAATGGAATACATGCAGATGCTGTACACATGCATAGGCAGGCGTTTGTATAGATTTTTAATTCTTCTTTTAGATTCCGTAGTTGTGACACTTGTATTGTTAACCGTCAAAATCAGGGTATTGCTATGAATTGAAAACTGTTATCGAAAACTGTTATAAACTGTTCTAAAGCCCACTTTAGATGTAAACAATATTGTATACTGGGATGTATTTTTTTATTTTTATTGTTGTAAGTATCTTGTTTCTGAAATTAATTCAATTAATACCTGAAATAAATGTTCTTTTGAAAAGGTTGAACTAAAACAAGGTTTAAATCACACTTTGTATATATGATTATGTGCATGAAGGCCAAAACGTCTTGTGTGTGTGTGTGTGTGTGTGTGTGTGTGTGTGTGTGTGTGTGTGAGATCTTTCTGCTTTTCTGTTGTTGTTGAATAGTTTCACTCTCTCTCAGCTTATATATGCATATTGGTCTGGTGGGTCACATAACACATCACAACTTTTTTTTTTTTTTTTTAATAAATTTAGTCGTTGCCAAATATTTTTATTATTTTCTCCCAATTTGGAATGGCCAATTATTTTATTATGCTCAGCTCACCGCTACCACCCCTGCGCTGACTCGGGAGGGCGAAGACGAACACACACTGTCCTCCGAAGCGTGTGCCGTCAGCCGACTGCTTTTTTTCACACTGAGGACTCACCATGCAGCCACCCAAGAGCTACGGCGTCGGAGGACAACAGAGCTCTCGGGCAGGCGCCCAGCCAGACTACAGGGGTCGCTGGTGCGCGGTGAGCCGAGGAGACCCTGGCCGACCTAACCCTCCCTCCCCGGCGACGCCGCCAATTGAGCGCCACCCTCTGGGAGCTCCCGTCCTCGGTCGGCAAAGGAATAGCCTGGACTCGAATTCGCGACGTCCAGACTATAGGGCGCATCCTGCACTCTACGCAAGTGCTTTTACTGGATGCGCCACTCGGGAGCCCAACAACTTTTATAAATAAAGTTGCTAGCATTCTCTTATTGTTAGGGAAGTGTATGTTTTGACATTCTTCTTTTCGGCAGTTGTTCGAATCACTTCCAGGCTGTGCATCACTTGCATCACTTACTCTTCAGAAGCTAGGCTGGGGTTGCTAAGGTCTTGCATTTATGAATGCTGTTTACCAAGTAAAACTTCCATTTACATTATACATTATACAATTATTCTACTTGTATAGAAATACACTAATTTGATTGAATGAAAAGGAAGACATTTGATTGTGAATTATGTTTTAAAACTGTATGTGAATACAACAGGTTTATCTGCCTTTACATTCAGGTTGTGGCTGGGGATAAACACAGTGGCGTAACATCTGAATCTGGACTGATTCTCGTATTTTAAACAAAAGAAGGTCTAGGCTATGCATACAACAGGTCATAGTAAATTACAGCCGGGACCAAACCTGATGTTGCAGTGGACTCAAGTTCTGTGGAGTGGTACAAGCACTCACATAGCAACTTGTAGATAGCAACTTGGGGTAAATCCTAAATATGTACGGTAATATGGGTTTCTGGTTGATGTAATTTACCTGGTACTGCTGAAAAATAAAATGCTTTACGAAAACTGATATGGTTGAAAAATAAATAGTTTACACCTTCTGCCATGTATATATAAAATAGCGATAGTGGGTGAATATGGCTGGGGGGGGGGTTAATATGTGCAAGCAGGATATATTACTTTAGATTCAGTTCTGATTCTTTTAAAAATAAATACATTTAAATCAAATGAATTTGTAATGTACTACAAATGGTACAAATTTAAAGCATTCAAAATCAAACTTAAATCTTGGAAGTGTGCTAAATGTAGTTAAATGCAGTCATTTTAATTCTTCTAATTCATCTTCTTGAATTAATAATCTCCTTCCTTACAAATGTCTTCATTGGAAACACTGTGCTTTCCATATGTTTGCTGTTCCAAGCTTAAGGGACTTTTCTTTTAGAAGTAACACTTTGTGTATTAGACCTGTGTTCAAGGACCACCTGATTTTTAATTTTTTTTTTTTTATCTTGGCGGACCACACAATAAATAGTATAGCACATAAAAAAATCACTATAATACTAAGAATAACTGTAGACTTACCTAACTTTATTTGTTTGAATGCGATGGGTGGGCCTGTTTCTGAGAGCAAAGTTATTTTAAAATTAGAAATTGATTTGTGTGAATTAATAATCTGTGAAGTTACAATACACCCATGAGGTACCAGCACAGTCTGAGCTACGAATCTCCAGCTATAATCTTTATAAAACGAATGTTTGGATGCTGCACACTGATTGGCTGTTGAGGATTTTTTACCGTGCAGTGCTGTACAATGCACGATGAATACATAGTTCAATTAATAACATATTAAACTTGAAGTAAATATACACATTGTTGTGAGAGGTCTTTTAAAGTTTTTAAAAATGAGTGACATTCCTTTCGTCACATTTGATCTTTTCGGAGGCATGACAGTGGACAAGTGGCTAGAATTACAAGAAAAAATACAAAGCAAGAGACGCAAAGATTTATCAAGTCAACAACTTTATGAAATAGAAGAAAACAAAAATGTTTCGGCAGCTGGTGTTTTTATTGATTTGATGAAACAAAGAAATGGTAATCGACTTAGACAGTTTGTCTTGAAAATCTAAACGGTTTTACAATAATGTATGCTTCTGTGCGTTAATTCGGATGGTCAGGAATACTCAATTGTGTTATGTTAGCCTCCATGCTGGTCTCAGTCGCTCCGTAAACAGTGCTGACATAAACTGCAACGGTAGCCTGTTAGTGACAAAGCATTTCAAAATGTCAATAATGTATTTTTGAATTAGCTTTTCCAGGTCAGTGGTAGTAATGTGTGGATAGTGAACTTTGTCTTTGCCTCCTTTTCTGTATCTTTTTATTATCAACAAAAATACATGATTAACCTGCAAGGCTAACATTGCGGGTTATGTCAGCTCTGTTTATGGAGCAATTGAGACCAGCACGGAGGCTGCATTCATTTTAATTCACTACAATAAATGGAAACATTGAAATAATAGGTTTCGGATGTAACGCAGCTTCCCTGAAAGAGAAGGTGACCGCCAAAACAATACTTTTGGGATATGTCTGCTTGTCAGGTATTTACTGAGCATTTTATATCAAAACTGCTGATAAGCCCCTCCGTGGAGTGACGTCCTCGGTCCCGCCTCCCGAGATGATAAACAGTCACTGCACAGAGACCACAGTCTTTTGCATTGAACCTGCGAATGCGAGTGATGCGACCTCACAAAGTTGGCGGTCATCTTCTCTTTCAGGGAACCAGGGTTACATCCCTAACCTATCGTTCCCTTTCAATTCGAAGATGACTGCCAAAACAATACTTTTGGGAAAGTATACCAAAGCCGTCGCGAGGGAGAATAAGCAGACAGAGAGAGATATTTCAACTCTATGAAATGTATGGGCTCAAACTGGGTCTTAGTGAGAGCCTCCAGTAGCACGTCTAGGCTCCATTCGGGGAGGATGTCCTTTCTAGGAGAATGTAGCCACCAAGCACCCTTTAGAAAACGGGTCGCCAGTATATGAACGCCTGGGGATACTGAGTCAATGGGGACATGGCATGCAAGGGAGCGAGGATAGCATCCATGCACTTTGAAAATGTGCGGGTAGCTAAGGAGAGGCCAAATGGCAGCATGGAAAACTCAAAGATGCTCCGCTGAAAAACGAAACAGAGATATTTCCTGTGCGCTGGACGGATAGGAACGTGAAAATATACGTCCTTCAGGTCCACTGTTGTAAACTAGTCACACAGCCAGACAGACTGGAGGATGTGGCGATGTGTGACCATCTGGAACCTCCTCTCCCTCAAGAACCCGTTGAGGTGTCTCAGGTCAAGGATGGGGCGAAGCCCACCATCCTTTTTTGGGCACCAAGAAGTATCTCGAGTAGAACACCTCTCTTTGAGAGGTGTGCTCTACGAGACGGATGGCTTGTTTTTGAAGTAGTGTTTCTACTTCTTGTCTGAGAGCCAAGACTTGGAGAGAGTCGTTCACGGATGTGACTGTGGTCCCTCGAAAGGGAGGAGGTCCCGAGTGGAATTGCAGTGCGTAGCTGGTGTGTACGGTGGCGAGCACCCAGGAGTCTGAGGTGCAATTGCGCCAGTATTGCACCTGGTGTTGTGCAAATGGGTGGGTCTGAGGCCGCAAGCCTTCAGGGCCCTTGCTGGGGCTGTTGAGGCTGGGGCGGAGGCTGTCTGGGGCAGTTCCATTGGAACTGGGCGCTGGTGGGCTGGGGCCCCACGTCCGGCGTTTCCCCATCCTTGCTGAAAGCCCCTTGCCGCGGAGGCCTGGAGGCGGTGCCACCACTAAGCCTGCCAGGCTTCTGCCCAGGGCTTGCCCTTGGAAACCTGAAATCTGTAATAAAATGCCGGAGACCGTGTGTAGCTCCGAAGCTAGTGGCTCGGGGAGGGTTACAGAGCACAGCATGCCGTCCAGGTAGGCTGTCAAGAGGCCTCCTGTGTTGGCAAGGCGAGTCACCTGCGCTTCAGCAAAGTAAGCCTTTTCCAGGTGGGCTTCCATGATCCTGCATTGGCCGTGAGGGCATACAGGATCCTTGGACAGACCTCCTACTGGGGGGGCTCCCACTAGGGCCGCTATGGTGGAGTCTACCGGAGGGAACTGTGCTAGCCCTACTGCCTCTGCGCTCTTGGACACACTGGGCGCCGAGGCCGGGTGTTGCCAGAAAGTCCGGGAATGCCGGAAAAGGCTGGGGGGTCTGAATACAGACCTGCGCTGTTCAGAGACTGCCTTCCAGGGAACCTGGAGGAAGTTGGCGGCTCGTTCCATAAGCACCCAAACCGAGCTCGAGGGTGCTGCAACCTCATGCTCTGAGGCAAGCTCAAAGCTGTGGACTGTTACTTGGGTCAGGTCTGGATCTTGAGTCTCTACCTGTAGGAAGGACTCCTCAGAAAGCACGTCCTGTTCCTCCTTGCTCATTACCACGTCCTGCTCTGAAACATCTGGAGCGAACACCGGTGAAGCCGGAGTCTGCTCTGGGGCAGGCGCTGGTGGTGGAGCTGGGGCAGGCTCAGGGGGTAGCCTGCTAAAGTGCTTTGGGCCATCTGGCCCTTTAACTCAGCAATGTCCCTCGCCTGGTCCGCATTTCTCGCTCGCTTCCTACTCCTCGAGGGAGATCTAGTGCGGTTGCGGGATGAAAGGCCTGTAGCCTGCATGCAAGATATACTCTGCGCTGGGCTCGAGGGCAGGCGGAGGGGGGAGACCTGGGATCCCGAAGACGGACATCGCTGCAGGGAGCTGTAAAGCGCCAAGGCAACGAGTCCTCGAGGCACCGACGGTGTCGAAGCACTGAGATACTGAGGCTCTGGGGCAGTGTGGCACTGAAGGCGCCGCTGCGCAGGGCTCAAAAAGGCCTCGAGGCATCAAGGCATATAGTCCTTGAGGCACCAAGAATGCTGAAGCACCGAGGCACGAAGCCACAGATGTCAGGGAGCACTTGAACACAGGGGCCACCGAGACGTCGAGGCTTTAGTACACCGAGGGCGGCGAGGCCCGAGGGTACCGCAGGTGTCGAGGCCTAGACACTGGGGCGCCGAAGCACCGAGGACAAAGCACCAAGGTATTGAGCTGTGTGTCTTGTCTGGGCTGCTTGCAGTCACACAACCAGGAACAGCACGTAGTCTGCAGACAGTTGTAGTGCAGTCACACAACCAGTGTAGTGCGAAGCTTGCAGTGGAGTGGAGCACCTCAGATGTCATCTGGATCACGTGCAGCACATTAGCCGGTGCAGTGAGTAGCTTGCAGCGGGGTGGCACAGCCTACAGTCCTGGAGAAAGGAGAAAAAAAGACAGAGAAGAAAAAAACACACTTTTTTTTTTATATACCTACACACCACTTTATGGGTGAGTGGTTCAATGTGCTTAGTCTGCTCAACAATAGGGCCAGATATATTGGGTCTAATGGAGGAAGCATGCGGTTGTTGTTTTTTTTTTGTGTTTTGTGTTTTTTTTAAACTGCAAGGCAATTGCACACACAGACACTCAACAGTAAGCTGGAGTGTGGGGAATTTTTTTTTACTGTAAGCAGTAATGAAAAAACAGTAATAATTAACATCCTGTAGGGGCACTAGGCCGCGCACAGCGAGTGGGCATGCCGAGGTCGCCCAAAGTCCTCGAGTCAACAGCGGCGCAGAGCAAAGCTGGTCTCGCTGGAGAATCACGTTCCCCCTTCTCTTAAAACTTTTTTTTTTTTTTAACAGATGCAAAAAGCAGAGGAAAATTATAGGAAATACATGCAGCAAGCTGCAAGGTTAGTAAATGTGATGTAGGCTGTTGAAGATTTTTTTTTTTTTAAACATGAAATACAGTTGCGTAGTGTTAAGCTCAGCCTTCAGCTGCCGAGTTTCTGATTCCGGGGAAGTGGCAAGCCGACTTCCAGCAATAAAATTGCAAGGGAACTACAGGAGAACTCGAGAGAAAGAGCTCTTAAAAGAGTCAATCACACAACTAGAAAAGTTTATTTTTTATATTCACCCTACCTACCTGTTCGTGAAAAGACAAAAGAGACTGAAGTCTCCCTGCAGTGACTATTTATGACCTTGGGATGCAGGAATGTCACTCCACGGTGACAAGCAGGCATATCCCAAAAGTATTGTTATGGTGGTCATCTTCGAATTGAAAGGGAACCTCCAGTTTAATGTTTACAACAAATATGACCTTGTTAAAGGGACTATTTTGTCTCCAAAGCAGAAGGATATATAATAAAAATTATTATTATTATTTTTTTAAATAAAAACACTTTTTATTTTTTATTGTATCTGTTTTATAAGCGGGATAACACTCCAGGGCTTGTGCATTGTGTTGCTTCGCTGCGTGCCTCCAACCCAACTACAGAAGTAAAGAATACATTTTAGACACTCCAAAACTATATATGATGGAGAGTTTAGACCTTTTTTTTCACTTGGAGATATTCTCCATGTATGCATTTTCTTCCTGCTTCTGTACTGTGTTTTTAAGGTCTCACATTTTGGGTTTGCAATGGAGTCTATAAACTATGCAGCCGCTTCCTTTCCGTAATTATGTAACCTTTCGATGGACCACCTGAAGGGAGCCGGAGCTCCACCAGTGGCCCGCGGACCACAGATTGAGAACCACATTTTTACTGACCTACATTTCTACTGCCCAGAGTCTCTATGTTCTCAGATTTAGACGTGCCATTATTGGGCCCCTAAAATAAGGACCACAGTGTATCCAGATCATGCTTCCTCTTGCAACACTGCAGGTCTTTTCTTGTTTCCACAATGTATCATTCATCTCCAGCACCAGCATTGTTACTGGAGGGCATTCTAGACAGCTATGAACACTAGAAATTCACTTTATCCTCGTGAACACTCCCGAGTTGAGAAATGTAGTCCCAAGATGATTTATGTCCCATGATGTGCGAATAATAATATCGAACAATCTGAATTATGTTTAAAATATATTGCTGCAATTCAGACAACACAGGATGAAGAAAATGCCATTTGTTTCTCGTGCACCCTGCCAGGTGCTCTGTAACCCTTAAAGTAATAAAAGGCCTATTTTATTTACTGCATCGTAGACGGAAATTACATTGCAAAGTTTTTTTTTGTTTTTTTTTCAGGAATGGAAAGCATTAAATAGAAGTTGCACGCATGATGACTGTTACATAAAAGAATCACATGTATTGTGATACTTTACATCACAAATTGTGTGAAATTTCCGCAGCCTTAGGCAGACATCTAAATAGCTTACTTGTCAACATATCATTTACATCTTGATGAAAGAAAAGATATATAATGAATAGAAGTAACTGTTTTTAGTTGAAAAAAATAAAATCACTACCAACAGCCTGCAATAGAATGTTAAAAAACAGCAGTGTAAAAGTTAAAAAATGCGTGGTATTTACGCAATCCTTTAAGAACTACAGTCTTCTTTAAAGGTTATAGTACTGCAGGTTCAAGTTCAGCACATTCATGAATAGGCATCTTCTCATGCCAATCTTAGATAGATTGCATTGTGCATTAATACACTCGGAGCCAAAGTAATATACAATTTCAAAGGTTGACGTCAGAAAGAGTATTCTTTACAGAACAGAACAGAAATGATACCCGATCAGATATTATCTCTCTATTATCAGAGTTGAATGGCTCTTATATGTGGCTTCTATATAATGAAAGCCTGGTACAAACTTTTGCAAAACTTTCTCTCGATGAAAAAAAAAAAAAAAGCAGACAATGGCTGTAGGCGTGAGCTGGACACCCAAACCAAATTATATATATTTTTTAAATGTCACAAAAACCCCCCCTCCCCCTCCCCTTAAAAAGGGAATGCGCTCACTGGGGTTTTGCTGGAGGGGTGGGGGTGCTTGATTGTATATAAAGGGCTCATCCCGGTACCAGAGCATCACAACCTTCCAAGGAACTCCAAAGAACCACAATGAAGACCCTCCTTTTTGTATCTGCAGCAGCTCTGCTGGCCATAGTGGCACTCCTGCCACCCAGCTTTGACGCCAAGGAGTTTACCAAGTGCGAACTGGCATCCCGACTGAAGGCTGAAATACCACAGATGGGACATGAAGGCAACAAGAAGATACAGGAAATACTTGCCAAAGGTCAGTATTCTGTTTTGTTTTAATGATAATAGCCATGCTCAGACACCCTCTCCAGTGCTTCTACCCAGCTGTGAGGACAATAAACAGGTTATGTGATTTGCCCAAGCTGGGGTGATTTAATCTTACTTGACCCCCCAACGTTATTTTGCATTTGAGAATTAGCAGTCAAGCTTTTGAGGACAGTCAGTATAGGACCACTGGTGTAGTTCCCGTACTATTTTCTATAGGTGGCTCAGACATCATCATTCTGCCACTGACACGTAAAGTAAAAGATGTGGAAATACTTGTAGAAATAAGACAAATGCATCAAATGGTTCATGATCAGTGCTATGTGTTACTAGAAGTTCAGCATACAAAGAAAATGTAAATATGTAGAATAATTCTTGTTTAAGAAAATCAATATTTTAGTGGCATTCCAGTACCTTCAGATTAAGGACTACACCACTGTAAACACACCCTTGAAAGAACATGTTCCGCTAAACAGAATTTTAACATTGAAAAATAATTTGACTGAATTGGCTGCAACCTAATGGTATAGCATATTATTAATAAAAAGAGAATCAGTAAATTGCATTTCATGATAGGCATCAATGGTCAAACTTTTTGACAGCACCATTACTTTATTTATTTATTCATTTTTTTTAAAAATCTACAGCAATTGCTTATGAAATTTAAAACCTGATAAAAAGTGCCCTACACCATAGGCAAATTGACTCCTCTGTTGTAAATGCATTACATAGGCAATTTTCCCATAGTTGAAAATCTGGACTGATCATTTAAATAAATTAGGAAAAACGCACCTCAATGTATGCTTGTAGGGAAAGTGCTTGCCAGTGTTCGATTTAAAATACAAAGAAATACCTTTCTAGTTTATTTCATTGCTGGTATAGTGTGTAAAGGTTTAACTTTTACATGGTGCACTAATTCTAAACGTTCCTTCCCCTTATTTTCTGTAGTGATTTGCCAGGTGGAAACCACGACTGGCTTCAACACCAGTGCTATCAGCCCTGCTGGACCCCCTAAGATCCCCTTTGATAAGATCCCCAAAAAGAATAAAGGCAAGGGGAGCCACGAGAAGACAGCCGAGCCAGACAATGATAAAGACCACAAGCCCCATGTGATGCCGTCCAGGGACTTTGGCGATCTGTTAGGCATCTTCCAACTCCCCAGCCAACTGGTCTGCAATAATACAAAGAGCTTGTGCAAACTTGACTGCAGCAGTAAGTAGATATCTTTGAAGTATTTTATCACTATTTTATCACTTTTTTATTCGGTGGGATGCATCTCTGAAGAGTGTTGTAGCCAAAACCAAAACATACGGAATCAAGTCATTTTGTAAGGGGAATGAACATGTTAGTGGGTTCTTAGAAACCACTCATTATAACCATTAAACACTGTCAACACTGATGGCCTTTGGGTTTGGCATACATCACTGTTAATGCCTTAAACAATTTGTGTAACCAATGAACAGCACAAATAGTTTAATTGGGTATCCTCATCGATGTTATTCTTAAATTAATAACAACTGTAGGACTGTAATTTGATTTCCACTGGGGAAACAAACACTTGGTCACCCTTTTGGCACCTAAAAGCAGAGAATGACCTTGATCCAGTGCTCCTCCTTTATAATGCTATAGTCTTGAACCATGGGCGTGTGCAATCTGTGTAATGGCATTAAGGGGCAAATTGGATCATGATGACCATATTACCTGTACCACAGTATAATGAGACTCCTTTTAACAATGGAGCACTGTATAAAAATTAAAGGCTGTGTGCTTCAGTTCTAACTTGTTTGTTAAGCCTGTTACTTGGAAATATTTATTGGGGAAATCCTGGAAGGGTCTTTTTTTTTTTAACCAAGCAAAAAGTAATGTACAAGAATTCAGAATTAAGATGTTTTTTTTCCCCCCTTTTATTAAGAACTGCTTGATGATGACATCACCGATGACATTGCTTGCATGAAGTTTGTTTTTCAGTTCAAAGGCAAGGGGTGAGTACTATTGTGTGACATCACAATCTGTGTTTCACCAGGTCTGTTCTAGAACATTATCAGCACAGCTGCAGTTCTTCATTGGTTCATGATCAGTGACACAACAAAGGTTATGCTAAGTTACAGTACCACAGATCCCCAGCCAAGTTCTGAGATCAGAGTACTGGAGTAATCCCAGTCTGAATATTCAACAGGGAATGTGCACAAACTGTTATCATAAAACAGAGGTCTAGTTTGTGGGTTTCTGACATTTTGTAGGTTTAAAACCCATGAATCACATTCAACAGATGTAGTCTGTGGGTGACACTGACAATGTGACTCAATGTACACTAGGACAGTTTGGGACAGTTCAGGGTTTTTAGATCACATCACAATGCATTCTAGTACGTTTTACCTGCCTCAGGTACCTTTCACTTGTTTCTTTTCTTTGAGAAGCACTACACTTATCAGAATGCATTTGGGGTATAAGTTGAAAAGCCAAAACTGTTCCAAACTGTCCGAGTGTACATGGAGTCATGCGCTAACCCTAACCCTAACCCTAACCCTAACGCTAACCCTAACCAAGGGGTCATTTTGACCCCTACTGTGTTTTTATATGTTGCCAATGGTGTGATTAAAACTCCTTATCATTTCTGATAGTACTGTATATTTTCCACTACTGGCATTGCCTCTTCTGAAAATAAATTATTTAGGACAAAAAAAGACTCATTGTGTATTTTACTCTTCTACATTCAACTATAACTATCGTTGGGAATATAACAATAATATGAAGTCAAAATCCCAAGAATGCCTGAACAGAAAGGCACAGTGTGGCTCTTCATTCAACAATTTGGACTGTTTCAACACCGTGGATGCTCATGAAACACAGATGGCTTTCTTGCGCTGAATGCATGCGTTAGTTGTCTTATTCTAGTCAGAATCAACAGAGGAAATGTCACCACCATTTGAATCACTGTCTTGGATGTTATTCAGCTTTTCCAAAATATGTGTTGCAGTAATGCTCCCTTTTTCTAGCTGCCATCATCACTGTGAAAATAAATAAATAAATAACTACATTCAAAAGCAAATGCCATTTTCAAATACCATTCAAAGGCAAGACATTACTACCCCTTGGTCCTTTTAGGTTGTATATATATAATCTGTAAAGTGATTTGAGTGTAATCATATATAAGCCTATAAGCTATATAAAAACAAAAATGTACTAGAGTGGGAGGATTTAATATCAAGCTTTGTGGATTTCATGAATACAAAAATGACCTCTCAGATGTTCTAGTGTTAATGGCTTAAATTACCAGAATATTTAGCGGTCCGAAAACCCTTTTAATTCTGTCTTTTTCAGGCCTCAGTTTGGAGAGCACTGCTCAAGGACCAACATGTCTGCCTATCTGTCAGAGTGCAACCTGTAATCAGCAAGGTGACAGACCCAGCAGTCTGAAGACAAGAACCAACTTCTTGCATCTTTTCTCTTTCAATTGTTTATTCTACCTTTTTAAACAGAGCTGGTCCATAATGTACGGGTGACAACATCAGCCAACTGTTAACAGCTTGATAATTGTTTGTTGTCTAAAATGATACATAGTTACAGGATTTGTGAAACATAATCGAGACAGCGACATGCTCATATACTGCAAGTAATCCGTGCTCATGGTTTTTATACTCTAGTTCACTGTTACTTTATAGGACAACTGTGTCTGCTGTAAATGCAATGTTGAATTCTTTACTACCAAACTATCTATCTTTTATTGTGACATTAGAAACAGCTACAATCTTCTTTTGCTTTCACTTCTTTTGCATTATTATTTCAATAAAGCTTCATAAAAAATTAACAAATTGGAGTACAGTTTTTTCTTTTTTTATTGTAATATTATGCAAATTCCCTTTCATAAATATTTTCACATGTTGTCATTCAATGTTCTATAGGGCGACCTCTTTGTGTTTCAATGCTTGTTCTAATGATGTCATGTCCTACGCTAAATATGGGAATTTGTTACTGTCCACAAGTAGAGGCCTGTCTCATAATACTATAACAGGATTGACTGATCCTGCTAAACTTCCATGCTGGCCTTAGTGGATTCTCAGTCTTATCAGAATAAATAAATGTATGTTTTTTTTTTTTTTAAATAGCCCAGAAGATTCACAGACATCATTAACCATGTTTTTTTTTTTCTTTGGCTATTATTGATTTTTCTCTTCAATTCTGTGCACAAATTATATACTTATAAGTTAATATATCATGTAATACTTTATCAATTGACACATTTAAAAAAAAAAAAAAAAAAATTCCAGTCTTTAGGAATCAGGCAATTTGATTGCACCAAAGCAAAGGCAGGAAATGTTTTTTTGTTTTTTTTAAAATCAATGGACACTTCTGAGTTTCTTACAAACAGTAGTACGTTTTCAAAAACCCCATCTTGCCCAGTCTACGGTTGATTTTACTGGCTACAGCTCCATGGTCCTTAAAAGGTAGTTGAGAATGAATTATTCACCCAGGATAAATTTTTTTTTTTTTTGACATTTAGTAGGTGTACATGCAGGCTAATACTGTATTCCATTATTATTCTGAATGCTAAGTATTCTAATGTGTTACATTCATGTAAGCATATTCAGAATAAGGTAAACAGTATTCGGAATAAGACATGGAATACTGAGCTATCTTCTGGAATATTATTATTATTATTATTTGTTTCTTAGCAGACGCCCTTATCCAGGGAGACTTACGACTTGCCAGATATCACATTATTTTTATGTACAATTACAGCATTTTTTACACATTCTTTTTACATACAATTACCCATTTATACAGGTTTTTACTGGAGCAATCTAGGTAAAGTACTTTGCTCAAGGGTACAGCAGCAGTGTCCCCCACCTGGGATTGAACCCACAACCCTCCGGTCAAGAGTCCACAGCCTTCTTCAACTCTTCAACTTTGACTAGGCCATTCCAGAACCTTGATTTTATTCTTCTTTAACCATTCTGAAGTAGATTTTGATGTGTGCTTTGGATCGTTGTTGTGTTGGAACGGCCAGTTGCGCTTTAAACCAAGTTTTGCAGCAGAGGGTTTCAGATGATTGGCCAATATCTTTTGGTATGCTATGGAATCCATTTGACCACGCATTGGAACTAAATTTCCTGTGCCATTAGAGGAAAAACAGCCCCATAGAAGGATATTACCACCTCCATGCTTGCTCTTTTCTTTGTACACCTCACCAGACTTTCTCCAAACGTAAAGACTATCAGCGTGACCAAATAGCTCGATATCACTCCACAAAACCTTTGACCAGAACTCATATCCATAATTCAAAGGCTGTTTAGCAAACTTCAAGCAATTGTCCTTGTGATGGCTTTTTCCTGTGACCATTGAGAAATGAAACCCCAGTCCCACTTGCTGCCAATTTACTTTGAATATCTTTGGCAGTCCATCTCGGATTGTTATTAACCTCACAACAAGCGTCATATATATGGGTCATTCCATGCCAGCTCAACCAGTGCCGTTGCCCGTCCGTCTAGATTTTCCTAGAAAAATTCACATGGGGGTTTTCAGACACGCTGAGTTCAGAAATGACAGCCATTATTTATTTAAACATTTCTCCTTCGACCTGTGACCTTGCAAAGGTCAACCTAAAGTGAGAAAGGGACCTTGACCAGAAAAATCACCCTGGGTGCAATTTAGATGCTACCATCATGTGCTTGTTCTACTAGTATTGAATAGGGCTTTTCAGAAAAAAATACTAGGAGCACCCTACTCACTTCTGACAAACTGCCAGACGAAGGGTAACTGACGAGTTTTATTCGAACTTCAGCCTAACCCTTTACCCTGTAGGAGATGTGTGTCCTAAAATGTAAGTACTGCTGTAAGAACCTTTGGAACCAGTCTTCCAAATTCTTTGAAAAACTTTTGGTTTCAAGTCCCACCACTGGTCATTAAACCCCCTTGAAATTTGAATTTTTGCTATTTGTACCAAGTTTAGGCCATAATAACTTGTGTGGGGGGACTCCAAAAAATCATTCAAAGATATGTTTGGATAGATGTTAATGAGATCTCCAAGCATCAAGCAAAATATGTTATGGTATCCGGTAGATTTTTGAAGTTGCATTTGTCATGCATTCAAGCATTGCTTATGGCCACTTTGGTGAGGTTAAAGTACCACATAGTTCTATCCAAACTGGCTATTTCTTCAATTGTGCATTCTCTGAGGATTGATCTAGAGGAAAAATTAACAATGTGGCTTCCAATGGCACTAGCTTGGAGCTGAGGGGTTATGAACTTGCATATGGGACTTGGGACTTTGTTGTAATGATAACACATTTGAAACTACCAAAACCTTACTTAGTTGGATTTTAAAAACCAAAAAGTGATAGTAAAGTTGTTTTTATAAGTTGTGGTGCCTACCTAGGGGGATAATTGATTGACTGACCAACCATTTGTGAAAAAGCAATTTGCTGCATTCTCATGCTAGCCAGTCAGTCAATTTCAGGCACAACTCAAAGTCTTTAAGAGGTCTTCAATGAGAGAGACATGTGTATTTAAACGGTGCTGTAAACAGGGACTTTTTTATTTTTCTTTTATTTTTTAAGAAAAAACGTGAATTTAGTTTTTAAAGCCCAACTAAGGTTTTGGTAGTTTCAAATGTGTCATTGTAACAAAGAAGTCCCAATTCCCATGCGAGTTCATAACCCCTCAGCTCCAAACTAGTGCCGGTGGAAGCACATACGGTTACTTTTTCCTCTAGATCAATCCTCAGAGAATGCAAAGTTTGGATAGAACTATGTGGCACTTTAACCTCACCAAAGTGTCCAAAAGCAATGCTTGAATGCATGACAAATGCAACTTAAAAAATCTGCCAAAAATCCAAAATCCCTGGATACCATAATATTTTGCTTGATGCTTGTAGATCTCATCAACATCTATCCAAACATATCTTTGGGTGATTTTTTGGAGTCCCCCCACACAAGTTATTACAGCCTAAACTTGGTACAAATAGCAAAAATTCAAATTTCAAGGGGGTTTAATGAACAGTGGTGGGACTTGAAACCAAATGTTTTTCACAGAATTTGGAAGACTGGTTCCTAAGGGTCTTACAGCAATACTTACATTTTAGGACCCACATCCCCTACAGGGTAAAGGGTTAGGCTGAAGTTCAAATAAAACTCGTCAGTTACCCCTCATCTGGCAATTTGCCAGAAGTGAATAGGGTGCGCCTAGTATTTTTTTCTGAAAAGCCCTATTCAATATGAGAAGAACGAGGTGCTACACATTTCTGGTCAAGGTTGACTTTAGGTTGACCTTTGTAAGGTCACATGTCGAAGGGGACATTTAAAAAAAAATAATGGCTATCATTTCTGAACTCAGCATGTCAGGTGAATTTTTCTAGGAAAATCTGAGATGGACGGGCAACGAAATGTCCCTTTTCTGGTTGAGTTGGCGTGGAATGACCCATTATTACAGTGCCTTGCAAAAGTATTCAGACCCCTGACCAATTCTCTCATATTACTGAATTACAAATGGTACATTGAAATTTTGTTCTGTTTGATATTTTATTTTAAAACACTGAAACTCAAAATCAATTATTGTAAGGTGACATTGGTTTTATGTTGGGAAATATTTAAAAAAAAAAATAACAAACTGAAATATCTTGCTTGCAAAAGTATTCAACCCCTGTGCTGTGGAAGCTCCCAGTTTACACCGATGAAAGAAATTGCCCTAACGAGGACACAATTACCTTACCATTGGCCTCCACCTGTGAACCATTAAAGTTGCTGTCACATTTTCTGGATAAAAACCCCACTGTTGAAGGATCATTGGTCAGTCAGGCTGTGAATCTGAAGGAAAATGAAGACCAAAGAGCATTCTACAGAAGTTAGAGATAAAGTAATACAAATGCAAAGATCAGGGAAAGGGTACAAAATACTATCCAAGTGTTTGGATATCCCAGTGAGCACAGTTGGATCAATAATCAGGAAGTGGAAGCTGCATCACACCACCCAGGCACTGTCAAGAAAAGGCCGTCCCTCAAAACTCAGCGCTCAAACAAGAAGGAGACTTGTGAGAGAAGCCACAGACAGACCAACAATCACTTTGAAGGAGCTACAGAGTTCAGTGGCTGGGAGTGGAGTAATGGTGCACCAGTCAACCATATCAAGAGCTCTGAATAAAACAGGCCTGTATGGGAGGGTGATAAGAAAGAAGCCGTTACTCAAAAAGTACCATCTGAAAGCACGTCTGGAGTTTGCCAGAAAGCATGAGAGTGACCCAGCTGCGATGTGGGAAAAGGTTTTGTGGTCAGATGAGACCAAGATAGAGCTTTTTGGCCAAAACTCAAAGCGCTATGTGTTGTGCAAACCTAACACTGCCCATGCCTCAAGACACACCATCCCTACAGTGAAGTATGGTGGTGGCAGCATCATGCTGTGGGGATGCTTCTCATCAGCAGGGACTGGGCATCTTGTTAAAATTGAAGGAAGAATGGATGGAGCAAAAAACAGGGAAATACTGCAAGAGAACCTTCTTCAGTCCGCTAAAAAACTTAAGCTTGGGAGGAAATTCACCTTTCAGCAGGACAATGATCCCAAGCACAAGGCCAAAGCAACACTGGAGTGGCTCAAGAACAAAAAGGTGAATGTCCTACAGTGGCCCAGTCAAAGTCCTGATCTCAATCCCATTGAGAATCTGTTGCACTATTTGAAAATTGCGGTCCACAAGCGTCGTCCAACCAACCTGAACAACCTGGAGCAAATCTGCCAAGAAGAATGGGCCAAAATCACTCTGACACTGTGTGCAAAGCTGGTACATACTTACCCCAAAAGACTTAAAGCTGTTATTGCAGCGAAAGGTGGCTCTACCAAATATTAATGTGTGGGGGTTGAATACTTATGCAAGCAAGATATTTCAGTTTTTTTAGTTTTCTTAAAAATATTTCCCAACATAAAACCAATGTCACCTTACAATAATTGATTTTGAGTTTCAGTGTTTTAAAATAAAATATCAAACAGAACGAAATTTCAATGTACCATTTGTAATTCAGTAAAATGAGAGAATTGGTCAGGGGTCTGAATACACACAGAGTTGTAGTCAAAGGTTTACATACAGAATATTATAGGCTACAGTGTAATTATTGGACAAATTGTCATGCACTCGGCTAAGAATGACATAAGAAAAGAGCGAGAGTCGAGAGTTAAAAAGGTGAATTAGCTAGGTATTCGATGAAGCTTGGGTAAGGTGGCCCAGTGGTTAAAGACAAAAGTTTCATACCAGATGGTTCTAGGTTAAAATCCCAACTCACACTGTGTGTGACCCAGAGCAAATCACTTAATCTCCCTGTGCTCAAGCCTTGAGACGTAAAACCGAGGTCCTATTGGAGGTGACTGTGATGCATAGTTCACCCCTAGTCTCTGGAAGTCGCTTTGGATAGAAGGGTCTGCTAAAATGACTAATTAATAATTAAGAGACCAAACTGCTTGACGCAGAGACTCCAGACCGCGCCCAACT
Organism: Acipenser oxyrinchus oxyrinchus; assembly: GCA_030684275.1. Classification (NCBI taxonomy): domain Eukaryota; kingdom Metazoa; phylum Chordata; class Actinopteri; order Acipenseriformes; family Acipenseridae; genus Acipenser; species Acipenser oxyrinchus. Next base: position 64,966,502 of record CM060251.1, read on the forward strand.
TCCAATTGAGAACGGGTAATAACCACGTTTTCACTGCTATGGCTTAATATTGTTTGGTACTGTACTGGAAGTTAGTAATAAAGGTTTAAGTTAATAATAAAGGTTTTGTTGATTGATAGGCTACACTTCATGCTAAGTGTCTGATTTATTACTAATACATTCCGGGAATGTTCTAAAATATATTCGTGAGGTTTAAAAATCTTACACTCTTGAAAAAGTTATTCCAAGAAACCGTATTTCAGAACGTTTTTAAACAGCAAGCTAAACAACCATAAATAAACGTTGAAATCTCGAAGGATTAATAAGAAACCCTAAAACTCAAAAATAACCCCCAGGGGTTCTAATCTATATAGCTTTCTAATACTGAAAAGCCATGCACATTGATTAAAAATCACAGGTTTTGTGCATGGCTCCACATTTGAAAGCCATATATTCAATTAGACTTCAACAGTAAATACCTCGTTTGCGACTAAACATTCCGCTACTTATTAGCAATAAAGGTCATACTGTAGCGAGGGCTAAACTGGGTTTAAAATATAATTTATGGTAGCCGTCTACGCCACTGAAGGCACTACCTTCAGATTAAGTTAAAGATTTTAGGTTGTTAGCACCAGGTTATTTTATTTGGGCCAGAGGATAAGGTCTTTACCAAGTACAACACAAACACACAATAAAAATGCCAGGGATGTAAAATAGTCAAATTTATTTAAAACACAATTTCGTTTCAATTCTCATGTTGCACAAACTATTGCTGCCTGTTAGTTACAGCGTTTCAGCTAAATACTTCAATTCGATACATTGTTTCAAGGGTTGAGTCGTTCTTTCTCAGACATTATTACACTGTTACATAGTTTCAGAATACATTGTTTCATTTCTCTCGTTTTCAGACAGGAGGTTCCCAAATTAAACACAAACATGTTTGTTTGTTTATTCTGTGTATTTATTTATTTATGTATGCATATGACACACAATGTAAAAACGAATCATTTTTTTGAAGAAGAAAATGAGGAATGCATCAAGGTTTCTGTATTTGAAGTCACCCTGCGTAATATATAAATCTAAACTGTTTTGCTTTGTTTGCTCGTTTTTCCTTACATGTTGTAAACCACAAAATTGTAAGGTAGTGTGTTTGCTTGCATTTGCACTGTATTGCATTGTATCCATTTTGTATCAAATCTATGTACATATATGAATATGTTAAATACATTTAAAGGCTTTTTTATCATTGTAAGGAAGAAGAACAAAAAAGTTGTGCAAAAACTAAATGTTGTGAAACTGTTGCAGCTATATACACGTGTTATTTTTTTTTAATCACATATAACTTACAGTTAGGGGCTACCAGCAATTCTAGACCTTTGCAATTGTTCTACTTGTGTAAATACTGTTACTTTATCACCTCCTTCCTAGAAAGAAGGCCTCACTATATTCCGCTATAAAGAAAAGAGAAAAACGATGTTAATCAATGTGGTTCTGCTAAAATAATAAGAGCGAGAGCGAGAGCGAGAGAGAGGGGGAGGAGATCATATACAAACAAAATAAATACATAGTTTTATTACCCGGAATGGGCAGTTAAAGGTCGGTTCGGTGGGTTTTTTCAATAGTGTTATGATGTCCTCACTTAGTTGTAGTCTGTGTATCATTTTCATACTCTGTGCAGCTTCGGAACCCGGTGTTCAGGCCGGTTTTGTCCATACAGCTGTTTATTGCACGGAATGGGCAGTTAAAGGTCGGTTCGGTGGGTTTTTTCAATAGTGTTATGATGTCCTCACTTAGTTGTAGTCTGTGTATCATTTTCATACTCTGTGCAGCTTCGGAACCCGGTGTTCAGGCCGGTTTTGTCCATACAGCTGTTTATTGCACGGAATGGGCAGTTAAAGGTCGGTTCGGTGGGTTTTTTCAATAGTGTTATGATGTCCTCACTTAGTTGTAGTCTGTGTATCATTTTCATACTCTGTGCAGCTTCGGAACCCTGTGTTCCGGCCGGTTTCGTCTATACAGCTGTTTATTGCACGGAATGGGCAGTTAAAGGTCGGTTCAGTGGGTTTTTTCAGCAGTGTTATGTTGTTCCCACTGAGTTATATTATCTGTATAATTTTCGTCGTCTTTGCACCTTCGAAACCCAGTGTTCCGGGAGCTTTTTGGTGAGAAAAAAGGGTTCTGGCCCGGAACGGGTTAATGACAGCTCGCTATTAATCGGTTCTGATTGTTAAAATATTCTCTTCATGTGTCTGTAACTTTTTATGCTGTTTTTTAAAGCAATTGAATTCATTAAAGTACCGTTTCGGGCCGTTCCGTCTTGTTCCGGCTTTTACCCCATCCCGAAAAAAACGACGACAATCAAGCACTGACCCTTTCTTGCATTGTAAAAAATACTGTTTACTGTGAGACAAGCCAGCTTTCACGCGACATATGTCAGAACTAAAAATACGCGCACTACAGGTAATTCGTGTATGCCTTTCATTTATGAAGTGTTCATTAATAATTTCTTATTTATTATTTATTATTTATTTATTTCGTATTTATTATTTCTTTGCACTTTATGCAGTAAATTACTAAATAGTGGCACACGGTTGTTATAGTTTGTGTCATTTACTTAGGTACTTTTTAAGGCCACTATTAGATTATAATTACAATGTAATACTAAGCCCTAGGGTAATAGCAAGTAGCTAGCCACATATTCTTGAAAATCTGGAGCTGTTTATCGAAATCGGTTTATTTGGCTTTTTATGTGACCGTACCCCCCCCAAATATCTCGTAGTTTACCAAATAAATATATAAATACTGCAACGAAATAAATAAATATGCATGAAAAAATATTTCCACACTTAACTGTACAGATGGTCCTTCTGATTACCATGTTCCACCCATCGTCACATGGTCAGGATTGTTGTAGATCGGGTTCCTACACAGTGCTGCTTCCCCGCCACTCAGTTCAACTGGGACTTGCAGCTTTAGTTTTGTATCCCTGGCTTGCTGTGCTTCACTTGTCAGTTTGCTGTGGATTTTGAACGTGTGGTTGACTCGAGAGAATCAGTCCGCACCAGCGAGGAGAGTTACTGCAACGCGATTAATGTAATTATTTTTGTATTTTTTTTTTGTTGTTGTAAAATGTACAAACTTAACATGTGAACACGTAGCTTATACATATAGTAAGTGCCCCGCCGGCCTGAATTTGCCTTGACTAGATTTATCAGCAAGACAGTAACCGTCACGTGACTTCACGTTTGTAAATACAAACATATGCTTTGCTTTGTTATGATTGTAAATGAAGTTTTGTGGACAAACCAGATAACTGAAATTGCATATAATACATTAAATGTTTTTTTTTTAGTTTTCACAGTCGATGAAATGTATGATACCAGTGTATGAAAAGCTATACTGTTTCTTTAAATTCAGGATTGCGCATGTTGTTCCTGTGTCTGTGTGCACTGACCTACTTTCAGTTGATACGGGTTCTAAAGGTTTGGGGTGGGAGTTGTAAGCTGAAAAAAGAAATGGCATACAATTTCTAAAATGCATTTAAACTTGCCTGCATTTTAAGTTGTTTTTCTATTTGAGGGTATTTGTAGTTCTATAATGAGTAGTGATCATAATACGACCCATATCACAATATGCAAGTCGCGATACAACATGTTTCTCACAAAACATGCGATGGTACTGATGGGCTACTTGTTTGATGCATAGTAAGATCAAATGATCATTTACTGATGGACTGTTTTGTTAAAAGACAAAAATGAAATCATATGGGGGAGAGTATGTATTTATACCAACTAGAAAACACAATGTTCTTCATTCAAGAAGCACTTAGTGAATTGCAATGAGCTGTGCTGTGCTTCTGGTCTTGTATCATGATACAAACCATACATACCTCTATAACTATATGATATGTCATTTAAAGAAAGTTGGTGCGGGTTCAACAGGTTAATAATGAGTCATCCATGCAACCTTGAATTTATACAGATATCCAACCCTTCTAACTGGCCACTTCAACGACCTCATGTAATTTCAGGTGTGTTGAGAGGGCTTCAATCCCCATTTATATTTTAGCCTGAAAGGAGGCCAAGCCTACCTGGGTGCTTTAGATACATAAAAAGGAAGAATATCTAGGTCAGTATTACTGAGATGCTCTATTGCTATGGTAACTGTGTTCTCCGCCATGGTTTTGTCTTTTAGTGTTTCTAGAATGTGACATTTGAGCTCTTCTGCTGATTACTAAAATCACAGTTACCCCCCTCCCCCTTTCCAGGGATTAGCTTGCCTTCCCAGGTCTTCTCAAAAATGATATTTTCTAATTAGGGCTGTCAAGCAGTCTACAACAAAGTTAATCATGATTTCATATTTAATTGATACAATTACTGCATCCATTGCATTTAAGTTTGTTTCACTACTGATAATATTATTATTATTAGTAGTAGTCATAGTAGTATTATCCAAAAAACAATCCAGCATAAAAAACCTGTTTTCCTATTTCTGGATTATCTTTATAGTTTATTTATTTACAATCCAGCATTGTTGATGAATTGTTTGAACTAACTGCTAAATCACAACTGAGTCAGTTTATTACTAATCTTAATGCATTTACAATTATCAGTTTCCTTTACTCATAAACTAATGTTTTAATAACTTGAAATTGCCTAACTAAAACAAAACATTCACCGAGTAATGGTTTATATCCTCCATAGTTGTAAATAATATTGTTTAAAAATAAATGTGGTTATTGAAATAAAACAAAGCTACAATGTTAACAGATCTGCAGTCGGTAGCTAGTATCGTACTTAGCTTGATTCATGGGTTTGCAGTGATTCTGGCTTTCTAAAACAGTACTCTGTCGAAACGGGCAGGTTTCATTTGTTGTTGTATTGTTGTTGCCTGTAGCAGAAAAACTACTAGAAGTGTATTTTGAGATGTGAAAGCATGTTTAGCACGCAGGTGGTACAGCAGACTAGATGCACTTCTGTGATACTGGAACTCACTTTGACAGTAGATACAAGTAAACCCTCTTTCTAGCCAATGAACTATCAGAAAAAATAAACGTCCCATTAACAAGTCCTTCAGTTTGAGTGCTTTGCTACTAAGGGGGTCATTTTCATACAGGGCTAGTTTTATTCTGAGTGCAGATGCAACACAGCCTGCGCTGCGACCGACTTACGACCAGCTCTAAAAACGCAATTTTCAATAGGAAAATGTAGTCATAAGCCTGCGACTCTGCATAGTAAATGAGTATTTAAATAGCCACAGTAAGTACAAACATGCCCAAACACCCAGGGTTGCACTGGAAAAGTTTGAAAGACAAACAATGGCTCAAATGGGTTGCCCTAAAAAAAGAAAAGCAAACTTCACAGAGGAAGAGACACACATCATTTTGGAAGAAGTAATCCAGGATGAAATGACTTTATTTCGAAAAGGCCCAAGTACATTGTAAAGCAGAAAAAAGGCGGCCTGGCAAACAATAGTTAATAAAGTTACTGTTGTGTCGAAATCTTCAAGAAATATTGCAGATATCAGATAAAGGTATTATGATGTTAAAGCCCTTGCTAAAGACAAATTAGCAAAACGTAAATAAAAACTATGAGGGGCATTGGAAGGCAGCCTCCCGCAAAAAAAACAATTAACCAGTGCTGAAGAACAGGTGTCCGTAATTTTATCCAGATCTGATCGCCATGATATTTTAGGACTCAATGAAGCAGAGTCTAATGTTCTGCAGCCAGGAACATCTGCAGGTTACATGGGCACTTCAGCCGAACCCCAGCTGGCAGGTGGTGTCCTGTATCCAGTTATCTAAGTGGGCATCTTCAGCCTGATGGCTGATGGCTGATGGCTGATGGGTCAACTTTACAAGCCATGTTAACAGCAAAGCCGCTGTAGATTGTACTGTTGTAGATTGATTGTATTGTATTGGCAGGGTCTTATATCTTTGTTGCTATAAAGGCTAAAGCATTCTGTATGCAATGCTTTCCTTTCTTTTGGCAGACCTTGTTTCTGTGTGTTTTGCAGATTTGCTCTCTTGTTGCTCAGGATGGCTCGCATCACGTTTGAGGATCTCGCCGCCATGGATGATGAACTTCTGGATGAAAATGTTGCAGAGGATAATCCTGAACCAATGAACGAGGAGGAAGAGGAGAGGCTGTTGGCTCATTGGCAGGCGGTAGCCAGCACACACCATGTGGTCGTTCCACAAGGTACGGGCAAAAAGTTAGAACCAAGTGCTGAGAAGTGGTTAATAAAATTGGCAATGTAGCTGAATGTTTTTGGTACTTTCAATCAAAAAAACAATAAACGATTCTTAAGTCATGAATTGAACACTTTTATTAGGTGCTTGTTTGTCAAAAAAACACAACCACTTATCAACAGTTATTATATATATATTTGAACCCCAATGATACCGTTTTCCATATATCCATTTTACTTAATGTAAAGAGGTGCCATTCCCCTTCCATGGTGCCGCTGAAGATGCTTTTTGTTTAGTTTGTCATTTACTGTGATTTAAAAAGGCATATTAGAAGCAAAGTCCAGTTCCTACTGCTGCTCCAGTACAGTAAAGGAGGAAAAAAGGAAAGAGATCTGAACTCTCTGAAACCAGCTGCAGTCTATGTTTGTGACCTATTTTTTTTTTTTCGTTTAACACACGTGGCATAATAGCACAGCAACCTTTACAGTTGGTTTAATGGCAAGACAGATTTTTTTTTTGTTATGTATTCATTTAACAACCCCTTTCAGTTTTCTTTTTTGATTTCTGGTGCACCGTTTTCAGTTGAATGCTGGATTCTTTTCAGCTATGTAATGTGTGAGTGTTAAAAGCTTTATTACTATGGTGACACATTACCAGACAAAAGGCAGGTTACGTACTGTAGGTTTTTTGTTCCTTATGAGAGTGGCTAAGAGGTTTTTTGCACCACAAAAAATGTCTTTCCAAGCAAAGGTTAGAGCCCAGAGTTAGCAGCCCAACTGAGGCTAGCAGACGCCACAAGAGCACTTAAAACATTACAGCGTTCTAATATGCATGTCTTTCCTTGGATACCATGTATTTTTAGACTCATTTATTCTGTTGTGTGCATGTATTTATTTACCAGAAATGGCAGCACCGATTCAGCAAATGGCAAGACAGACTCAAGAGCGACAACCAGTGCCCTTTGTCCCACTATCTTGTCATGAAAAGGTACACAATTTTTTTTTATTCTCAGTTATTTAACTACAGTCAAGGCCCAGACAATGACTAAAATGGTCGCCAATGCAACTAGAAAATAATGTTGACATCAGTTTTTGAGGGTTTTTTGCTGCATCTCCTGTAAAACCTGTGTCAATATTTATGAATGCGCTATGACATCGGTCTGTACGGTAACATTAAGTGTAAATATGAAAAGTTGCACAATGAGGGGCTCCCAGTGGCGATCCGGCAAAGGCACCCCACCTGGAGTGCAGGATTATATTGAGGCGATGCCTCATTTTTCACTATCGATATATATCGTTCTCCAAAAAAGCTGATGCATCGATTCATCAAAGTTATGAAAGGGTAAAGTAAGTAAAGCTTTAAAAACTATTATGCATAATAAATTGATTACATCAGTTTATGCATATACAGTAGTAATTAAATATATTTAAATTATTATTTTTTACCTTATTTATGTTGATTTCTACCAGTTTGGGGTCAAAGCAAAATCCAAAAAGGTTGTTTAAATCCGTATCAAGTCACAATAACAACCAATCAAGAGAAAAAAACTAATTTAAAAAAAGTTGTCAATGTCCACAGCAGTAACAAGTAACAAGTGTTGTCCATGGCTTATATTTGAATTGTGTTAAGGAACATGGTAGTGTCCACATTTAGTTTTAATTAAGCGATGACTGGCACTTGCTTACAATCTGCCCAGCATTACTGAATGCCTGCTCACTAGGGACTGACACTGCCGGGATGCTTAATACTTCTGACCAAAGATACAATTTTTGGAATGATCTTGGTTGTTTTTCTTAATTTTCACTCAGGGGTAGTTCAAATGAATACGCGGAATTGTACGTTAGATAAGCAGGACATTGTAATAAAACACAAAACAATAACAGCAGTGCATTTCTAAAATGCAGATGTAAAAGACAATATTTCCCCTTTTCATCCCTATCCAATAATTTTGTTTATATTACGAAGTAGTTTTATGCAATGCAAAATGGTTCCACTGCTCCCTTCATCCTCTTTAAAAAAGGTCTCTGTATCCCATATAGCACTGCGCATGTCCCTGTTATTAGAGCGACTCAGTATTCTGTATCGGAGCATCTTACCTGTTGACACTCTGAGGCAAGAATTTGGACAAGTAAAACACATGCTCAAAAATCATGGTTTTAAGACCATGGATGAGGCCTGCAGGGTTTTTATTGGCTAGCGCGACCTCTGCACCTCATTAAACGGTCACGCAAATTAGTTGTGTTACCGGAGTATCCCAAACATTACTTTCCTTTCTTGTCGTCTTACATTGGAAAATAATTGCCAAACATCGGAAGGCATTGTAGCTCGGTCGATGCAGTATTTGTAATTCTAGCACAACGCTCTTAACTCGCTCTGTTACTTTGAAGACTCCTGCACAGATGCAATCCCACCAGTAAACACTCACAGGGGGGAGAAGGTGAGCTCAATCGCATGCAGATTCAGTGAGTCAGACCTGAGGGGAGCAGAAAAGCTCTGCAGCTTAATGCAGAAAGTAATTGCAGATTCCAAATTTAATACAAAATAAAAATAAAAACTTTTCTTAGCTTAAACCCTTTACACAAAACCGATGCACAGGCTTGTCTATCGATAGTTGTCAAACGATACAATGCATCGATATGCAGGATGCTCCCTATAGCTTGGAGATTGCCGGTTCGAATCAAAGCTATGCCACTGCCGACTGTAGACGTGAGTTCCAAGGGGGTGACACACAATTGGCCAAGCGCTGCCCGTGCGGGTTAGGTTGGCTGGGGAGTCCTTGGCTCACCGCACACCAGCGGCCCCTGTGGCTGGCCGCAGCAGTTGTTAGGGTGACCAAACGTGTGTAAAATTTTAGCTTAAAATGAAAAGTTACATTCAAGAAATTTAGAACAAGAACAACAAAAAACAAACATAAAAATAGACATAGAGGTTTGTGTGTTGCACACGTACCATTAACAAAATACCCTGACAACATAAAATAATTACAATGAAGGGCTCAAATGCAGCAAAAAGAAAGGTCAGTAATTAAACAAAGAAATGGACATGAAAAGGTTACTGTATACAGTTGAAAAAAGTTTTCTTTGTGAACTCCAATAAACCAACATTGTCTTTCGCCACTCAATTATAGGGTGCTGTGTCAAAGAAGTGAGTGGTTACAGGTGTGTGCAGTGCAGAATGGATACAAAACAGACAGACAATGATTTCCACTTCGTTTGTAATCCTCGGGTTTGACATGAAACCATAAAACACAGTCCAGGTTCTTTCCTCACCCACACGTAACACAGAACACAAACACAGTGTTTATTTTAGTGCGTGAAACTTATGCTCATGGTGAAAAGTACGTTTGTGAAACAGGGAAGTGTTGGTGTCCGGGTTTGTTGCTGGCCTGCGGGTGCAGCTCCGGATAGTGTTAGTAGTCTTTAGAAACAAAAAACAAACACAACACTCACGTTTCGTTTTTACAGCGGTCTCCTTCTAGGTTGTTTTAACCATTTACAAAGGAACAGATCACTTACACTACGACCCCTACCCTCGCTCATGACCCCTGGGTTAACGAACGCATCCACTCCTCCAATCCTCGGATGCCATGCCGTTTACCGTCCGGGTCATTGAGTTTGGGTACAGTAGCTCCGCCCCCTTCCTAAATGACCGACTTCCACCTACCCTAAGGAATAAATTGTCATGCCATTTAGTTAAGGGTACTCTGTTCCTTTTACACAGCGCCCTCACAGGTCGGGAGGGAGATCTAACACCAAGAATCATTCAATCTCTGTCACAGGTGCCTACATAAAGTTTTGCGTCTTCTTTAGCAGCCGCATCTATCCCAGATATATTTGGTTACATTACCTTCGGGAGTCTGAGGATAATTTAATTGCGTGGGCAAGTTACCTGGTTAGATGGTGAGCTTATAATATCTCTTGATCTAAAATAAATACCGCGAGAGCTGCAACTCCTTCACGTGTCTCGCGCGTGCAAGCCATACCCGACCTGACCCGGGTGTTGCCTGACAATTTCAGACCTGAAACCCCTTCGGATCTGGGTCCGGTCTCGGGTCCTTAGGTCCGGGTAGACCCATGCAGACCTCTACTCTGAGGTGGCTGCATGGTGGGCCTGCAGAGTGAAAAGAAGCGGACGGCTGACGGCACACATTTCGGAAGATGCGTTTGTCCATCTTCATCTCTCCCAAGTCGCAGGGGTCGAAACGTTGAACCGGGTTGAAATAAAAATAATTGGGCATTTCAAATTGGGGAGAAAATATGAAAAATAATTGCCGATTCCAAATGTTTAAATGTGGCTTTCAGATTGTGGCAACGAAAAGGAATGGTTTGGAAATATCTAATATATGATACTCTGTTTACTGTGGTGTATTTAATATTATAACAGAACAAACTCACTGAAACTTAAACTTGTTTTTTACTGAAACAATAAATGGTTACATATACAGTAAAAAACATAAGATCTGGCTGTGTTACATGCTCTCGGACCAGGACTGCACTAACTAGAACTGAGCATGCCAGCTGCAGCGTGTTATTCCCAGTATTACAACTGTACGCAATTAAAGGTGCCATCACCAATTCCATACACAACACTTGCAAAATATCTAAAATATAAAATGCTGAGTTCATTGCCGTCATCAGCTGCATAGATTAACCATTCAGCAGAATGAGTTCAGACATGAAGTTAGTGTTTTAGTATCACTTTAGTGTCTTGCATGTTGTATTTTAAGCAGTTGGATATGGTAGCAACCATCTTGCTCCTCAAGTGGCTTGGATGTTCCTCTCTCTGAGTAACCTGCATGCACAATGCAAATGATTTATTCAGTCTTATAGATAAATATGATTTTAGTTCAGGCACCCATCAAGGGCTGGGTTGACCAGTTTCTGTTACGTGACTGAGTTTGAGTTCTGTGACTTCAAGAGTTGAGAGGTACCTGTGAGATTCGCCAGTATGATTACAGAAACGTGACTGCTTGTAGTCCATGCACTTACCTTAATCGTGTTTGGCATCATGTTTGTCTTTAAATTTAAAGTGAGTTCCGATTTGTATTCTATGGAGTCCTGTGGAACCAAAATTGCAGGTGCCCTGTCGCATAAGGAGTATATTTGTGCTCCATAGCCAAATGATGATTGCAATTGGAACTCCCTTCAGCTACTCTTGAAAAGGAAGTTCCGAGGAGATTTGTACATTGCTACCCGATAAACTAAAGAAGGTGTTTTTTTTAGCAGAGGGAGCCATTTGTTTAACATTCTTGTTATTTTCAGAACAAGGAAATTTTGTATGAGGAGAGAGTGTACCCAGCTGGGAAATGGGCGTATGTCATCAAGGGGGAAGACTTGTACGAGCAGAGCATTTCCATGGCGTTCATGAAACTGATGCGTTACATCTGCAATGAAAACTCTGCAGGTATGGTGTGATGGGGTACCCCCCACCCCTGGGTGTATTTTGGGTTATTTGGTATATTTGGGTTGTGTAGCACAGGTGATTTAAAATGTATGTTGGTATGTGGGCACAGGGAAGTCATAATTATTTCACGTGCAGACTGTGACGGGATTCAAGTGAATCAGCAATCAAGTCCCGGCACAGCTGTAGGTAAAAGCAGCACGATTGTCTCACTCAGGTTTGCGTGTACAGAGAGGAGTTACGAGAGAAATAAAAAAAAGACACAAAGAAATCAATTGCTAGGCGGGCTGGGTCTGCACCAGCACGATACTTGTTTGGGGTTTGTGTACACTGTTTTGTTTGTCTATTTATTTTGTCCATCGTGACGTTTTGTGTGTTCTGTGTTTTGTTTGTTTAAACCTTTTTATTTATAATAAACTTCACTCACCCCAGTACTGTGTCTGTCTACTTCCTGGTCTGACGTCACCACAAAGCCTATCCATGACATATGGTTTCAAGGTGCTATATGTGTACTGTGTGGTGCCGCCTCAGTATTGGCTTTGTAATGTAATGTACATACATGCAGTTTCTAGAATGTCCGTGCCACGTCGTGACAATAATCTACAAGAGATTCCTCCTGTTCCACCAGGTCGCTACTTAGGTATGACCGTGCCTATTCTTAATGAGATCCAGATGGCAAAGAATGAGAAAAGCTTTGTCCGGGACATCCTGACGGCATATTACTTACCGGCAGAGTTCCAGGACAAACCGCCTGAGCCCACCGACCCAGATATTCAGATCGTACAGAGGGAGACCGTCCGAGTCATCACCAGGTGAGACTGGAGCAGCGGGACTCAAAGCAAAATCTCTGAATATTTTACCTATCCTTCCAATTTCCATTTCATTCTCTTGAGAGGTCACCTCGATTACTGAAGTACGTCTAAAAGAAAAAAAATAGATTCATGTGAACTAAGGTTTCCAAAACTCACATTCAGGCTCCCCTAGAATCGAACCAGCAACCTGGACGCGAGTCAGGAGGAGGGGTGTGAAGTTCCCACTACGCACTTTAAATCAGTCCACTTCTAAAACTGGGGAGCAAACCAGCAGTAAAATAACTGGGCAAAGAAAAAAAAACTATTAATTTAAGAACGCCTTGCTAGTTTCTTGCTAGTTTTGTAGTTTGTTTTCCTTTTTGGTGTAAACTTGATGGGAGCTGCTTTTTGAATACATTTGTAAAACATATGTTAGATATTGCAATCCAGTTTTAGCTTAAATGTAATTTCGATATATTAAAACCCTTGTTTAACTGTTTCAGAAAAGGTTACAAATTTATGAACCATTTACTATGGAGTCCTGTGGAACCACAGTTATGGGTGCCTATTGCAGCAGGATAAATTAAAAATAGGGTCAGTGGCTTTTTCACAGTTCTTGCATTTATGTTTTTGTTTTAATTCTGCAGGGTATTTTATGGTACGACCACAGAGGAGACTATAATGCAACAGATCAGTTTGCTGTGGGAGTTGCTGGGATCCACAGACGACTTCCTCAGAGAAACCTACATGGTGGCCGTGTATGAAAACCCAGGAGTTCCGGGCAGGAGGAATGAGATCTGGTTCATCCGCCGTGAGGCATAGGCGCTCTGACCCTTAGGTCTCCGGCAGCACAGCATGCACAGCATAGGTCAACCCACCTCCCTCCCGTCTGTATCGGAGTGTAAATACCATGACTTCTATTAACTGTTTCTATAGTTACAACAATAGAGAATTACCCTGTTGTTGTTTTTTTTTGCAGTGTGCTCCAGCTGTCCTTCAAAGCTTGACATCCATCTTGAGTTTCTGAGTGTTTCCACTTTTTTAAGTGTCTTGTTAATTCTCTACCGAGTACTGCACAGTCAAGGTTTTACTGCGTATGGGGGGTTGTGATAAGGGCAGCATGGTTGACTTTAACCCTTTGTGTCTGTACACTGGCCAGTCTGAACGTGTGTGGGTGCATTGCCAGGCTGCTACACTGCTTTACATGCGTGCCTCAGCATTTTCCCATGAGCTCTATCCACTTTTTTTCAATCTACAGTAAATAAATGTCATTATTTTTAAAACCATACAGAGCTCTACACCTTTATGTTAACTTAACAACAGACACTAGGTTTTCAATCTAAGAATTTGAAAGATGCAGCCAAATTAGGGATTCATTAACAGGTATTTTGAGAGACATGCCTGAGCTTGTTACCTGGACTATATATTTTTTTTAAAAACTAAAAAAAAAAAACTCAAGGAGTATGTTAGAAATGTTTTGTTAAGGACTGTTTTTTGTTAATTAAATTACGTTTACAAAATCTTTTTGAACTGTTTTAAAAAAGTTTAGACGTTTATTCTAAATTGTTTTTCTAATCAATACGTCATTTAACCTAAAATAATGTTTATAAACACCCTTCAAAAAGTAGTCCTTGAAAAAACATTCCTTAAACAGTCCCTGAAGTTTTGTGAACAGGGCCCACTGTATGTAATTACTGTTATAAAAGTTTACAAAAGTAAAAGCAGAGCAAAGTAATAAAGCATGGTAAAGCATAGGTAAGCATTGTAAAGTATATTAATAAAAATGGCATAGTTATAACCATTGTAAAAAATGTATTATAAAACTGCAAAAATACAGTGGTATACTTTTGCAAGGATAACGTCGACTATAAAATCCAAGGTATGTTCAATGCCTTTCATATTTCTTGCAGTGGTGAATGGTCAGTAACTGTTCCTTACATCCCTTTGAACAATAAGTAGCCAATCTTAAGTTCTTATTTTAAAGATGTTTTTTAGATTTCCAGTCTGCTATTTCACCTGCTAATCATGTCCTGTCAGGTGATTTTTGGACAGTGTTGTTTCTAGCAATTTGCAACTTTTAATCATTTTAAAACCAGCTTTATAAATAAAATAGTGCAAACTATAAACCGGAGGAAAAGGTAACCCTAAATCTGCCCCTACACCTTTTCAGCCAAACAATCATGCAATCCTCAAATACATGTACCAGAGTCAGTGCTCTGCCCTACGCTGAGTGAAGCCTTTGGATATTTAAAACAGACAATGAGATGTGGTCATTTTAGTGTTACTGAGCTGCCATCATTTTATTAAAATGTCATGTCTGTAGATTTAAAATCAAAGTTGATGTCATTTTTTAAATGCCTTCATTTGCACAAGGTACTTTTAAGCCTATTTACTTCTATTTTTAATGCAATATCAATATGGCTTTTCTTGTGTTTATATATATATATATAGTAATATACTGGTACCTGTACAGTTAAGTTTTGAAAATATAGTATTAAAGCAGGATAAATTCACTGAGATGCAGCATCCCGAGAGGCTGCACACATTTTAGGGGTGAGGATTTTGATGTCAAGGGAGGGGTGTAACCAGGATTGAGTCACTAGTGTTCAGAGCAAAACCTTGTTTTAATGGCTCATGTACATTGCCTAATTGTCTTGCGATATTTTTTTTTAGTGACAGCCACATTATTATTATTTGTTTATTTAGCAGACACCTTTATCCAAGGTGACTTACAGCTACTAGGATGTATGAACTATGCATTAACTGCAGAGTCACTTACAACGTCTCACCTGAAAGACAGAACAAGGAGGTTAAGTGACTTGCTCAGGGTCAGTGAGTGAGTTGGGATTTGAACCGGGAACCTCCTGATTACAAGCCCTTTTCTTTAACCACTGGAGCTGGGGGTATAGGCTAAGTCAGTGCTGCCCAAACACGGTCCTGGAGAGCCCCTTTCCAGTAGGTTTTGTTGGTCACCCTAAATCGCTAATTTCTAAAGACTGGGAACACATGGAAGTTATTGATCAATTAAGCAAATAACTTGTTCAATTAAGTGAACTCTGGTCATTGGGCCAGTTTACATGCTGGGAAAATGTCATGACTTGTTTACTGTCATGACTTATTTAAGGTGGTACGGTCTGGATAACAATTTTAGTTAGTTTTGGTTTATGTTTAGTTTATGTTTGCATACAAATGTAATACATTATACAAAAATCAAATACAACATGAAGTTTCAAAGCAGGAATTGTTAAATTAAACAAAGCAAAATTATCTAAAATTATAATTTAGCTGTACCACCTTAAATAAGTCATGACAGAAGAAGAGAAGTCATGACATTTTCCCAGCATGTAATCCAGGCCATTGAGGGCTGAAAAGGGTAGTTCATTTTTTGTACCAAATGATCTCTAAATGACTTCATTTGTACCAAATGATCTCTAAATGACTTCACTTAATAAATCACCTGCTTAATTGATCATAATGAAATCGTTCCAGGTGATAAGAAATTGATGATTAAAGGTTACCTATAAAACCTGCTGGATCGGGGCTCTCCAGGACCGGGTAGCACTGGGCTAAGTTGTTAGATGCATTAAAATACACATTTTATAACATCACTTTGTAGTACTACTGTATTCATTTTATTATTAAGGGAACTATCATAGGGGGAATATATATATATATATATATATATATATATATATATATATATATATATATATATATATATATATATATATATATATATATATATAAAATGATATTATATTGTATTATATTAAATTGCGTGACCTATTGAGGACCAAACTAATATTTCCATTTTAAACAATCAGTATCTTCAGGATGTTTTGTGTTAACATTGTGTTTGATAGTTGAATATCTTGTGTTTTAAAGTTGTCCTATGGAATAAACATGGTGCTGCTTGAACAGTTTCTTAAGATGTGTTTTCACTTACCTGTATCTTGCATGTCTAGCAGGCATGCCTATGGGAGTAGTTCAGTGCACATTTCCAGCAAGATGAACTCCTCCTGTCTATAGATAGCATGCGATAGTAATCAAAACCTGTTGGGCAACAGCTACAGCTAGAGGCTCATTTGCATTGTAATGCTACACAGCATGTAGCAACACAATGGGTTGTGTCAATGTATTTTCATATGTATGTGGTAAATAAAATAGATTTCATTCAGTCAATTCTGGTATTTATGAATGTTTATTTTCACGTCTGTGTTGAAGTTTATTTTAAGCCTAAAAGCTGTAAGTATATGAAGTAATACA
This sequence comes from Acipenser oxyrinchus oxyrinchus, assembly GCA_030684275.1. Taxonomy (NCBI): domain Eukaryota; kingdom Metazoa; phylum Chordata; class Actinopteri; order Acipenseriformes; family Acipenseridae; genus Acipenser; species Acipenser oxyrinchus. The sequence continues at coordinate 64,983,128 of CM060251.1, forward strand.
ACCGAAGCGATACTAAGCTGTATGATCGCACAAATAGGCTCGAGCACTTATATGTGATTTAAGCACTTGGGCTAGTATGGGGAACTGTTTTTGCAAAATATATGAAAAATCTATTTTAAATCCACCTTCAAGGTTGCTGTATTTGCACCTGTGACTATTGTTTAGTTATTTAGAATAGATCGAGTTTTAATTGTAATTACTGCAGCATAATTGTAACTAATTGTAATTGAACACAATAGCCTTGTAATTGCCCCGGGTCAGATTAGCACCCACCACTCATCTTCATCTTATATGGACATAGGCACATATGCTTATCTATGAAACCAAAGTAGTAAATGCAGTTCTACATAAAGCAGTGCACACCCAAGCAAAGCCAAAGGCAAGTTTTCACAGAGGAATATAATAATGTTAAGTATAAAAGTAGAAAAACTACTCAATAATTGAACTGCTCCTTTCTGCAACTACTGTATTATTTAAATTCATCTTCTAAAATTGGTTTGCACTTGCTTTAAAAAGGGCCCTTGTTCATTTCAGGATTAAAGAAACACAAAAGTAAATAATCTGGCCTTTGTGAGGTGTCAATTCTACTTAAGGTCAAACTGAACTTTGTATGTAGTGTTACTTGATGTTATATTACATTATGAACATCACTGAATAGAAGTTGGGCTATTTACTGTTTCTGAATGCTTTAAAGCTATCAACACATATAAGGAGGTTATGAGGTTGGAGACTAAACACCAATGGCGAAGAAAAGTTATTGTCACAGCACTGGAACTAGGTTGGAACTGTTGCCATATGATTGGCCCGACACCACTTTGCCAGTAGAAGCCACATTTTCCGTCGTTCCTTACTGTACATTAAGGAAGCACAGTGCCCCAATCTGTCAAACTGATATCACAAAACTAGAAAGAAGGTTTCAGCTTTAAGATGCTATTGCATATTAATTGCTGCCTACTGTATAAAGTACCTTACCATTCTGAGTGTTTGTGAGCAGGATGGCTTGCAGGGGTGACGTCACACCAGAAACACAGACTCAACTCCAGGAAGTAGCGGAGCGAAACTGAGGCGCTATGGCGCTCAGTATTTTATTAAATAATAAAACAAACAAAAGATTTAAACACATACAAAAGAAAAGGGCACGTTGGGCAAACAAGCAAACAATAACAAGTATCGTGCTGGTTTATTAACCTGCACGTTTAGCAATTGTTATTTCTCTGTGTTTTACTATTACCTCCTCTCCACTCTGAACCCTTCCGCCAAGGAACAAAGTTGCAGGCTTTTATATTCAGGCCGAGGGGTTAACTAGCTATTAATTATCTTATTACCCCTCGGCCATAGTCTGCACAAGTTTAATAAGGATGCGTGACTGCCAGCTAGTTAAACAATCAGTAGCCGATCAGTCACGCATCCTCATGAGGTTTTAAAATCAAAAATACAAAACAATAACACATAATGGCAGCGACTTTTGGTCCGCACCACAAAAAATAATAATACAAATAATAATAAACAGCGCTCATATACTGTATATAGGGGCGGGAAACTCCGCCACAGTGTTTTATTTCTGTTTTGGAAATAAGAAGCATGTTTTGTGCAAACTTTTCACTGGAGCAGAAACTAAGGACATCTGTCCCATTCTCTCCAGCATTCCATTACCAGAATAGGTTTCTGTGTGCAATGCTGTAAGAAATTCTGGCTGCCATCTGCTGGTTATCCTATGTACTACATGTAAAAGCAATACTACATTTCCAACAGCATGCCCTCTGTCTCCCACAACTATTATTGAATGGCTTACAGTCCTTATCCAGCATTGCGTGACACAGGTGTATACTAAAATATATAAATCTAGCTATGAGCCTTCAAACATTATGAGGTAAATCAGTTTAAGAAGATAGGTGAAAGATGCTGTAAGTGAACATCAATGTTCTTTTCCAGATAGTTTACTTGGACAGAAACTTCTTTACAAAAGCACTGAACTTTCAAAGTAAAGCACGAATATGCCATACACGGGCCTACATCGAAGTTGTTTCAAATATAAGTTATTATATAACATACAATACAGTGGAGGCTCCTTAGAGGAGGCAATGGAGGCAGTGCCTTCTCACAATTTAAGTGATATATATATATATATATATATATATATATATATATATATATATATATATATATATATATATATATATATATATATATATACACACACACAGTGCCGTGAAACAGTATATGCCCCCTGTCTGATTTTCTGCATTTTTTGCACATTTTTCACATTGTATTTGGTCAGATTTTTTTGTCGGTTGTAGTAGTATATAGAAGGAGTCTGAGAGAATAAATGACACCAAAGTGTGGCGCTTCTTTCATTTATTTGGTGTGCAAGGTAATCAAATATGCAATCTTCAGGTGTGAAATAGTTATTGCCCCCCCTAGTTAACTCAACCCAATTAAAGGGATAATTAGGGTCAGCTGTTTGAGTACTTTGGTTAACAACCAGGCCTGATTTGGGCCAGCCCTGCCCAATATAAATCTAACTAACTTTGGCCCTTACCATCAGAGTGAAGTTGTCAGCCCACAGGTTCTAGAGACACATCAGGCCACGAATAAAAGAAATTCCTGAAGACCTCCGGAAAAAAGTTGTTGATGCCTATCAGTCTGGAAAGGGTTGCAAAGCCATTTCTAAGGCTCTGGGGCTCCACCGAACCACAGTCAGAGCCATATTGTCCAAATGGAGAAAGTTTGGGACAGTAGTGAATCTTCCCAGGAGTGGCCGTCCTGCCAAAATCTCTCCAAGAGCAAGGTGTAAAATCATCCAGGAAGTCACAAAGAACCCTAGAACAACATCCAGGGATCTGCAGGCCTCTCTCGCCTCGGCTAAGGTCAGTGTTCATGACTCCACCATCAGAAAGACACTGGGCAAAAATGGGATTCATGGCAAAGTAGCAAGGCGGAAAACCATTGCTCACTAAGAAGAACATGAATGCTCGTCTCAAGTTTGCCAAAAAGCACCTGGATGATCCTCAAGAGTTCTGGAACAATGTTCTATGGACAGATGAGTCAAAAGTGGAACTTTTTGGCCGACATGGGCCCCGTTATGTCTGGCGAAAACCAAACACTGCATTCCACAGTAAGAACCTCATACCAACTGTCAAGCATGGTGGTGGTTGTGTCATGGTTTGGGGATGCTTTGCTGCATCAAGACCTGGACGCCTTGCCATCATTGAAGGAACCATGAATTCTGCTCTGTATCAGTTTTGGAATGGCCTAGTCAAAGTCCAGACCTAAACCCCATAGATATTGTGGCAGGACCTGAAACGAGCAGTTCATGCTCGAAAACCCACAAATGTCACTGAGTTGAAGCAGTTCTGCATGGAGGAGTGGGCCAAAATTCCTCCACGGCACTGTGAGAGACTAATCAATAACTACAGGAAGCGTTTGGCTGCAGTTATTGCTGCTAAGGTGGCGTAACCAGTTATTGAGTCTAAGGGGGTGATTACTTTTTCACACAGGGGCATTGGGTGTTGCATAAATTTCTTTAATAAATAAATGAAATATGTATCAAATTTGTGTGTTATTTGTTCACTCAGGGTCCCTTTTATCTAATATTAGGTTTTGCTTGAAGATCTGATAACATTCAGTGTCAAAAATATGCAGGGGCAAATACTTTTTCATACTATATATATATATATATATATATATATATATATATATATATATATATATATATATATATATATATATAATTGTGTAGCATTATAATATAATAATGTTCAAAGAAACAAAAAATGTCAAGAATGCAAGAAAAAATTACATTATATTAAGAGCAGTTCTGGCTCCTCAGAGGAGGCAAGCCTCCGTTTTAACTCCTATCTGCTATTAACCACAGTACTAGCAGTAGCAGATCATGTGATTTAAGCACAGGTTTTAATTGGAGGAGCCCAGAGGTTTTTTCATCAGAGGCAAGCCACCCTTAAAACTCCTATCTGCTATAACCACGCACAGTAATGGCAAATGACATAGTCTGATCCCTGGTTTTAATTGGAGGAGGACCTCAAACCCTCCCGCCCCCTGATGGAAGGGTGATAAATGGTGATTTTGAGAACTCCATAAATTTAAAAAAAAAGAAAACATATGGGACGGTAGACAAAAACTGTGACACTGCTCGATAGCGTGGAAAATCCTATGACTCTTTAGTCCCCATTAAAGTTAATCAAAGCAAGCGTTGTTGACATGAGTGGATTCCGAGAGTTGCAGTTTTCCTCTGCATTTCTGCCAATTGGAAACACCTTTCAGCGAGTACCAGATATACTACTATTCCCAGCAGACACTGCACGGCTGTATGCGCGTTGCATTGTGACAACAGTAGCGTCAAACAGTAGCGTCAGTAAAGTGAGATCTATTTTCAATGTTTCATATTATGATACAACTTTCTTTCTCTGGTAACAAATCTAGTTGTTGGTTTTGCCTTTTTTCTCTGTTAGTTTGATGGAAGTCGTATTTATATTTGCCTTTTTCTGCCTTAACAACTTTGTTTAGATAATGTTGTAAGCAAAGTATGTTAGAGACGTGGTCTTGAAATCGAAGTGCTATATATTCATGTTGTATAGAGTGCATTTTTAAACATACGCTGGCAGTGTGTAACAGTTAAGTATATTAGAATAAACTGTGATGGGCTACTGTTTTCTTTTCTCTGTTGGGTAGTGGTGGAAATGCGTTTAAAAGCTAAATTGGCTGCACTTGTGGATCTCTTAATCTACCCCGATGCACTGGACTTGCCTGACCTAAGCACCACGTTACTGGATCCTCAGCTGATGCACTGTCCTTGACCTATTGCACTACTAATATGTCATTGTAGATATAACTTGTTGCAATCCTCTTGTTGCATCCTAGGTCATATTGTATTTTAGTAGTGTTATTTGCACTTACTGTAAACTATACTGCATTTAAATATTAATCTTGCATCGTGACACCTGTAAGTCACCTTGGATAAAGGTGTCTGCCAAATAAATAATAATAATAATAATAATAATAATAATAATAATAATAATAATAATAATAATAATAATATGCAAAGTGTTGTCAGTCAGAATACAATAATAAGACTATACTGCTACTAGGGTCTTAAAGGGACCCCAAGCCCTCTGCCTTGTTTCTGCCCCCCCATTTTCTTTGGCCACCAGTCGCCACTGATACAATATTTATAGCATATTACCATGATTTTCATTACATGAGAGTAGCTGTTATTTACTTCATGCTAATATTCGATTCTGTTTTGCCATGATAAAATTAGATTGTAGTTGTAATATATGAATCTTTAGTGTTTGTCCTCCACTACGTAACGTGGATTTCCTATTGGCCCGGTGTTGATGACTGAAGTGTAATGGTGTGGCTACAGGGATCATGCGAAGTGTGGCCTTCCTAGCGCCTCAGCACGGCAGCGGTCTGGAATGGGCTGGGTAGGGCACTTTGCAGGGGTCATCAGGTGAGCACCTCCCGTCTCCGTTGTTTTGTCGACTTGCCCACGACACCTCAGGAAGGCTCAACAGTGATGCTGGTGTCTTCACACCACTCTCCTAAGTCCCCCACCCAACCCAGCCCAGTTTATTTGCTTTAGCCATCCATTTCTTTTTACTGATGTTAACTTCCTCTATTACCTCTCTTGTTGAGGTCCTTAATCAGCTTCTTTCCTCCTCAACCACAGCCAATTGCTACTTCTCTCTACCTCCTCGGACAGAGCCTTCACTATACGTCACAAGTCTTGTCCTCTGAATCCAATATCTCCAGTTTTCTGCATCTTTTATAGATGTTTCGAGGGCAACGTCTTTTGATGGGAGTGTTATTTGTCCTTTATTTTGGTTGTAGGTAGTTGTCTTATAGATCACCTTTAATATTGGCTTGCTGCTAGAAAAAACGACTCCTTTGGTATTTACAGCTGTTCACAACTCTATTACCAGATCAAGGCATAGCAAGCTGTGCTGTTGGACCGCTGTACAGACCTGTAGTTTAACAATTCAATTCAATTCCTTTAACCAAGTAGAAAATAATCAGTTCCCATTAACTTTGACAGTCTGTCTTAAAATGGCTCCCAAGCTGCAGCAACGCAAAACAATGTAAAAGTAATATTTTACTTAAACAAGCAACAAAAAAAACCCCTTTGAAATACAGAATGAATACACAGAAACACGTATATCAAAATGGTAGGGTTGCTATATTATTATTATTTATTTCTTAGCCAGCCTTATCCAGGGCGACTTACAATTGTTAAAAGATATCACATTATTTTTACATACAATTACCCATTTATATAGTTGGGTTTTTACTGGAGCAATGTAGGTAAAGTGCCTTGCTCAAGGGTACAGCAGCAGCATCCCCCACCTGGGATTGAACCCACGACCCTCCGGTCAAGAGTCCAGAACCCTAACCACTACTCCACACTGCTGCCTTATAGCTATAGCTATCACAGTGCTTAGAGATTGATGTGTGGATTGGAGTTTTGCAAAAAAAATAGGTGAAAAAAATAATTGTAGACATCTATTTCTTGTAACTTTTTTTCCTTATCCACAAAAAGCAAAACTTTTGCTACAAAAGTTTTTTTTACTAAAATTCTTTCTTTTCGAGAAATTTCTAGAACTTAAAAATTTCTATTGGGGTATGTAAACTTTTGACTACAACCGTATATGTTAATTTTTTCTGTTTTTCTGGAGATGATTTAGATTTAATGAATATGTAAAGCTGACGATGCCTCTTAAGGTCTGTTTGCAGTGCTATAGCCCAACCAAAGTACTCCCGAGTAAAAGACTGTGTCATTGTACCTACAATAGTGCACATAATTAGAGGGATACTTTATACCAAAATGTCGTACCTGTTTAATATCCTATATATCCATTCTCTGTTGTTGTTTCAGCTTAGATCATTATTTACCAGGCTCACTAACTGATGTTCTGTTTCAACCAGTGAAAAAGTAATGGTCACTAGGTCACCAGTGAAAATAATGGTAACTAGGTGTATGCAACTGAAATTTCTGTCACCAGCTGCTACTGTGTCAACTGTGAGTTTGTAAATGGAAAGACAGATTTTCAGAGTGCACAGCCTCTTATAGAATTGACTATATTGAAAGCATAGCACAGTCTAATAAAGCATAGTGAGAGCATGTTAATGCTAAGGTAAACATTGTAAAGCCCAGAGAGGTATGGTAAAGTATATCAAAAGGCATGGTAAACTGTGATAAATGCATAGTATAACCATGGAAAAAAACATGGAAAAACTGCAAAATGACTGCACAGATTTACTGCATTTTCAGTGGTTGAAACAGGAAACAGAAACACGTCACTTATCTGGAGAATATCTCCTGACTCCAGCCAAGTTTAAAGAGTGGAGAAAAACTGCTGAAAGTCTAAATACAGGGCCGAGGGGAATGCCAGAATAATGTGAACTAGGTTTGAACCCTGTAGCACAACTTTTTAAAATCATTTTTTCAATGTCAACCGTGACCTAGCAGTGTGCTTAGCTTCTTTTTCAAAGTTTTTCACAATGTTTGCAGACATTCTGAATGTTTTTAATACTTAAATACTGTTTTGTATTTGAATTACACCTTAGCTCTAGTGGCCAGTGATAGACATCTGAAACATAAGCAAGATCAGCAAGTCTTTGTTATCTTTGTGAATGCTAGCACCACCTAGGGATAACCTACCATATTGGCAGCAACATAAACAGAAACTCAATCCATTGTTGTTGTTCACTAGATGGCGCTGGCGCTTACTAAAATATAGACATTTTGTCTGTTACATATGTCCATGGCTGGCAACCAGAACTAAAGATTAGCTTCTGAACACAAATCCCCTTAAACACTTATTTAAATACTAAGCATAGTATTTGAGTAATAGCAATAAGGATGAATGGAAACAGCATAAAAACTTAAGGGCACAGTAATCTGAAGCTGCTTAAGTTACATAAGAGAGACAATGACAGTGTTTGCCTAATTTGTATTACTATTGTTACTTGTATTACTCAGTATGATGTGCTATTGACAAATTTATTCAGCTGGCATTTCTTTAAGCCTTTCTGTCTAATCCCAGAGCTTGACAGGACTCAACACATCTTTACAAGAATCTCATAAAAGAAAGACATAACCTATCTTGCTCAGACTACAGTTATTACTAAAGTTATTGTAATGAATGCCGCTAGTTATCAATACCCTTGTTTCAATCTGGAACCATTGTTTGTTTAAAAAACATTCCAGTGCACATCACTTTAAACATTGTGTAGCTACAGTAACTGGTATAGTCTATGTTCATTGCTAGCAAAAAAAGAAAAAAAAGAGAACTGGTTAAAACAAAAACCTGGATCTTAAATTCGAGCACAGTATAGTGATGCATGTATTAAAATCGCCAACAAAAGACGTGACTACCAGAGTACACAAACAGCAAGGTGACTTACTGCTCCGAAAACATCACAGCCCGATCGCGAATCATTCATGACATACAGGCAGTCGTTTTCAAAGAAACATCATTAGCTTCCTGAGGAATTCCAAGAGAAGCTTTTACAATTTCAGCGTTTCTACCAGGGCACATCAGAAATGCTGATCAGACCCCCGTATTTTTCGACATGCCAAGCAATACCACCGTTCACAAATTAGGAGAAAAACAGGTGTGAGTAATCTCTACATGTGTATGTTATGTTCTGTTAGTTGGTATTGTGCATACCGTTCTGACTGTTGTGTTTACAACGCGGTCAATGCTGTTGTAGTTGCAGGGTTACATGTTTCCTGATGTTGTGTCGTGCTTGCTGTTGCCCGGATGCGTGATGCCTTGAGTGAGTGGTGTGTGTACAACAGAGACACCGTCTTAAGTACTGTAGTACGCAGCACAATAAACAAGCTCTGTGATTAATCTACAACAACACTGTTTCGTGTCAGTTTTGTACGATACACTAGCGTAATTGAGGTTGTATCTTTGTAAATGCATATTTATTTGATGTTTTGTTTTTTCCTCAAATTGAGGAACGTAAATTTGGACTGTCTTAAATTCGAGGGAATACGGTAATTAATCTGTCTTGGCAGTACACTATTTTCCTCTTATGCAGAGAGAACGTTTGCAACAATCAGTGGTTCTTGGGAGAGTGGTGTGTAAAAATATTGTAATGACCCTGGGTCTGCTGTAACCACATTCTGGAAGGTTCTGTGACCCAGAGTCAAAGGATCCACTGCAGCAGGTGTTCAGGGACGTCAGAGACGGGAGAATACACCTTATTCACGCCAGACTCAAAACGTGGCTTGGAGTGCAGCTGCTAGCTTTTGGTCACTGATGTCTCCAACTGCAGTGGAGAGAAGTTATGGCGTTGCACTGTTGCGTTCCGTTTTAAGAAATAATCTGTCAAAAATATATCATTTCATCGATTTCCTAAACAAGAAAAAATTAGGAAGGAATGGGTACATAAAATAAGAAGAGACATTGGTCCTAATTTTCAGGTAAATAGGTATAAACCATTTTACCGTCGTGATACACCTTGCTAGCTGATTAGCTCAGTAATTAGTAGGCCTAATGTTCTTAATACAGGTCGCTATGTAGTTTATGACAAATAATTTGTAAATTGGTAATGTTTTGTAAATCTAAATGTGTATGGGTAGTAAATTATACTTTTATGGAAATTCTATAACTTAGTGGATCTACCGTAACTTTTGAGTTCAGTACTATTTAAACTGTAGGCCTACTATAAGTTGCTCTACCAGAGTACTTTATTTTTTTTTCACAGAAAACTATTTTAATACTTAATCGTTGCTTGATTTATTTAACGGTAAGCTTGTGTTGTACTAGATTACAGCTAACACGAGAGTGTGCAGTAAACACTTCAGTCCTGTGAGTTTCCTGAAGACTCTAACTGGAAAACGTACACTAATCGCGGGGACGGTGCCAACGATTTTCCAGTGGACTTCTGAAAACCTTCCGAGGCCCCTCTAGGAGACATCGTTCTAGGTAAATGTTTGTCGTGTACAACATTGTCTTAAATGTATAATACTGTACATGTGATGCCATATAAATATGTAAAAGTCAAATCATCACACTACCATCCAAAATGCATTATCAACATAATAGTTGATTGTTCTTTCAGCATCTGTATTTAAACACTAATGAACATTACTGTGACACTTCAGCTTTTTGTAATCAAAATGCACAAAACTTTGCAAATGTAACAGTTGAAGCTTAACAAAAATGGGTGAAATTGATAAATTTCATTCCTTTCAAAATTCCAATTCTGTAGCTGTGATATTTCAGATCCATTAACAGAATTAAATTGGAATTGACCCCAACAGTGCAGTTGATTTACAGTAACCTGGGCATTCCCATAGTGACCTACATTATTAATCTACCTTGATTTACTTAAGCCATACAGTACATTAAAAACATTTATATTTTTGTATTGTATTTTGCAGAGACAATCTGGATGACAGTGGAAAAGATGGAAGCACACCTTCCTGCTCCAGTGAGCACGATTATGTGAGTGTTTCTACATCTGTCGAGGACCAGTTGAAAGCAGCGGAAATAGGAAGGCTGCAAGCAGAACTGGGGACTTTGCAGGAAAACCAGTTCTTCTTGGGACGGTTTCAGGGCGACCCGCAACTCATACAGTTTTAATGATTACGCTACACTTAAGGCAGTATTTTTATTATTATTATGTGTTTATTTAGCAGGCGCCTTTATCCAAGGCGACTTACAGAGAACTATGTGAACTATGCATCAGCTGCAGAGTCACTTACAATTACATCTCACCCGAAAGATGGAGCACCAGGAGGTTAAGTGACTTGCTCAGGGTCACACAATGAGTCAATGGCTGAGGTGGGATTTGAACCAGGGACCTCCTGGTCACAAGCCCTTTTCTTTAACCACTGGACCATACAGCCTCCTAGCTTTTAGCACTGCAGCCTACAGCATCATCCATGGTTAGATGGATGCAAGTCCAGAGGAATATTCAAAGCAAAAGCCCAATCAAACCTGATGCCTTTTTCTTATTTTTGTGTAGGGTGAAGCGGGGTTTATTTGAACAGGACTTGGCTGTCCGCTTTAATATGTCGCAGTCAACAGTGAGTCGGATACCGATACTGATAACCTGGGTTAATTATCTGTACTTCATGTTCGGATCACTTCCAATATGGCCTAACAGAGCAACAATAAATGAGCATATGCCCAAATGTTTCCAGAAAACGTACCCCAAGACAAGGGTCATTCTGGACTGCACTGAGATTTGTGTCCAGACTCCAAGTTCTAAAGTGCTAAATTCTGAAACCTACTCAAATTACAAAAGTACTACAACATTTAAGAGCTTAATAGGTTTCAGTCCATTTGGAGCTGTTACTTTTGTTAGTTCTTTGTATACTGGGTCCATTTCTAATAAAGAGATTACCAGAAGGTCTGGTATTCTAGATCTTTTAGAGGAAGGAGATGACGTTATGGCTGATAAAGGGTTCACTATTCAAGATCTTTTGACAAAAATAAACGCTACTTTGGTAATACCACCTTTTCTAGGACCATGTGGAAAATGTACTAGTGAAGAAGTGAAACAAACTCATGAAATTGCTCAGCTGCGAATTCATGTGGAAAGAGCCATAAGGAGAATAAAAGAATATCATATATTTGGTAACACCATCCCCCTTACTCTAGCAGGATCGGCTAATCAGCTCTGGACTGTGTGTGCATTGCTGACTAATTTCAAAGGGCCGTTGTTTTGAGATTTGAGGGGTTTCAACAAAGCTCTCAGTTACTTAATTGAACTTCTGATTGGCTAAATTGGACTTTTAAGTTGTGTAGCTTATCAAAAGTTTTATACTTAACTTGAAAACTCCAATATATTAAACAATTAAATGCTCTGATTAGCCAAATTGTTGGTTCATTTGGAGGCGTTCAATTAAGTAATTGAGCAGTTCAGTTGGAACAAAAACCTGAAGGGCAGGGGTACTCCGGGACCAGCATTGGGAACCACTGATATAATCAATCTACATCAGTGTTTCCCAACCCTGGTCCTGGGGACCCACTGTTTGCTGTTTTCTGTTCCAACTGAACTGCTCAATTACTTAATTGAACGCCCTCAACTGAACTAACAATTTGCCTAATCAGAGCTTTTAATTGTTTAATCTACAATTAAAGGGGGATGGACGGACGGACAACGACATACTTTAGATCACTTTTTGTTTATTTGTATAGTATTAACAGTTGATTACATTGCTGGATGGAACTTTAATACAACTGGAATGTAATGTAGCCCCCAACTTCTGTAATCATTCATTTGTATAATATTAACAGTATATTACATTCCTAGATAAAACTTTAATAACACAACTGGAATGTAATGTTGTCCACCAACTTCTGCTATGTATAGTTAAATTGTTCATAAAATAATGTTCTGTTTTTTAACTGTTAATTTTCTTTTTTTTTAATTTTTTTTTTACAAAGTTTGGGAAGAAAGTGTGTGAAAAAGAAAGCATCTAACTTTTGTTTCATTTCTTCCCATAACTGGGGTTCAAAGAACACTCTCCAAATGATAATCATTTTTGCATTTCACAAACAAGTAACACCACTTCAAACCTGTAATTCCCAACTGACCCATTACTTGATAGTAATACTCATGGCTCTTTTTAAAAGAAAATGAGCCATCTGCATTCTTTTTTAGGAACAAGCACATTGTGAAAGTGTCAGAATCTGGGCATTTGATTTCCAGCAAACCATAAGGTTGGATTTCAGAGGGGTCGTACACTTTTCGGTCAGGTGATGTGCCAAGATGAGGTGCATGGGTATTGACTACACAGCCAAACATGTACACGTTGTTGCCTGTTACCTCGGAATACAGCTTTGCAGCCACAGACTCGTGCTCTAATCCGTGTTTCATGGCTTTTGTTTGTATGGACATAGAACTACATAAGGTTTTGGCAAGCCGTTCAAAATCTTTTAAAAACACTGGAGGTCAGTCCTTCAGCATGAACAGCATGCCAGGTTTTACTGGAGCTCTGATCCCTGGTTTCTATCTCTAACTGTTTTGCTATTTCCAAATCTAATTGTAGACCTGCATAGTAGTCAATTTCTGACCTGCTCAAAACAGTACAAAAATTACTGGTTTGTGAGGGCAATGGGATGGGGGGAAATACAGGGACATCTGCTATGTTGATCAAATCTGAAGAAGGAGACTGCAATTCCTTCTGCTGGCATGATAACACAGACCCATGAGACAGTGCACCAAACTTAGTTTGTGAAAGCTGTGGTGGATTTAAAGGATTTGGCAATAGTTTCAGAATCTGAGCTTCACTGTTAATGGAACTCAAGTTGGACTGCAAGTGCTCTGCAAATGCTAAACCAGGGATGGGTATCTGAACTGGACAATAGAGAGTTGGCAAAATGCCTTCTGAGATGCATTGTTTTTTGGATTTTTTTCTTTTTATATTGTTTAGAGGTTTTAATTTTTAAATTTTTATGGTGTGGACAGGTTTTGGATTTAAACCTTTTGTTCCTTGTGTACATGCCAGGACTGGGGGAGTGACGTCTTGCTTGTCACAGGTGGTACTGACTGGAACCCCATTCTAATGAAGTGACTAATTGTATATAGCAAGCCAATCATGTGACTGCAGTGTCCACTGCCAGCCTTACATTCACAGGCAGCAGACTGCACACAGACGGTGGATTCCTTAGACAGTGCAACCTGCAAATAGTGGGCATGGTTTAGTCCTGTTTTTTAATATGCCTAAATTCCTTTTAATTAGAGAGCTGACTGTACAGAGGGAATGATTATTATTATTTTGAAAAGGAGGTGGGTGGGGGCAAAGACTCGTGAATCATTATATTTACCTTTAAAGGTTCACATTGTCATTTTGACAAAGGAAAATTGTTCTAATGGTATATATTGTACATATGAATCACAAACATATTTCACTATTTTTTTAATATATGTTCATTTTTAGAGTTATTAATCGTATCCCCCAGTGCACATTGCCCTCTTTAGATGTTAAAACCCCAAATTCTGTACATGTATTATTTTATATATATATATATATATATATATATATATATATATATATATATATATATATATATAAAATTTTCTGAAGAGAAATCTCAACATTCATTTCTGTGTGAATGTACATATTCTTCATTATAGTCACAAATTTGATTACATTTCAGTTGTACTGTCCGGGAGCCAACTGAGCATTTCCAATCAGTCCTAATCAATAGATAAGTAAGATGCAGAAGCTTGAGTTTATGCGTGGATACTAAAGGGAATGTGTCTTGTGGGATGCAATGCCCAGTTTGTATTAAAAAACCATATATGACACACAGAGTGTACTAAAAGAGTCTTTATTAAGCACAACTGAACAAAATTACAAAAACGTTTAGTAACGCGAGTTAACAAAAAATATGCTTGAGTTACACAATACTTAGTCAGAAAGGAGATCCTTAACGTTACATTAACTCCAAATAAACTGTACAGGAATAACAGAAAGGGACGTTTGATTCTTGTTTTTAAAATGTCTTTACTTACCTTATTATTATACTTACACTTGTTCTACACACGAAACATTGAATGTGCTAATGGAACAGCGGATTAGTATACAACTGAACAGAATCTTAATAATGGGATTAATAACTGAACAGAACCAAGCTTGGAGAAACAAACCAAGCCTAGGTTTTCAGATATGGTGTTACCTGAACCCTGTAAGGTGACTCATTCTTTTTCATTGACCGAAACGCCTTAGCCTTAACGTTACATCCATTCTCCTGCCTCTTAACTGTATTTAGAAAACAACACATGCTTATACCAAACCAATAAATGTGAAACAATACAGAGGCTTAATATCAACATCAACATCAATATTAATTAAAGTAAACGTTCTCTAACTAAAACTGCGAGATCTAAACATATTTTATGAATCTAGTATAGGCTAGTAGCTTTCACTTTCCGATCACAAATTCGCTTGATAATTTACCTCCTACTTCATGAATATAACCCTCGATCCAATTGCTGTACTCTTTCTGCTGTACATTTTTTGGATTCCTCGCTTTATTATCTGCCAAATTATCAATTTCTTCAACTTTTATTTGAGGAACACATTAAAGATTTCGTCCACACAGTTACATTATCAGTAGCTGTGGCGGCCATGACAGTTGCTCGCACACCAAGCCTCGTTTTCAACCAAACATGGCCGCTGCATGAATAAAGCGTATAGGCCACCAATCGGGAGCTCGGCTTGCAGCGTGAGCGGGACCTGGTTGCAATATTGTCAAGGAGAGCCAGAGAAAAGTGGGACTAGGAACAAAGAAGGAAACAAGCCCAAGACTGCACTTAGTTGGGCGTAGCACACAGCCAAAACAGTGTACTGAGTACTTCCTTTTATTATTTTTTCACAGTCCGAGTAGCACTGCGCTGCTCAGCTGTAGCTGTAACACTGGCTGGTAAAGCAGCACGCTTACCTGTTAAGTGTAGAGCCCTGGCTTAAGAAACCACTAGATTCGAGAACCTGAAATACCCATGCGAGCCTGCATTCATTTCCTGCAAAGCTACATTGGTGCTCAAAAGTGGGATTATGGACTGGACGATGTGGGAAGTGAATACCGAAGAGGACACACAGTGGGACCCGAGGGAGCCAGGATCTCCGCAGACTGAAGCGCCAGTCGGGAGCAGACAGTGGGCGCTGTTGTGGCTAAAGGCGACGCCCATTGTGAAGACGCTCTGGATAGCCGAGAGTGAGGGACCTCCGGACGGCGGATACCAGTGCTGCATTTCCAGTCAGCCAGAGTCGGGATCCCCCTCGCCATCCACCCCAGAGCCGACCGTCGTTGGCGGAGAAGCCACGGCCCGTGAGACGGCAACCCCGCTTGAAGTCTGCCCCTGACTACCAAGGAGAATGTAAACCAGGCTGTGGCAATAAAGGCCTTGATTCAGGATAAGGAGCCCCTGCTACATCACCTGGGACACCAACCCACAGTGCGCCAGATCCAGCCCAGCAAAGAGGAGACTGAAACCAGCTGGGCCACTCCCATCGGGCTCCCGGAACTCGTTGCTTTGCTCCGGGCCACATCCACACAGGACCTCCGGTCTGACGGTCCCCGCACATTCCTGTGTTGGGGCTGTGGACAGCCAGGACACCTGCAGTGCCAGTGCCTAGCAACTACCACCCCGCCGCCCACAAGCACGCCGCGCCAGCCCTCGGGAGATGGCGCTGGGCACGAACCGCCTTTTCGACAGGCAGGGCACTCTGGTAGTTCTGTGTGATGTCATTTGGGCTGTGCAATGCCCCAGCAACCTTCAAATGGCTCATGGAGAAGGTTCTGGTCAGCGTCCCCTCCCAAGAATGGCGCACAGAGTGTCCTTCCAGACTGCCCTCGACACCCTGCGGAGAGCGCTGTGACTGCGAGTGACTGCGGCTGGACTCAAGCTGCGAGTGACTGCGGCTGGACTCGAGCTGTACCCGGACAAGAGCTGCTTCCTGAGAAGGGAGGACACCTTCCTGGGCCACCGGGTCGGAGGAGAGGTCTGGATTCCTGGGTCTGGCCTCCTACTATCGCTGCTTCCGTCCGGGACTCCACCTAGAAGGAGTGGAAATTCCCATCAAGTTGGCCTCCTTTACAGAAGGTGTGTTAGTAGTTCCATGACCTGGTAGCAAATGTATGACGCGTCAGTTTTTGCATAAGTTTGGGGTTTTAGAACCAGTTTTAGTTGGTTTGATTATGGTTTTTACATATGATCAAAATCGATTTTTAAGCGAAAACAACTTATGCAAAAACAAGGGGTGTTATCATCCATCTGAGGTCACAGCTGCACAACGCATGGGTGTAGTTCGGGCTACGTGCCAAGCTAAAGTGCTACAAGGTCAGAGCAATACCAGGCAAGAGTTTGAAAAGCCTTACAGTCCCCGGAGCTCTCCCCCCCTCGGACCCCAGCCTACCACTCCTCCTGGACACAGGCCAGCAATGAGGGGATCAGAGCTGTGCAGGAAGGACCCGGCGGTGAGAGGGTGGTGGCCTACTACAGCCAGTCCCTCAACAAGATGGAGCGGCGGTACTGCGTTACCTGGAGGGAGCTACGAACGGTGGTCACGGCAGTCCTGCACTATGTGTGTGGCCTTCCCTTCACCACCCGGACCGACTGTGCTACAGTGGCTTCTGACCTTCAGAGAGCCAGAGGGGCAGGTCTCCCGCTGGACTGAGCAGCTCCAGCCCTTCCTTGTCTTTTACATGTTAAAGAAGTGATTCTACAGGATTTGTATTTCCTAATTCCCTAATTTCCCAGAAATAATCTTTTTGTTTTGTTATTTCTTTAAACATCATACCTAATTTCCTTTCTTTTTTTTTGTTTTTCAGAAAAGCAAAAAGAACCTTTAGGATCTTCTTTATGGGATGGTATCCCATGGTGACAGGGTTATGTACATATACATTACCTGCACATGTTCTTAGGGATAGCATATAGTTACAGTATTAGTCTGACCTCTGATTGAGTAGCCAGCTCACCCAAATTGGATGACATTTTGCTTGGACATTTATTCCACATTCTGTGGGTATAGGTCTTTGTAATAATAACATAGTTAAATCCTGTTTTTAAAATTAATTTAACTTGTAGTACTGTGCCCTATTAACAAAGATTATTTAAGAATGTCCTTTTAGGGTTAATGTGAATTAAGACAGCAGTCTGATCAATACACCCCCTCACACAAGTATCAGGAAAGTATCGTTTACTATGCTAGGGCAAAGTAGCAGGTCAGACAAGCAGTATAACATGACATGTCTTCACGTCCTCAGAAAAGTAACTGAATCCCTCTTCGTTCTGTGTTTCCTTACTTATAACTCAAAGTTGTCAGCAGGTGGCAGCAGTGTGTTCTCTGTATCTAGAGGCACTGGTTGGTGAATCCAGTCACGCTGGAGTCAATGGGGAAAATACTGAATAGTTTTTTGTTTTTTTTGAAGGTCAATTTTCATTTGTAAAATTCGTTTTTTTTATACCTGAAATGTTTCTCAGCTATTTCAAAAAAGGGGTTGGAGTGTATTCTTGTGATTCAAAACACTTGTTCTTCAAATATAACAAACTAACAAAATGTTTTTAACCAAAGTTGGGCAAATTGTTTAGTGAGTCACCCATCAACAGTGATAATGATTTTTTTTTTTTAAAGTGCTTTTTATGAATGCAAACCACTGCTTTTCATGAGTTGTACAAAAAGTTATTCTATGGACATTGGCCTTTGCTCTGAAGTTGGTTAAAGTCAGTCAGTAAGAAATAAAATTACAGACGAATATAAAACCAGCAGGCGGATTTTCAAATCATTTTCTCCAGGGAAAGATCTTCAATAAAAAGCTTTAAATCTGTATTCCTTATTTGTCTCAAGAGTAATATTGTGGTGTTCCACAGGGCTCCATTCTAGGTTTGCTGTTTTCATTATATATGCTACCGTTAGGTGACATTATCCACAGACACAGAGTGAACTTCCATTGCTATGCTGATGATACCCAGCTATATTTGTCCCTAAAGCCAGGAATGTCTTCTGCCTGGGTGTTGAGTTGCGGACATTCAATTTGCTTGTCTGTGTAGTAATTATTTCATAAACCCATTTTTGTGATAGAAGAACAAATGTCCCACCCAGGTACTCTGCTTTAGTAATGTTACATTTAGGGATACCAAGATATTTAGTGAGCAAAGGTGTCTGAGTGTGGTAAAACTGGGCTAAGTAACCCTACATGCTATACTATTGCAGCATTTGCATTTTCATCTCTTCCAGTCATGATGTCAGTGTGATTTCTGACAGGTGGTCATAAATGCATTTAGTTCTGTTTTCAAAAACAAGCTGTGCAAGCAGGAAGTGGCAGAGCCTGGAAGATATCAGAACTATGACCAAACCAGCCCAGTTGCTAGGTAACCAACTTAGACACATCCACCCTTCTATTAGACAAAGGCAAAGGGAGTTGGCTTGGTCAAGCTGTGGTTTCCTAGGAACGATACGGGCTGTTGATGTGTTATATGTATAAGCCTAGTCATTTCTCTAATTTAAAAAAGAGGCAACAATTCAAATGATTAATGTCATGTTTCTCTATTTCAACAAATAGGTCATTGAATAAAGACAAAACTTTATTATGTGTAATATAACACATATTATATTACACATAACATAATAGTAAACAGTTGAATCAGCGCATCAATATTTGGCCTTGTTTTTTTTTTTATTAGCTTCTAGATTCTGGAAAAGTGATCTAGAATTTGTAAAAAAAAACCCAAAAACATCTTGACGTCTGTTTCAACGGCTCACTTTTTTCAGAAGTAATTTAGATGTAAATAATAAGCTAAGCAGAAAGAATAAAATACAGAACACATATAATATTATATTACACTGGGAAATGTAAGCATGTTTTAAAATGTAAATATATCAAGAGATATGCCAACATTACTTTAGGCTCTCTTATTTTAGCGGCTGTTTAGCTATGTATCATTTCTGTATACGTTCTGGTTTTTGAAAGTATTGATTCAATAGCTACCAACAGTACTGCAGTGTCTTACCCTGTATCTATTACTGTGACAGTCACCAATATAAATCACCTTGCTGTGTTGATATTTGAAGTATGAATTCACTATTAATGCATGATATGTTATCCATCATCCAATCTTCTCAGCCTGTAGACCGAGGGTTCATGTTAGGGGCACTAGACCCGTTGGTATTTGCCTTAACAACCAGTCTTGTGAAAAATGTGGACCTACATGTGAATGTTCCAAGCTTTGACCTGCAAGTGTGCATGGTCAGTTTGAGTTTATATGTAATTGATTTATTATTATTATTATTATTATAAAGTTATTGTCAATTAATATAGATAGAACAGATTTGTATAATACAGTACCATATGTAACATTTAATTCCAGAACCTAGACATGTTCCATCGGGAGTAATGCCTTAAATGTAATGCATCACTGTAATCTGATTACATTTTCAGTGTCTTGTAACTGTAATGGTTCCTTTTTCAGACAGGTAACTACACGTGGGGTTACATTTTATGTCAAAAAATAACATACTTTGAGTTACATTTTGAAAAAAAAATACTTCAGCTAATACATAACATGGAAAATCAGAAAGTGCTTAAACAGGGCAAGTTAACCCTTACATGTCACTTGAACATGCTTTTCATATCATGCTAGAGCAGAGGAGGGAATGAGTGGGTTCGATAGCTGAGTCTTCAAATATTTCGAGCTGCAGTCTGACCAAATCTCTAAAATGTAAACTGTGCCTGAGAAGTAACTTTTTGTAACTGGAACTGGAACTAGTTTTTTTTTTTTTTCAAAGCAATAATAATTGCTGTACAATTTTGTTTTTGTAGCTGTAACTGATTACTTTTAAAAGTAACTTTCCCAACACTGTAGATTGTATTAGTAAACACTTGTATCATATTCTCCCTGGAGTAATGTCTAATATTCTAAGGGCCCAAATTCTTCAAGCTCCAGTGCTGTGTTTGCACCAGTTGAAATCACTTGTTTGTTTTTCCCTTTGAAGAAATATGGCGCAGAAACAGCCCTTGAGTGAGCATGTAATGTGCCTGGTCCTCTGATGCCATCATACTGTATATCAAGAGCAAAGCAGGATTATCCTTGGTCAGTGTGACCCTAAAGGAAATCCAGGAGCAGTTGGAAGCTGTGGTCAAATAGGGGCCACTCCTCAAAATGGGTTACATGGCCCAGGGACACTGTCTTCAATTTGACTTTAATAGTATATGGAAATATTTGTAACAAAAGCGAGGGTGTGAACCAGGGTTTTTCCTGGCTGTTCCAAAACACAGGTAAACAAACCATGTTACCTGGATACATTCCTATTTCACTGGAAAATATTAAAGCCTCCTTAATGTTCCCACCTTTTTAATGGAAACCTCGTGACATGCTTAATAAAACGAGATGGCTCTTGCACCACACAAGAGTACATTATTATAATGTTGTTGAAAAATAAAATAGGCTTCCCCAAATCTCCCTTCGCCTGCAGGTCGCAGCACTGAACTCTCATTCCGCTATTCCAATCCCATTCCATTTGTCTCTCTTGGAAACCGGAAGCAAGCCCTGCTCAGGAGTGAGGTAGAGATACTCGCCCACAGCGAAGGAGACGGTGTGTGAAACTCATGCGGTGGTTTGTGGGACTACTAGGCTCAGAGCTGGGTTTCTCGGGAGACAGCGGCAGCAAGGAGGAAGCAAGCTAGCTAGCTAGCGTTTGGATTCATCCACAGAAAAGGAGAGCACGATATATTAAAACAGTATGGAATAGAACTGCAAAAGCTCAGGATTCCTATCGAAAGAATAGTCATTTTTCCAGTTGGTACATTTTTTTTTGAGTAGTCTCACCACGGACAGTAAAGAGGTTTACGAGGAGCTTGTTGGACGCCCCCCCCCCCCTCCCCCCTCCCGGTTTGACTTACTCGCTGAGACTGAGCGCCTGTTGTTTCATTGTCTGCTTGCGCTCCCTTCTTTCTATCACAGTTTTTGGTTTCGGCGATTCTAGTATTCGCTTCTCATGGAGGTATCGGCGGCGGAGCGGAGACTTCGGCGGGAGGACACCTCCATTGCCCCCAACATTAACAACAACAACAAGCGATGGGCGGCTGCAGCATTTGCAATAGGCATTCTCTGCGCGAAAGGTAAGCCGGAGCTGGGAGTTTCTTATTTGGTTTGTACTTGTTTGTTTCCCACGAGGATATATATGTATACTGTTCAATTAGCTACCTCACTTGTTTATATATATATATATATATATATATATATATATATATATATATATATATATATATATATATATATATATTATTGAACAGTTTTCCATAAAACTCGTTCATTTTAAATAGTTTTGTTAATACTTAAACCCGGCTTTTACCTATCTTCGATATTTACCTGTCGTCAAAGGTAGTTTATTATTACTATTTGTATTTGTATTTCTAACACATAATTAAATGTTAGTGTCACTGACTCAATTATGTTTATATATATATATATATATATATATATATATATATATATATATATATATATATATATAATAAATTAATTGACCAAGATTTTTTTTTAATGAATGAACTGTTGTAATCCAGTTTTTATTTTTGTTTTCGTTTTAATTAAATGAAAGGCTTCTTTACTCTTCTAGTTAATTTTAAGATTACATTTTAAAAAGTGGTAGAGGCCACACTAGGTAAACTAAAGCATGATGTACACAACAGTACCTGTGTGAGTCGGGGGCACTTGAATGGGTAGTACTGATATGATTAACTTGTCTAAAACAAACCGTCTGTAAAAGTAATTAACAATGTACAGTATGATAATTAAAAAATGTGGGTTATTTTTTGCCACTGCCGCTGCCTGGAAGCATTAAGTAAAAGACAGTGGAATGCAATACGGCAGTTGTAGTTTTAAACCACGGCTCTTTATACCTCGGTGCAGTATGTGTACTTCTTAGCTAATGTAAAGACTGTTTATACAGATTTCCCACGCGTGGAAAATCTGCTGTCGTTAGTACTAACTTGTACTAGTACCAGATTTAGTACAGTAAAAGGTCGCTAGTAATTACAGTAAACGCCGTAGAGCTGCAAAGGTAATTCACTGGGTATGGAGCCCTACAAAAGTAGTTAGCTAAAGTTTTACAAAGTTAGATAGTTACGATCAGAGGTTAGTGCTCTAATCAGATTAGAGGTTGGATTTAAATAAATAAATAAATGTGTAGATTTACTGGTTTGTAGTTTTGTGACTTTACAATAATTAATTGACCTATTCAAATGAAAGCAGTAGCACAATATACTTTTTTTCAGTCATATGATGAGCCAGGCTTCAGCGCTTAACTAGGGAATACATTCATGTAACATGTTTAATGCTATTTTCTTGTAGAAATATGGATTCTTTAAACATTTCAACATTCTCAACTAAAGGTTTTTGCTGTTATTAAATTCCAACTTTCAGATAAAGTGATTCTGTTTTGTATTTAGTTAGGCTACATTTGATTACCTTTTCTAAAACAAATTGGGCATCTCAAAATTGAATAAAAAACAAATCAAAGCAAGTCTTGAAATACCTTTTTTTGACACGCTGCCATGAAGCTGAAAAGGAATTTCTCCTCCTCCTTCTGTGTGTGCAAACTAAGCTGTGGGGTCGATGAAGGAAGTGTAAACTCTTATGAAGAAAGAAAAAAAAAGCCCCAAGGGCTTGAGATCCTTCCCAAATACTCCTGATTTTAGTCACTTTAGTAATTACTTAAATATTTTCCTCTTTTGTCATGCTTATTAACTACGAGAGAGGAATAGTTCCTTCGCTATGTGGCAAAAAAAGGGGGTCATAGCTTTTTGTTGCAGTGTTCACTTTTCTCCGATTCTTGTGCCAAAGCTCAGTTTTTGCTTTAAATACACAAGGAAAAATACTAGAGACCTGCAGGATTGGTGTCAATTCCTGTTTTTCAGTTCCAATTCCTTTTAAAACCATTCCCAGAGACAATTGTGATTGCTCAACTGCTTTAATTTGAAGCCAATTTAATTACCAGTGACTTCAATTTAAGTAATTTTGCCACTTTTAGAAGCTAATTGAGAGAGTACTGCTAATTGCAATTTTGATTTGAGTAATCAATTGATTAAGATGGAATGGGAATTGGGAATTGATTTTAAATTGCAATTGGAAAACAGGAATTGACCCCAACCTTGCAAAGTAGTAATTGCATGTGTACTTACCAATTGATTATCTTTCCAGGGAGCCCTCTCCGAATCTACATATAAGCTTAGCCTATTATTTAAAGACTAAACCTAAACCTAAATAATTGCAGATGTGGAGCTTTAGCATGTCTGCTTTCAGAAACTTGGATTTAAAAACAGTTTTATATGTGTCTGGTCTATCATTCAACTAATCCATTTGGCTTGGCTCAAGATCAGCCTTGTACATAGCTTATGTAAACAACATTGATTGCAGTGCTTCAATAAATTTTAAATGGATTCACGAAAGCAACTTTGCAGTCCTTAAAAAGACATCTTTTCAAAATCAATTGGGGTTATTGTTTATTTGAGCAGCATAAATCAGTGTAGAATCCAAACTGATTCCATCAGCTCTCCAAGAGTCCATCAAATAATCAGCCTAAATATTTGCACATATGTGGCTGGGTGTCATAACATCAACTGGTAACATCTGCCATGCTTAGTTGTATTTTTTATGCATTCTCTGAATAAATATAGCCCACTCAGTGATGTATATAAGGTGATAATTTGTGTAATTTGCCAAGGCTTGGAATAATAGTATGCTGAATTGTTTAATAAACAGCCTTGAATATCTATAAAATGAATGCAGGTCTTCAACACAAATAAAAATCGTCTTCTATCAGGTTTAAAATTCCATTCAATTATAGAGCTTGTTTTGTCATTTTTTAAACTGTTCAATATCAAACTAACACAAAGCAAAAAAATTCCAAAACTTCTAGGAATGGAAATAATGCTCTCATTTCAAAGTGGAGGGTACCATGCTTCTATGTACTGTATCTGTCATTTTTACATCTAAAATAATGATTTTGCACAGATCTGTCAAATACATTCCTGGTTGATTTTATTCTGCAAATTAAAGAAAATATATTGGTGACTAAGCTGCAAGGTCCTGATGATTTTGATCCTCTAGTACTTCAGGTAACGCGCAGTAGAATTATTCTTTCATGTCTTTTTAAGAAACGGTTTAGGGAGTACTGCTGTATGGTCTCTTGATTCATTGTGTACTGTATTGCCCTGATTGTGTCTCGTAATTGTGGTCGGTCAATACATCTCTTTCTCTTATTGACATCCTATACTGTCAATCTTGCTTCATTTGTTTTGCTCTGCAGTCTCATGGTATACAGAGCTAGATATTGGTCAACTACCAGTTTGTATAGTCCAGCATTGGCTTTCCTTCCAAGTACTCCTACATCCTTCCTTACCAGAGGGACACTGCTGAGGTTGAGACTAGAACAGAGCTGCTGTACAGTGCCTAGAATCCACGCCTGGGTCTTCTGAGCTTCAGCCATGCAGTTCAGTCAATACATTCCTGCTAAAATTATAGTAGCGATCTGTGCGGAATAACTTTTTCTGAGAACAATAATCGATGCTAGTGCTAAAGCCGTCCTTAGTAATTCAGTCTAGTATGAAGAGAGCAAGACTAGCCTTATGATATTGACGTTTTGTGTTATGTACAGTAGTCTTTAGGCATTCAGCACTAATTTAGCTTTAGTGAATTGGGCACAATTGCCAATAGCAGAAGTGGTATTAAAAATGGTGTTTTTCAAAGAAACAGAATTCTTGCTATTAGAAGCACCCGCAGAATCAAACTCGGACAGTTGGCCATTATGATAGCAATATAAAAAAGTCTGCACCAAGTGAACCTCACTTTATTTTGCTAATAAACAGGTTTAAATGGACTGTGACAAGAACATTTGATTTTATCCACGTTTACTTGACTAACTGTTTAAATGCTGAATTAAATTATTGAAGTCCAGTGCGCTTTCACAGGGCACAAAGGCTCACATTTTTAGAATGTTGTTCTGGACAGCATTGTTCATTGTTACATAAGCTTCACCAAGGAAGTAACGTAGTGCATGCACTGTGCTCTTCTGTTAAATGTACACTGTGGGAAACTGTTCTTCATTCTGTTGGTCCATTGAGACACTTTAAAGAAAACCTTTGTTTAAAGCCAGTTTACCAGTAAATGAATCCACTATAAATTAATGGGTTACAATCGCTGAGGCTCGGAAACGGATGTGCATTTCCCGCCTGCTACTATTGGTCTGTTAAGTCTAAACAGTGGTGGCATTGAATACCCCCAGGCATCATCAAATATGCTACGTCTCTTTGAAGGTGTCTCCTGCAAAAATCTAATCTGAAGACAAAAATGTGCTTTTAAAGGACAGGTGTGCAGGCACCACTGATAGTTCATTATGGCAGTTTGGTTTTCATATGTATGAATAAAATAATTAGCTAGTCCTGAAAGAACACTGAACAAATCAAGTCTAGAACAGTCATGTATATTAAATTTTATTTTTTGTGTGTATATATATATATATATATATATATATATATATATATATATATATATATATATATATATATATATATATATATATATATATACAGTACTGTGCAAAAGTTTTAGGCAGGTGTGAAAAAATGCTGTAAAGTAAGAATGCTTTCAAAAATAGACGTGTTAATAGATTATATTTATCAATTAACTAAATGCAAAGTGAGTGAACAGAAGAAAAATCTAAATCAAATCCATATTTGGTGTGACCACCCTTGGCCATCAAAACAGCATCAAGCATCAATTCTTCTAGCTACACTTGCACACAGTTTTTGAAGGAACTCGGCAGGTAGGTTGGCCCAAACATCTTGGAGAACTAACCACAGTTCTTCTGTGGATTTAGGCAGCCTCAGTTGCTTCTCTCTCTTCATGTAATCCCAGACAGACTCGATGATGTTGAGATCAGGGCTCTGTGGGGCCATACCATCACTTCCAGGACTCCTTGTTCTTCTTTACGCTGAAGATAGTTCTTAATGACTTTTGCTGTATGTTTGGGGTCGTTATCATGCTGCAGAATAAATTTGGGGCCAATCAGATGCCTCCCTGATGGTATTGCATGATGGATAAGTATCTGCCTGTACTTCTCAGCATTGAGGAGACCATTAATTCTGACCAAATCCCCAACTCCATTTGCAGAAATGCAGCCCCAAACTTGCAAGGAACCTCCACCATGCTTCACTGTTGCCTGCAGACACTCATTCATGTACCGCTCCCAGCCCTTCTGCGAACAAACTGCCTTCTGCTACAGCCAAATATTTCAAATTTTGACTCATCAGTCCAGAGCACCTGCTGCCATTTTTCTGCACCCCAGTTCCTGTGTTTTCGTGCATAGTTGAGTCGCTTGGCCTTGTTTCCACGCCGGAGGTATGGCTTTTGGCTGCAAGTCTTCCATGAAGGCCACTTCTGACCAGACTTCTCCGGACAGTAGATGGGTGTACCAGGGTCCCACTGTTTTCTGCCAGTTCTGAGCTGATGGCACTGCTGGACATCTTCCGACATGAAGGGAAGTAAGCATGATGTGTCTTTCATCTGCTGCAGTAAGTTTCCTTGGCCGACCACCGCGCCTCACGGTCCTCAACGCTGCCCGTTTCTTTGTGCTTCTTCAAAAGAGCTTGGACAGCACATCTGGAAACCCCTGTCTGCCTTGAAATTTCTGCCTGGGAGAGACCTTGCTGATGCAGTATAACTACCTTGTGTCTTGTTGCTGTGCTCAGTCTTGCCATGGTGTATGACTTTTGACAGTAAACTGTCTTCAGCAACCTCACCTTGTTAGCTGAGTTTGGCTGTTCCTCACACAGTTTTATTCCTCCTACACAGCTGTTTCTGTTTCAGTTAATGATTGTGTTTCAACCTATATATTGAATTGATGATCATTAGCACCTGTTTGGTATAATTGTTTAATCATACACCTGACTATATGCCTACAAAATCCCTGACTTTGTGCAAGTGTACCTAGAAGAATTGATGCTGTTTTGAAGGCAAAGGGTTGTCACACCAAATATGGATTTGATTTAGATTTTTCTTCTGTTCACTCACTTTGCATTTAGTTAATTGATAAATATAATCTATTAACATGTCTATTTTTGAAAGCATTCTTACTTTATAGCATTTTTTCACACCTGCCTAAAACTTTTGCACAGTACTGTGTATATATATATATATATATACACTACCGGTCAAAAGTTTTAGAACACCCCCATTTTATTGAAATTTAAGCAGTTCAAGTCCAGTGAATAACCTGAAATGGTACAAAGGTAAGCGGTAAACTGCCAGAGGTTAAAAAAAAAAGTTTAGGTTACCAAAAACTGAAAAATAATGTACATTTCAGAGTTATACAAAAAGGCCTTTTTCAGGGAACAAGTAATGGGTTAACAACTTACAGCTGTTCTGCAGCAATGGAAGTAAATTAAGCCTTGAAAGTTGATGCTAACAATTCCTACAGGTGTCCCAACTTTTGTTGATTACTTACAAACCCTCTGTCTGTATAAAAGCAGTGTTGGAACAGACTGTGTTACTACACCCTCTTAAGCATTATTTGGACAGTATTGTATTGCAGGAAGTAGTATATTGCTATCATAATGGCGAGAAAAAGGCAATTAACAAAGGAAGACAGACAGACCATTATAACCCTTAAAAGTGTAGGTCTTTCCTTTAGAGAAATTGCAAAGAAAGCCAAGGTGTCAGTGAGTACAGTTTCCTACACCATCAAAAGGCACTTGGAAACTGAAGGAAACTCTGACAGGAAGAGGTCTGGCAGTCCCAAAGCCACAACAGAATCAGAAGACAAGTTTCTGAGAGTCAACAGCTTGCGTGATAGGCGGCTCACAGGACAACAGCTTCAAGCACAGCTTAACACTGGTCGAAGTAAGCAAGTCTCAGTTTCAACTGTGAAGAGAAGACTTCGAGCTGCAGGTTTGACAGGTCGAATGGCAGTAAGAAAGCCATTGCGAAGATGGCAAAATAAGAAAAAGAGGCTTGCCTGGGCCATGAAGCACCGCCAGTGGACTACTGAAGACTGGAAGAAGGTCTTATGGACCGATGAATCAAAATTTGAAATCTTCAGTTCATCACGCAGGGTTTTTGTATGCCGTCGAGTAGGAGAAAGGATGGTTCCTCGGTGTGTGACACCAACTGTCAAACATGGAGGAGGAAGCGTGATGGTCTGGGGCTCTTTTGCTGGATCCAGAGTCGGCGACTTGCACAGAGTGAGTGGCACCCTGAACCAAAACGGCTACCACAGCATTTTGCAGCGCCATGCAATACCCTCTGGTATACGCCTAGTTGGTCAGGGGTTCATCCTACAGCAAGATAATGACCCAAAACATACCTCCAGGCTATGTCAGAACTACCTTAGAAGAAAAGAACAAGACGGTAGTCTTCAAATCATGGAATGGCCAGCACAGTCTCCAGACTTAAACCCCATCGAGCTGGTTTGGGATGAACTGGACAGAAGGGTAAAAGCAAAGCAACCTACAAGTGCAACACATTTTTGGGAACTTCTGCAACAGTGTTGGGAAGAACTTTCCGAACAATATTTGATTTCCATTGTAGAAAGAATGCCACGAGTGTGTTCGGCTGTTATATCTGCAAAAGGTGGCTACTTTGAGTCAAAAATTTAGATTAAATTTTGTTAAACAAAACGATTCCATGATTTCTTTTTTATCTCCAATTGTTTATTTGTTCTATGCTTTAATTTCAGAGTACATTGAGACATTAAACTGTGTAAATTTCAATAAAAACTGGAAAAATGGAGGTGTTCTAAAACTTTTGACCGGTATGTATGTATGTGTGTATATATATATATATATATATATATATATATATATATATATATATATATATATATATATATATATATATATATATATATATATATATATATATAAAAAAATAGTGTGTGTATATAAAGTCATCTCCAAAATTATTGGCACCCTTGATAAAGATGAGCAAAAAAGGCTGAATAAAATAAACACAGGTAATGAGCTATATTTTATGCTCAAATATATGGGAAAACCATATTCTTTTATTCTAATACATTAACATATTAACAATTATAAAGAAGATAGGTGTCAGAATTATATATATAATAAATAAATAAATAAATAAATAAATAAATGTGTGCCAGTGAGTAGTTATATTCAGTCTGTTTAGTTTGATTTTTGACCTCAATGTCCTGACCTGAGTTAAGATGAAGACTTGTCCTCTTAATTTCCTCTTAACCTTAAAAGCAAAAAAAAAGAGACACACAGAAAACACCAGGAGGTTAAATCAATCATTGCACTTGAAAAATGAAAAATGACTTTCATTTGTGTTTTAAAGGAAATTTAGTGGTGCTGGAGAGAAGATGATGGGATGCAGGTGTGCATTAAAAGGCTTAATTTTTTTTTTTTTTTTTAATGATGTCTATTTACTATGCCACTGCAAGAATCCTGGCTTAGGTTTTGCCAGCTGATTTGAAAAACTGAATGCGAGTAAGATTCCCAAGAGTCAAACTGGTGCTTGTGCTGCTGATACCATTTAGCTTCATGTAGATGTACTGTATGTATAACTATCTCCCATCTAAAATTTCATTACCATGTTTCATCACAATTTGGCAAGTGGTTTGTCACGTACATACAAGTGTTCTGTGGGGCTTTAGATTGTCGAAGCTGTGCTGATGCCATATTAAAAAAACTAAAATGCTTGGCGGCTGTGTTTTCTCCGGTCCTACAGTAAGTGCAGGAGGTTGTTGTGTCCTTGAAATTGTAGAGCTGTGTGAATGCTTTTGTCAAAACCTTTCCCCTTGAAGTGTGCTCATGTTGACTTAATTTAATTTTTAATTTCCAAGTACCAACACAGCCTCCAATATCCAGCTTGGGAGCCAGCTCGTGCAACACCTGCAGTGTGCTTCATGATTAGATACATTATACACCACTTACATCATACAGGGTTATTTCGGGCAGCCGTTTATATCGGACAAATAGTGTTTGCTGTTTGCCATTCCCATTGATTTCAATAATAAAGGCATCGTTTATACCGTGTTAAGCACGCCGTACATTTCGGGCAAAGTCAGCTGTTTGGATCTCATGTGCCATTCACATAGATTTAAATAACAAACACACTGCTTATTACTGTAGACTCGCGAGGACTAATCCACCAATCAGCTGTTTTCACCTTGTTACTTTGCCATTCACAAAGATTTAAATACAAAAAGCAGCACTTTACTGTAGTAAAAGCTTGACAGATCGTTCAATCAGCTGTTTGCATCTCTACTGAGCGATTACCCCTGTACTGTACCTTGGCTATTTAACCCCTGTACGCAGTGTCAGTTTACAGTTTGAAAAAACAGTACTGACTACAACAGCAAGCATGGCTTGAAAGAGAAAAGCGATGCGCATCAGCACGAAAATTCAGTGTAAATAAAATGTCTCTGTTAGATGCTGTGCGCATCTAACAATGCAACATTGCATCAAAAAAGCTGGAGTTTCTGTAGTGGAGGAGGAGAGTGCTGATGAAACTGCAACTGAAACTCTGACAACACCAGAGGGGGATGTCAGAGGAAGAATTCTCAATTGTTGTGTCACCTTAGTGACCAGGATGCTCTGCATGAAACAGACACCTATGACGTAAGCGTGTGTGCTGCGCTTGTTAAGCCCGGGACAGACAGACAGACGCGGCACGGCACCTGGACAGACAGGAGCAGTATGCACTACGCGGTACAGTAGTTGTCAGTACCACACCGTAGGCTATGTACTCGAATATACATTTACATATATGGCCAAAAGTTTTGCAATACCAAGTAGAATATTAGGATTCAGACATAATTTAATTTAAAAATATATATATATATATAAGAAAATAATTGATATTTTATTTAACATCATGCAATCTAAGAAACTACAAAATGGTATCTCAAAAGTCTACCGGAAACTACAATAGTAGTACAAGTAGCATCTAGCATTTCATGTTAGATTTCGCAATGATAAATTTAATTTTTGGAAAACTGCAAAGCGATATGTAATTTCAATATGTCAATGTAACATTATTAATTCTATAGGGTGTGACGCAAAACTTTTGTCCATAGCTGTAATGCCCCCTGTATAATCTACTAAATAAAAACACTGGTTTGTTTTTCAGCGCTGTTTTTCTGTCATCGATATGCAGGTGTATGAAATGAGCGATCTGAGCTTGGCAAGGAAACATACAATACGTTGCTGACAGCAAGTAACCTACTACTAAAGTGTTAGAAAATATATCCTTTTGCAGCCAGTTATTTAGTAAAAATAGTGGTGAACTACAGAAATTATAAAAAAAGGCAGCGAGGATGCTTATCAGGGGCGATGTATAAAATACTGACTTGCCAGGGTGCTTGGACACCTCTGTAGACAACAGTTTCATTCATGATTTTTCCTGGCAAACACGTGCTGTCAACACTTGGCTGTCATTGGTTAATCACTCTGGATTCAATTAGAGCGGTACTGCTCAGCATCACTGCGGGACTCGTCCCGCGCTGATCTGTCCAACACTATATGAAAGCAATGGCAGCGATACAGGCGGTACAATGCCTTGCGTGCCGCGCCTGTCTGTCTGTCCCGGGCGTAACACTGCTAATATGGAGCAGCATCCAGATATAGAGCTGAATTGGGATTTGTTAGAAAACGCTGACAAGGTTTGCTGTCCATATTTGCAAAAAGAAACTACTGTACATTTCTGCACTTGCATTACTTTTTATTACATAGGTTTTAATACTTTTTTTTTATTTGTGTAATGAGTGTCTTAATAAAGATTTTTAACCGCATACATGCTTGTTTGTTTTGATTACTGTACTGGTGATTGGGGGACATTTTGAATGTCAGGTTATTGTGTGGGTGTTTAAAGCGTCCATTGCTTACTGCAGGAGAATCACATTAACACAAACACGCCCATTGTAAGTGGGGGTGACTGTACTGTAAAGGTAGAGTGATAATAACGTGCCAGTCCACATGCACTAGATCATGTTAAGAAGATGCATTCTAAACTTTGTTCAAACAGATTTAGCTCGAAAGGAGCAAGCTGCTTTATAAATTTTATGCGCAATTAACTTTTTTTTTTTATTGGGGATACGCCAGATTTTTTCACTCATTACATCGCTGTGTAGTGTCCTTGTTTTTCCATGATGCTGCTTGTAGAAGGGAATAGTAGCTTGGTATGGAAATGCAGTGTAGCCATGCCATGCACACACATGCACACACTAGAGGGGAACAGAAGACCGCCTGGGACTCACTAGTAGAGACATGCAAAAATGTTTTTAATGTTCACTCAAATGCAGTAGTTTGCTGCTAAACAGGGGCAAACCTTAGCCAAAGGTAGACAAATAGCCTAATTGGCTGCTTTTTCCAGAGCTGACATAGTCTTCAGTATCTTTCTTTACAGTGGTATCTTATTGTTACCTGGTTCTTAACAGAACTGGGGTTGAGGGAACTTTTTTGGAACTTTAATTTAGATTTTGACTGCAAACTATCCGGGTACAGTACATCTCGTTTTTTATGTTATATGTTATAGCATAGATGCCATTGAGCAAACATATTTTGTTGTGCTTTGTTAGTAAGCAGCCGTGTTGTGTGTTTTATACGAGTTGTCAAAGGGTGTTAAATGCAGTTAAAGGTTTTGAAGGTCCTTTTTATAAAGTTCTGCGATTTATAGTTAAAACACCTGTGTATTCTTAGTTCTTCTAGTTTAAATTTTACTTCAAATACATTAGATGCCTTAGATCAGTGCTGCCCAAACACGGTCCTGGAGAGCCCCTATCCAGTAAGTTTTGTAGGTCACCCTAAAGTGCTAATTTCTAAAGACTAGGAACACATGGAAGTTATTAATCAATTAAGAAAATAACTTGTTCAATTAAGGTCATTGGGCCAGTTTACATGTTGGGGAAATGTCATGACTTGTTTACGGTCATGACTTATTTAAGGTGGTACGGTCTGGATAACAATTTGTTAGTTTTGGTTTGTTTAGTTTATGTTTGAATACAAATGTAATACATTATACAAAAATCAAATACAACATGAAGTTTCAAAGCAGGAATTGTTAAATTAAACAAACCAAAACTATCTAAAATTATAATTCAGCCGTACCACCTTAAATAAGTTATGACATTTTCCCAGCATGTAATCCAGGCCATTGAGGGCTGAAAAGGGTAGTTCATTTTTTGTACCTAATGATCTCTAAATGACTTGCTTAATTGATCACAATGAAAGTGTTCCAGGTGTTAAGAAATTAATGATTTAAAGGTTACCTATAAAACCTGCTGGATCGGGGCCCTCCAGGACCGGGTTTGGGCAGCACTGCCTTAGATGTTCTTCGCTGTTACTGTTGATTAATTTATCTAATAATGCGTCTGTCTGTGGTTGCTGCTAATACGTTCCAAGGACCTGTCACTGTTATGAGTACGTAGATGCAGAGTATTTGGGTATTCAAAATATTTATTCTTGGTATGCTCGAATATGTTATTATTCGAAATTCCCACCCCTACTTTTCTTAAATGTAGTGGCAGAAGATAAGAGCAAGTCGTAAAATAACATAAAACACTGCTATAGCAGAGACCTTCAGTTTAAAATTGTGACAGAAGATAAACTCTCACTTAGTTAAACTGGCACTTGAAAAGGCTTTCATATAGTTTTGTATCCCAGTTACTGTCACTTTCTGTTGGTATGGTACCAACTATAAATAAATAAAACAAAAAAGCAATCCAGCATTTGCCTGGAAAATCTGTTTCAAGCTGTCCTGCTTTGTACTAGAAATTTATTTTTTTTGGCGTAATTAAACATGACCAAGAATTGTACAATCTGAGAGATGCCTTTTGGCATAAACGCAACTGATTTTGACATGAACGTCCTGATCCCATGCTTAGCCTGATTGAAGCGCAACACACAGCCCAACTGCAAGTGCTTATGCATTCCTTTTTTCTGCAAGATAACTAATCAATTAACAAATATTTCTGTTGCTGTTCGTGTTTACTGATGCACAATGACTTCACACTCAGGAATGCATGTTTGGTGATAGGTAGTACAGGTCATTGCTATTATATTTAAAAAATAGTGAATGTACTGGCCAGTAGTCAACATATGTTCTTTTTGGCAATTTACTCCCCACATCACCATCATGTAGCTGAACAAGGTCCTTTTTAAACATTGTTAAACATTTTGCAGCTGTAGGCCAAGTTTTTATTATATGCTGGGCAGCTTCTACTGAGCTGGCACAAAGCACCTATTTTTCAAAAAGGTTTGATTTGAAAAAATAAATAAATAATAAGTGGACACATATGTAGGATACTGGTGTCTAGATACACTGTAGCCATCATTTACATTGGAATGCAGTTCAGAGTATCCTTACATTTATTTTTTGGAGAGGATGCCTTTATTTTTATAAAATGACTTGGGAGAGAAAGGAGCGCATTCAAAGGGCTGCGCAAACTTGCTTTCTAATGCAGTATTCAGGGATGGAATAAAGACTCCCATTGCATAGCAGTTTGATCCATTCCTGGTTTAATAGAAGCACCTGAGCTTGTTACCCGTACACTGTGGCTAAAACCTGGAATGGGTGAAACTGCTTTGCAATAGGAGTCTTATGCCTCTTTTCCACTGTACAACCGAGCCACGCCGGGGTCGTACCGAGCCCTCACGGTGCGGTTCAGGAGAGCCTGGGTAGTTTTTCCACTGCAGAGCCAAGCCATGCTACTGACGTCACACTCAATGAAAGACAATTGTTGTTAATTATTATTAATTAACTCAGTTTGCCAAAAGATGCACAAACAAATGGTGTTAAAAAATTAACAGACCAACGTATTTCTGTATTTTGTAAATATTTAGGAATTTCTTTATAATCCACAAATTATACTGATTATATCATCTTAATAAAGTTCAATTAGTTCTGTTGAAGGGAAAAAAGGTTTTAAATATGATTTGCAAAAGATGTCCTGTTTTAATGCTAGTTG
The DNA here is from genome assembly GCA_030684275.1 of Acipenser oxyrinchus oxyrinchus. Classification (NCBI taxonomy): domain Eukaryota; kingdom Metazoa; phylum Chordata; class Actinopteri; order Acipenseriformes; family Acipenseridae; genus Acipenser; species Acipenser oxyrinchus. The sequence goes on from CM060251.1 coordinate 65,018,607, forward strand.
TTGTTCTGTGTTTGTGTTTTTTTTTTTTTTTTTTGCGTTGTTTTTTGTTGATCTTCCTGAACACTACTATCTGCCCATAGATAAACTAGAGCCTGCACTTCCTCAGTGTCCCAAGGCTCGCTTTCCGCCATGTTGTTTGTTTGTCTTTCTGGAGTATACTGACTTGTTTCATTTTTATGGTACCACTTTGAGAGAAGGTGTTATTTAAATGTATGCAAAAAATAAATAAATGCTTGAGTGGAATTTTATTTTATTTTTTTGTTGCTGCACCCTTAGCAATCAGCAGTAAATCCAGCAGTCTTCAAAACCAGGGCCACCTGTGTGGAATCATAAAATGTGAAAGCGCTGCAGCCCTCCCAACTGGAAAACATCTTGATTTAATGTGCTGAGAAGTAAATCTTGGATACATATAATACAGTACAGGGACGGTAATAAGACTGCTATTGCATAGCAGTTTCACCCATTCCAGGTTTTAAAATGAGCCTGATTAGCCACAGTGTGTAGGAAACAAGCGCAGGTGTGTCTTATTAAACTCATAGTAAAAACAGCAGTGGATCAAACTGTTATGCAATGGAAGCCTTATTTCCATCCCTGCAGTATATAGAAAATCTTTTGATTTGAAAGCGAAGTTATACATATACACGTACATATACATACAGCAGGAGATGTGAACTTTGGATATGCATTGACATTGTACCACACGTTAGGATGCCTGGAATAAATGTTGGTTTTAATGCACACCTACAAACAGGCAAGCATACAAGTGCCACGTGCCTTTTCATTAAAATACTATTGTAAAACGTGTTGCATTGTTTTAAAGACAAATGGCTAACAAGGTGTGAAATTCCAAAACCATCTTGCCTGCATCCTTGGTAAGCAAATCTGTGTGCTCCCTGCTCACTCAATTATAATTTTTACAGCTGCCTTCGGTAAAGAACACTTATGAGTTTTTTGGCAAGCATAGGAAAGTAAGGAACATTTTTACCTATTTAAGTCCTTCGTTGGTACAGCACTACATAAAGCTCATGAGTACTGCAGTTTGGACCCACAGCATTCCTGAGTCACTTGTATCTGCCCCCTCAAACCATGGTTCAGTTGAGGTTAGTATTGTTTGGCTGTGTGATGTAATATAAACGAGTAAGGGTGTGTGATTCATTTGGTTGATTAGGCATTCTGCTGCAAGATCCCTTCAGATAAAAAGTGCAGCTTTCACAATTTCAGGGCGCAGCACCATGGTAATCACTTCAATTAGAATCAGGAGGTTACTGTTACCTCTTATCAGTAAAATACAATGCAAGATCTCTGTACTGTCCTAAGAACATAAGAAGGTTTACAAACGAGAGGAGGCCATTCGGCCCATCTTGCTCGTTTGGTTGTTAGTAGCTTATTGATCCCAGAATCTCATCAAGCAGCTTCTTGAAGGATCACAGGTTGTCGGCTTCAGCAACATTACTGGGTAGTTGGTTCCATACCCTCACAATTCTCTGTGTAAAAAAGTGCCTCCTATTTTCTGTTCTGAATGCCCCTTTATCTACTCTCCATTTGTGACCCCTGGTCGACATTGTCAATACCTTTTAGGATTTTGAATGCTTGAATCAGATCACCGCGTAGTCTTCTTTGTTAAAAACAGATTAGATTCAATTATTTTAGCCTGTCTGCATACGACATGCCTTTTGGTTCATTCTGCAAATGTGTTCTGTTTTGCCCATGCCAAGATAAACCACAAAAATGTGTAGCCATTAAAACTGAATATACTGTATTTTAAACAAAACAATCTCAGGCTAGACTGATGAGTGCCGCTGAATCTGCACTTGCAGGAAATTGGTATCCTTCCTTCCGAGTACCCAAACTGTAGCATATATAATGAAAACAAGAAGGGACCTAGAATGGAGCCCTGTGGAACATCACAGACAACTTCTGATAATGCCAATTTTACCTCCCCAGTAGAGACAAACAAACATCAGAAAGATAAGATTTGAACCAGAATAGGACAAGGCCAGACAGTCCTACTGTCCTTTCGAGACGATTCACTAGGATGGAATGGTCTACAGTATCAAAGGCAGCATTTAGATCTAGAAGAATTAAAACTGATGGAAAGCCTCAGTCGGAGCTTATCAGCAGATCGTTCACAACTCTGACAAGGGCCATCTCGGTGCTATGTGCAGCATGAAAACCAGACTGAAACATCTCGAATATACCATTAAGAGTTAGAATTTTTGTAATTTGAATTGCAACAACTCTCTCTAGAACCTTATCTAAGAATTGTAGGTTGGAGATTGTTATAGTTATTAGGGTTGCAAAATTTCCGGGCATTTTCCACCTACAATTTGGGGAATTTTGTGAGAACTTTGTTTAACCACCACTTTAGAAAGTAAACTTTTAAAATGTTGGGTTTTTAAATTTTAGAGTTCATCTGAGTCTCCAGTTTGAAACTTCAAAGGGCCCTATCAGGTATTAGTATCAAATGCTGCAAACCACATTCAAATGTTACCTTATGCGCTTACTTGTTGGAGATTGGATCAAAACAAATACTTGGTTATACTTTAGGCATAAAAAGCTAAAATGTTTTTGGGTTCAGTTAAACAGCAAATATACATATGAAAATGTTTTAGTTACACAGTAAACCTAATTGCGGTGCCAATTCACTCACAAAGGTTAAGTAAGAAACCTGAATTAAAGGAATACAATACAAATTAATAAAGTAAGACATTGAAAGCAACATTTGATGTACTAAAACCTCTATGTCCTTCAGGATATTAGCTAAGGGGCCTCTGTGAAACACACATGAAAATTAATATTGGTTGGAACTAATTCAATTCAACAGTATCTCAAATTAAAATTAATTGTTCCTACATAATTCCAATCCATATAATTTTACCAAGCGTGAATATAAGTTTGTGCACCTACTCTATATGGGGTTTAAATTTGTGAATCTTTTTTTTGTGTGTGTGCATGTTTTTTGTTTAAAAAAAGAAAGGTGAAATTTGCATAGTCCTCCTATAATCTTGCCTGAAAGCAAGTTTAACCTGACACAGCTTGTGGTGTTCTGTAACACAACAATTTGCCTACAGTACAATACATTTTCTGGCCATTATATGGACAGGCCTAGATGACTGGATGGAACTTCCTGTAAACCTCTGCTCTGTACTTAGCTGAAAGAGGATTTGATTGAGTTCACATGTTGTTAAAACGCTATGCTTCCTGCCTGTGCATGCTATAAAACTGTTCTAGACAGGGGTCCTTGTATTTGAGCTTTTTTAGTCTCATACCTTCAGTAAGTGTGAATTGGTCCTCGGGGCAGAGGAGAAACATCCTATTCACACTTACTAATATGAAACAATAGCTGTTTCCTTTTACTGGCGCTTGGGATGTTGTTCTGTGAGCAGTCTTTGTTCATCAGGACTTGGAAGCCTGCTGCTTCCCGATTTACTCTCATTGCTAACTCAATCTTCACGTGAGAACAGCTTCCAGCACCTGTGTGCTTTTCAGTTATTTCTTTTTTTTTTGTGTGTGTGTTTTGATTTTATTTGTCTTAGATTAAAGCTGACTAATGAATTCAGTTTGATGTTTTGTAAACCAAAATAAATAAGATTCATTTTAGTTTCCACCTGGTACATTGCCTGTTTTACAATCCATTAGACATTTCTAGTATGCAACTCATGTTAAATCTCTTTCCAACGTCTAGAGGTAATTCTAAAATGAGTTACAAATTAACTCTTCAAACTTAACCTGGTACTCTGTTGCAAAAGCAAAACTTTGTAAATCATTTCTGATTAGGCTTGCTGGTGTCTGCTATCTGCAGGATGACTCTGACCTCAGAGCTTTTATTCAGCAGCCCCTTTGAGGTTTCATGGAGGCTTACAAAGAGAAACGCAAACGTCTGGCTTCCTGTCTGTAAGCAATGCAAGGAGTCAGTTGGCTTTTTGTAAAATGTATAATTAAGAAATAGATCCGTCACAGGCTGCTTTCTCGGGGCTTAAGTATTTATGCAGCTGTTTTTTGGGGTGCATGCTAAATTGGCTGTATAGAGTGTGATCTTTAAGTGCATAGTGTTCTATTTCACAACTGTACAGGCCAACTACTGTAGCTCAAAACTATCACCACCAAACAAAATCCATGGAAAACATGTAAGGAAAAGATATAGGCATACTCTCACTGGGGCAAAAGTCATTCAAATAACTTGCTGCAATACCCACGTAGCGTATACTGTATGTAGTTCCTTAGCCACAGCACCCATAAATCAGACCAGTTGACAAGCTTTCTGTTTTAAAACCAGCTGTGATTTTTTAAATCGTTTTTTTTTTTTTACCCCCTACAAAAGCATGGTAAGTAAGCAGCAGTTTGTTGTGGTTTTTTTTTTTTAAACCATTCCTCTATTAGAGAATGAGCTCATAACACTTCACAATTACGTTTGCAAAAGAAAGACAGGGAGAAGACACCTTGGCTGCGATGAACCTTGCGTTGTACATTGGTAGAACTGCAAAAACATTGAAGTCCAGACATTTGTTACCATGCATTGCTTATATGCATATTTATTTTTCATGCATTGTATGTTGCCAATAAATTGTAAAATGGAAAAACCTTCTAATAACTGACGCGGCTCGGTCTACACCATGCTACTGTAAACTGTCACCACCATCGGTTAACATTAAACAGCAAATGGAGCAGAGTGTTTCAAGTCATTTTAAAACACTGGTTTTCATTGAACATTTTCCTCGTGAAGAAAACAAGGATTAAGTGGTTTGGTCAAAAACAGAAATTGGATAAAGAAGCGCTGCTTCACATCAAACTATTATTAGCAGGCAGTATCTGCAGAAATGAGTGCTGGCTGGAATGTAAGAGCAGGCAACTGAAAACCGCAGGAAGAAACCTTCGATCCTATTGATTGCATACTTTGGGGCTGTGAATCCGGTAACGTAATGTTTAGCTAATTCGAAACAGAATGGAACTTGGGAGAGTTTCAGATTTTTTATTTATTTATATTTATTTATTTATTTTATTCATTCATTCATTCATTCATTCATTAAAAGGTTTTGGCCCAATGAGTGTTTTCTGTTACCTTGATGTTCATTATCTCAGTCACTGTAGCAAGGAGAGGTTGACTGCTTATAAAAATAAAAAGGCACCGACAGCAAGAAGTAATGTTAAACCAAGCGGGCCAGGCACTTCTCCTTAAAGAATGAGGTGCAGATATCTGTTAGAAATGCATCTGTTGACTTCCTTTACGGCTTCCTTTGGGGAATATATATATATATATATATATATATATATATATATATATATATATATATATATATATATATATATATATATTAAATAAATGGAAACAACCTTGTTGTTTTTAAATCGACATCTTTCCAAAAGGTTTGGGTAAAGCACACTGACTGGCTGAGTTTACTCGACAGCACAAAGTGGGGGGTTTATTTATTTATTTATTTTTTTAAAGCCCCAATCCTGTTTATATAGATAATTATTTTTATTTATTTTTTTTTTACAAAGGAATTGCTTCTGTTTGTTAATCTCATCCGTCGGCAATGCCTAGACTTGTTTACTGTAGCTAGCAGTTTGTTTGTTTTGAAAAGATTTTGGATTGACCATAAAGTGTTGATCTCCGTAGTGACTACTGTACTTTTCTCCAGTCTACACAACGCCTACCATGATTTAACTTGCCTCTGCACGGGTAATCTGCTGTGCTTGTTTGTGTTTATTACCTGATTTCATTCCTGGCCTAAATCTGTAAGGCTTGAGGATGCCGGGATGAGAATAAGACTCCTATTGCATAGCAGATTCACGCGTTCCAGGTTTTAATACAAGCTTCGTTAGCCTCGTGTATAGGTAACAAGATCAGGTTTTTCTTATTAAACTCATTAAAACCAGGAATGGAGCAAACTGCTATGCAATGGGAGTCTTATTTCCATCCCTGGGATGTACCATTTTTGTATTACATGTTGGAGTACTGACTAACACAAATATGGTAAAAGGAAATGCCAAAGCTACGTTACCAATGACTAGAAAACTTACCATGTTATGCGTAGTAGGTTCTGTTATTTAGCATTTGAAAAGGTACGCCTTTCTTAACACTGGTTCCAGATTTGGAGTGAACACTAACTCATGTAATTGTATCTTTAGTTACAAGACCTAAAGGTTCCTGTGAATGCATAAGCTAATCGAGGGCGTTTTCAGTGTAGCAATGTCACTGCACCTTCCCAATACCTTCTCAACTTGTCAGCATGGTTTGATCAATGAATCTTCATATGAAAGTCCTCAATTCTGGATTTGAATTTCTGGTGTTAATTTAGGGATATAAATTATTGCCCCAGCATTACATTCAGATGCCAGTACAAATATATTATTCTCCGTGGCTCCTGATCCCTTGCTCCAGAACTCCTTGTGGTTACCAAAAAGGTTGGTGGTTCTTGCCTGGCGCCAACAGATGCTAAGACCTGAGCAGCCGGGCAGATCATATTCCTTGCAGATGGTTCTTGACAAGCGAGAGTTTAAATAAATTGCTTGGAAGTGAGACGTTGCTGGCTGCTATGCTAAACTGCTAGAGCACAGGGATTATCGGGGAGCAAAATAAAGATGTCAAGTAGGATTATTAGACAAAACAAAAGTTGTTTAGACCTGTTAGTTATTTTTAAACAATCTGCATTGGGAGCTGTAATGCATACAGTCAAGTGATTTTATTTTTTCCTCCTTCAGCAGAGTTGATTTATTGTTTCATAGGATTAGTGGAGCTACAGTGAATTTCCTGCTGTTGTGTTGTCCCTTATGTATTTTTATTTATTTGTTTAAAAGCAGTGCTGTGGTCTTCATGAATTCAGTAGTGAAACGCGTTAAATTGCTAGTAATTTCCTTCAGGCATGGAAATAAGTTTTAGCCACTTTGTGGTTCAATACAACCAGGTGTGACAAATGATTGTAAGACACACACATAGTTCAAAGCTGTAGTCAAATCTGACTGATGCCTGTGTGATTTCCTAATACGTACAATATATGAAAGCATACATGTGTATCTAGAGATACTGTATTAAAAAAATGCTATTAATCTTTATGATAATCTATCGTAGTTTAACATGGCCCAAGTACATGTTCAGCATGTACAACCAGCTATAGACAAAAAGCAGCCAAGTTTTTTTACAAGTGATAAGTAGAAATAAGTATTTCAACTGAAATAAATGTGTATAGGATAAACGTTGGTAAAACCACTCGCTATTTTTTATTTTCATACCAAAAATAATCATTTAGAAATAATCTCTAGTTTGTGTAGTTTTTATACTTACTGTCTTTCTGTTCCGTCTCCTTTCCGCTCTGAATGGCTAGGGGTCGATGTCAATCATCTCAGTGGTCCGTTAGTAATGCAGTTTCACTGTCACTGTCATTTCACCCTGTTCTGACAGATCTCATTGACTGAAGCAGCGTTACAATGCTCTCATTCGCTTAATTGACTGTCAATCATCATGACCTGCACCGACTGTCCACTTTCAGTTGCGAGCTACAGCGCTTGTCATTCAAAGCGCATACTTTGAAATTAGCAGGTTTAGATGTAGGTAGGCTTTTGCTATAGGTATACGGTAACAGTTACTAGTTTGTTTTGAAAATAGGGCACAAGAGGAAAACACTTAATGAGTATTGTGCACAGTACCCTGACCGATGTCTGAAGTCTCCGCGGCAGGACAAAGCAGGCCCGTCTTCCATACCTTCCAGTGACTGAGTCCAGCTGTGCTGAGCCTGAAGCAGGAGAGGGGGGAGCAGACTCTGAATAATAAGTGCAAATTAGTTCAGTTCAACTATCTAATGTTTTGATCTGAACATATTATTTTTACTTGTAAAATGTATGCTATAAAAGTCTGTGTAATACACTTATATGCTTCATTTTCTACGGTTTACTTGAGACAATTTTAAAATTTGTGTATAGGATCTATATCTATACAAGGTATAGCTCTGCTGTGACCAAACGTTATTTCAATTAGAATGTTGGTAACCATGGTTTTGTTGCATGTTGAATATGATAAAGGGGTTTCTCAATGGCATAAGTCCTGTTTTTTTTTGTTTTGTTTTGTTTGTTTGTTTTTTAAAAAGCATAACGGTCGATTTCACCCATTCTCTGCTTGAATGGAAAAATAGATTGAAAAAAAAACGGTAAATTCTTTCTAAAATAAACGTTGATATTAATCGTCGATTTGGCAAAAAAAAAATCACTAGTTGAGTGCTGCTATGATCGCTGACACGGATAACCTCATAGCTTCTGCTGTTCAGAGGTTCGATTAAATACCATGTTGTAAAAAATGATCTTCCAAAACCACAATCCTCTGTCGTAGAAACAAAATGTATCATATGCTGCCTTCCAACATACCCCCCGCCTCTGTCTACAGGGTCCACCTTTCCTACTTAAATTCTGCATGGAAGTTTGGCGCGGATCCAAGAAAAACTGACTAAGGAATTCATTGTGCAAGATGTTGGTCTGCGAGTCTCCCTCTCTCTTCTCACCCAGGGCTGGCTCTTGGAGAAAACATTCACCCAATTTGCAGTAGTAGTGTATTGTAGGTTCCTGATTCTGTGTTCGGCACTGCAACTCTGGACCATCTGGGAGCTTGGGGGATGAAGTTCTTTAATGGCCATTTTAATACCGCAGACGTGTCTTCTAGTATTGCTTTATGAGGTTTTATCACACCAGTAGACCCCTTCCAGCCAGTGGTTTAATAGGTGATGGACATTCCTTTGTGAATTGGCTTATCCGGGGATTATGATATTTAACAGTATGGGGTGAAGCTGGGCCTCCTCTCCTCGGAGAGGAGATGGGCAGGACAGCATCAGTATTGTTTCATGTTTTCTAAAGAGATATCTAGCGATTTCCATTCCCTTTGCATACGTGCAACACGGGTTGGCTGTACAGGTAGCCCAGCAATGACGCCATTACAGTATTTAAAAAGGCTACACAAACTGTACCATTAAGCCCAGCTTGTATTTTTGTATGGTGATTTTATATGTGAAAATGCTTCTTGTGTGAAGTTGTTGAAGCGGTCTCTTTTCAGCTACTGTGCAGTATTACATATTGAAGCTTTCAGGTTGGCTTTAATACTGCATAATGTATCATATATAAAACTGAATTGATAGAGGGTTAAGCCATTCTGTCATGTATTTTTTTTAGCCTTTTCAGTTCCTACTACAGAAGCTAAATCTTCTGCTTTCTGTAGTGGGGGTGTTGTGTGTGTGTGTGTGTGTTGTGTTTTTTTTGTTTTTGTTTTTTTGGCAGACATTTAAAGGGAAAAATCTATCTAATGCAGAAATAGGATTGTGTATTTGGACTTGTTTGATCACAAGGGTGGTGCTAGGGTAGTTTGTGTATTTATTTTAATTTATTTTAGAGGGGAGGAAGTCTGGGATACCCAGGCAGATTAAAGTGTTTGCATTCATCTGTCACTTAACAGTTTGAACCATAAAAGGAGGGCTCTACTTTTTTGTGTGTAAAAAGGCCCGCTCACTGAAGGATGAAAAAGTTTTTCAGAGTTTTTTTTTTTTTGTTGTTTTTTTTTGAAGCAGGGTTTGAAATTGCACTAAGCTGTGGTAACATTCAGAGCTCTCCTCAAAGTGCTGTAGCAGAGAACAAGTGGTTCTTGTTAGTAATGAGATCAGAATGAGTGTAATTAAATTGGAGCCCATATGCTTTTCATTTGGGTCATGTACTTTTTTTCTTTTTTCCCCCTTATAAAGCTTGTGTTAGCAATGTGCATGCCAAGATAGGTTTGGCCCTAGCAAGAAGAATGGGCTTTCAGTTATAGGTTATATGAGAGAGAGAGAGAGGGGGTGTTATATAAATCTAATTCATAAGAGTGCTGGCCAGAGCAACAAATCCATTAGAGGGTTGAAAAACTTTCCTGATCTGCTGAGATCAACTCGTTGACCCTCCTGTTCTGAATTTGGCTCTGAGTGCAAAGCTTCCTGTGCTATAATATTTTACCTAAAAGAGTGCTTCAGACCCATGATGCAGAAATGCAGTTTTATTGTCGACTTACTTTGTTTCTATATGCGGTGGCCAGATTGCATGTTTTTTTTATGTGACTGACTGGTAGGTTAACATTTGTCAATCAATGCATTGTACTGTATGCTGTACTTGTAAGATTCTAACAGCTTTTAGAAACGATTCAGTACCATCAGCTTCCAGCTTTAGCGGGCTTCTGTCAGACAGTATGTGCCCGCTGGAACATCACAGCATCAACTGTGAATCAAACATAAAATCAATCCGCACAAGTACCGTCTATTTCTGAAATTCACATCTATTGGACGGGAAATACTAAACAAAGACACAATTGGTTCAAATTTATTTTATTATCCACCAAAACCAGCCTATCAATACTTTGTACCGACGAAAGCAGCCATTCCTCTACCTGCAACTGCTGAATCAGCTAAACACAGCCTGTCTGCTCCACTGGCAGTCAGCATTTTTCAACAGCAACCCGAGACACAGACAGTTAAGTAATATTGCTATTGCAGTGAGCAGCGTGCAGTATAAATGTAGCAGTATTGGGCATTTACCATTGGCATCCATTAAAGGAAACAGGATAGGGATCTACAGTTTATATACGTCAGTGATACGACAGAACCAGTATTGATTCAGGGTAACCAACTGCCTCTAAACCTCATGAAACATTCATAGAAGTGGTTTAGGGTCAGCTAAACCAAGGGCAGGCCATTCAAATGCTTATTTAACCATTGAGCGTGTTGGAATGGGACCCGTCTACTGTTGCACAGGGCAGCCAGGGAGCTGGGATGAACCACTCATGCCAAGTAAAATAGATGTTCTCATTTAATTTAAAATTCCCTCCCTTAATTCTGCATTGTCCATATACAAACCATACATCTTACATGTTCCAAAATTCATGTTAGCTCAGCAAAATTATTTTTCAGGCAGTTTAATGATTTAAGTACTGTACCAAGATTCTTGAAAGGTGTTTCTGAAGGCATTTGTTCAAAATGGAATCATTTATACTTCAAAAAAAAAAGGGGGGTCCATGGCTTACAGCGTTAGCTGTTGTAAGCTAACATGATGTGAACTTATTTTATTAATCACCAATTACCAACAATGAAAATTGGATCCTGAATTGGTGTTTGTTGTTGTAACCAAGAGGAGAGCTTAAATTACGTATATAAGATGTAGGGGTTAAAAAGGATTGTGGAATCTACTGTTTGGTTACAGTTATCACACTTAAGTGGCTGCTTGAAATTTTAGAACCTTTTTAGTACAATTTCCTCCAGTCACAATAACTCTGTTTAAGCATGGTCAACTGCCCTCCTATAAAAATCCTTTCAGCGGTGATGAAATGGAACCCGACCACTCCTTCCAATCCCTTGCCTCTCCTTGTAATTTAAAGCTAATAAACATGGCCTCCTGTTTCAGTTGAAAGTGTTTCTTTGTTCAGCAGCATCCTCTTCAGAAGTTGACTCTGTTTTGTAATTAGCTGCATGTTCACACCTTGCATAGAGCATTTACAGCTTTTTTTTTTTCTGGCGGCTAGCTTTCTCAATTGTTGGCTTGTTTCTCCTTGTCACACAAATGTCCTTATTCATCAAACCATTTAGCATGCATACTGTGCAATTGGAAGATGTGTAGCAGATCAGACTCCGATGCATTTTAAGTGTTTGTTGGGAAGTAGTTTGAGCTACAGGGTAGATTTGTTTACTGTGTACAGAAAGATTGTTGAATTAGCCAGTCGCAATGCCAGTTAGACCGCTGCATGTTTGTTTGTTTGTTTGTTTGTTTGTTTGTTTGTTTTGGGGGTCAAGGTAAATCGTTTCCATGCTTGACCTCCACTAGCTAGACTTGGTTGCAGGAAGAAAGCAATTTGCAGCACGGAAATTGTGTTAAGTGATGTGCGGATTCCCCAAGGAATGATTTAAAGGTTACGTCTGCATTCACCGCGTCCTTCAGGGACAGCGTAAATTTTGCCGCTTATGTCTGATCTAGATTCATGAAGTACAGATGTTCGGCTTTAATTGAATTAACAATGGTGCTTCTGTATTTGTATAACCAATCATTGTAAAAGGGAACTAGTCCTTGATCATCTACTGTAGCAATGTACGGCAGTGCAGATGCACTGTATGGACAATATATCCCAATTCATAAGAGGGTTATTTAATTTCACGAAGCATGGACATCTTTGCTTTTATATGATTTCCATATGGCCTCATACAAATGACTGTTTCCAGGAAGCAGATGTACAATACATCCTGCAGTATAAATTCCATATTGATTGATTTATGAGGGGTAAATGAGAATATTCAATCAAGATTGTGTAACTTTTCCCCGTGTGTTCAGACTAATGCATTATTCATCTGCTGTGTTTTTGGCTAATATCAGGGGATTCCCTCTGCAGAAGGTAGATGAAAATTATTAGTCTGACACTATCTTTGTGCACTTTCCTGTGCTGAATTGCATTGAGCAGGAAGAACATGAATGCATATTTTATGCAGTCTTTGATTTGTAGTCCCACTTTGCTGTGGCTTAGAAAGCAGGAGAACAATTAACAGATCAGAGATTGAAATAGAATTGATGATACAGTACTGTAGATGTTGCAGGATCCTGTTACACCAAGATTTTTCTGCATCAGGAAGTGTATCTCTGCTCTTATGTAGATTGTTTTGTTTTGGGTTTTTTGTGCTCCTTTTTTATTTTTTCATCTTTTATTTGTCAATTTTCATCCTGATGAAAAACTTTCCTAACAGGTTTCCTAAACAGTTTGTTACCGAGAGTTGCAATGCATACAGTAAAATCACATCTTCGTTCACATTGTACACAAAAAAATGCGTGGAGAAATATGTAGGCCTGCTTGTACAGTGAAATACAGATGTGTTTTTTCTCCTTTAATTTGTAATCGGTATTGTAACTGATTGTAAATCTTTGATGCTGCTTTGGTATGACACCCAATTAAAACAGTAAATGCAGAACTGAATGGGCAGCCACTGAATTCTAAAGTAAATGATGATGCCTCTGTCCCCTTCCTCTACAGCATGTTTCCATGTTAAGGCATTTTAAACCTCCTGGGCGTGCACACTCAAACACACAACGGAAAGGAAATTACATTTCCAATTTTGTCAACCCCCCCCTTGAAAACAGCTGTAACCTTCTGCCAATTTTTCCGTGATTTGAAATTCAAATAGTTTCTCCTTTTTTTTAAAATTATTATTTATTTTTTTTACACATTGTATATTATGATTATTAGCCGCTGCAGCTGGCTTTCTAGAAAACCTGAATCCCAGGTTTCCAGATGACTTTCCAACCCACCAGGGAGACGTCATTCAAAACCCCTGGATTATAGCTGACCAGAAACCCACCTCCCCAAGGGTTGGGTTTATATACTGTACTCTGAACAGTTTTTAAGAAAATTGACGATTTTTTGGGGGGGTGGGGATAAAATACATTATTTGCAATCAATTGTGTTGTATGTACTGTACAGTAAATATAATACATCAGTCTAACTTTGGAAGTCGGGGGTGGTGGGTTAACAGTTTTTGCTTTCATGCTGGCTGTAAAACTCCTTTTGGATTAATCCTTTGTGGCTTGGGAAACCGATATGTAAGCCTAGGGCTGGTCTGTATTGGAAGATGTGTGCTACATTCTACCATATTAACTCTTTCAGGGTAAAAAAAAGGCTTAATCCGAGTAGGATCAGTAGGAAACTCCTGGAGTTTCGAGACAACTCCAAGCTAGGCTATTGCAGGATTGTGTTTGTTTGTTCTTGCTTAAGTAATTAATCTGAATATTGGAAGCATGCCGATATACATACTTGAGCTGTTTAAGAAATGTTTGTTTTAATTTATTTAACATTTTAAAAGATGGCTGTTCTGTTTGTTTTTTTCTGTAAACTATTTAATATCAGAATGATTTTGACTAGAACAATATGCGGTCTAGGCTTCCAAATGGCCATATTGAGTTGTTTAGTGCGCTGAAAGGAATGCAGACCAACTTAATGTACCAATTCATATAATTACATGCTATTATAAAATCTGCTTTTTTGTTTGTTTTATTCTTTTAAATAACTGATTTAAGGCATGCACTTAAGTCGAAGCAGCTCAAAATGGCCTTCAACTTCAGGGAAGCCCTGTACAGCACAGCCAGTCATTTAAGAAAATGATGCAAAAGTATTTGTAACAAGATCTCATCCTGAATTGTTAGGGTCTTTTGTTGTATGCACCCCTAGGCTTTCCAACCTAGTCTTCACTGAAAAAAGTAACAGGAAAGATGTTAAAGATGTGTATGAGATGTGTATAAGATCTATATATAGTAATGTTGTTGAAGCTGACACCCTGGGATCCTTCAAGAAGCTGCTTGATGAGATTCTAGGATCAATAAGCTACTAACAACCAAACGAGCAAGATGGGCTGAATGGCCTCCTCTCGTTTGTAAACTTTCTTATGTTTGTAGTGTGTGGGTGTCTGGGAAAACCTTTTTCCTGGGGCTTTGTTGATATTCGTACTGATTTTAATAGGATTTATTTGTGTATAGGAGTGTTGGACATCCAGCTCCACACCAAATCATGATTTGCTGTCTGCAAATATTACATTGACCTCCCCAAGCCAGGTCAGTTGGGGGCTGTGTGGAGGAGAAGGGAAGCATCAGGATTGGAAGTCTGATTGACTGTGCTGTTTGTCAATCTTCAGTGGATGCAATCACAGGATGATGTGCTTTGGATTGGAACAATTGGGTATGCAGGCTCTCTGTGCTGACGGGCAGAATACTGTAATAAAACACGTTGACAGCCATTAGCAGCTTCAGAAGATATGCACCTCACAGACCATTCAGATGCATGAAAGGATACCTCAAAGGAAGACCATCTATAACCAATATTTAGTTGAGACATGTGCCTGGCAAAATAGTGATATGTATTCAGGGCTTGAATTTCAGCGCGGGATCGCAGGAATCGCGCATTTTCCAAGTTGCTCCCGCATATCTGCAACTTTCAGTGCAGGAAAATCCTGCAGAGATATTTGAAGACACCAAGCTACTGTATTTTCCACCCAATTTAGAATGCCTGAAACGCTACAAGTGTCTCTAAGGAAGTGGGTGTCAGTGGGTCTCTGTGAGCCGCATTCTGCGTAGTTCTGGTTAAAATAAATAAATAAAAGTAGTGCTGGATATTTTAAGTGCCGCAAGACTTTATTCTCTCATATATGATTCTAGGCTGCTATCTTTAAGCATTATAGAAACTCAGTACAGTGCAGTAAGTAAACAGTTTTGGGAAAAAAAAAACGATATTAAGTCTTATCTAGGTGTTGTTTTGCAAGCAGTGAGTTTCGCTTCAACTCTTAACACAGCCCCATTCATTTTGGAGCGCCAGCTCACCGAAGGTTGCACACATATTACTTGAGCACTGTAAAAGCCACCTACCTGGGCTTGGTTAAAAGTACAGACTCTGGGCTTTCCAAAGACAAATTCAGTGTGTGTATGCAGTACTCCTAGCGACGATCGCCTGAAGTTAAGCCTTTCATCATGTGACAGAGTTCACAGCTTAGGTTTAGTTTTGAGCCTATTGCTCCGTCATTGTAGCAGCTAGACTGAAAGGGGCGGTATCGTTGGAAAGCTTAGAAGCTCCCTCCCGCCCCCATGTTTATTTCATATTGAGGTTCAATGGTGCAGTATTGTGTTTTTTTTTGTTGTTGTTTGAGACATCTATGATTACAATATATATAGCCGTGACCAAACATGATTGTGTGTGTTTTTTTTTTTTTTTTACATATATTCTCATCTCTACCACATGTAGTATGCCTGATCCTGTTGCAACTTACATAATATGAAAGGAAATTGTGTGGCCTTTCATCTGATATGTTACATGCATGCAGTACAAACTATCCCGTAGTTAAACATACATACATGAAAATAGTGAAAAACAGGTGGAATAGTGTAAAGAGTTAAAGAAATGGAGTGCTGGTTAAAAAGAAAAGGACCTTTTTCTTCTGCTGCATGCAAAAACGTCACGTCAGGCAATGGCAAAAGCAATGTGGAGTGCTCTGTCACAGTGATTAAAGCAACACCAGTGTGAACGATGATGCAGTAAAATATAAAGTTTTTTTATATGCAAAAGTGCCTTTTTTTGCCATTCCCCCCCTAAAATTTTTGAATTTTTGAATATTTGGAATAATTTTGGATTGTGGCTGCAGCATAGGGTGGAAATCCCCCCCAGCACACAAAAATGAAATTCAAGCCCTGGTTTTTAAAAGTCAGTATGATAAGAAAAGACAGTACTTGCTGTACACTTTTAATACAGTAACCTTGCCTGAACAAAAATGTCATGCTTTAATTGAATAATTTTTTATTATTGGCCTCTTTTTTTTTTTTCACTGCCATTTGATATCACTGCTATAGCACTTCACTGTTTATCTGCTAAAAGTGGTGATTGCTGACTCAAGCTGCATAAATGCTTGTTACTGGCCTGTTCCTTTTTATTGGTCCCATGCCCCAGAGCATGCTTCCTGTCCCAATGAATTGCGCTGATTTACAATGAATTACGTGTACATTAAGCACAGTTCCCATGCAGATTATTTTGGTTGCCTAAGGCTGCTGGATTTATGGCTCATCGGTGTCAGTTTACTACTGGTTTCTGTCAAGCTGTCCAGTTGTTGAGAGCGGGGTGCCATTCCGCAGAACCTGCTGGGGTGTCTTTGCTGCTGGAGATCAGTTTACAGAAATATAGACGAATGCCTGGAAATAGACACCTGTGTATTACAATTTTCACATTAAATAAAGCAACAGTGTGACAGCTGCACACAGAGACTGTTCTCATGGCCATAACACCACTGCAGGAGGCAGACAGCAATATTCCATAGCAAATTTTGTAAGACTCCATCCATCTACTGTGCAAAAGTTTTGCTTTAATAGTACTTACTATCGGGAGGTGGGGGAAGGGGGCTGTTGTCTAAAACCTGTTGTCTAAAGCAATGTTTAAAATGTGTATGTGAATATGCAGTTGCCTGTAAACAGCTGTTTATCACACACCTGGATATATTTTATAATATGCATGGGAACGCATAAGCAGAGTGAAGCTTTCAGATTTGATTGGGATTGCTCTGAACTCCCACTTGGCCTGTTCAGACACAGATATATTTTCAAGTCGGTGTGATGGTGTAACAGAAAGACAATGATTCTTGGTTGTAAATATCCCTCCTGACCTGTGAGGGTGCTAAGCAGCGAGAACAGAGTTCTTTGGACGGGCTGGTCTGACAGTTCTTTCCCAGGGTTGGGAAGTCGGCCAGTGTGGATGAAGGCGAGACTCCTTTGCAAGAACGCATTGACCCGGAAGGTAAACGATGTGGCAGCTGCAGATTGGAGAGGCGGTTGCACTTGTTTTACCAAGGGGTCAAGTGTGACAGCATAAAAAGGGGACGGAGAATCATAATCTGTTTCTTTGTTGTGGTTTTAACACTGAACTGAAAGGACTGGTATTTCTGTATTTTAAAAAAAAAAAAAAAAAAAAAGTGAGTGGTTTGTTTTTGTCAGTCTGTCTATATCGTCTTGTGTATTAGACTAGATGGCTAAACACGATCCTGAGCTGTTGCCCACGGCCAGCACAAAACCCTACAACAACGCACTGACTGTTCACTAAAATAACATTGTAAATTCGCGACCAGCACTACAGCACTCGCTGGGAGAGGTGACCGTGTTTGTGTTTGGGTATATTGTTCTTGTCGGATAATTGTTTATTGTAAACAGGACTGCAATCCATTATCATTTACTGTGCAATACGTGTCGTGTATTGCCAGCCATCATTGTTTGTCTCAGTTTGGTCATCAGACCCCTGGATTAAAATAAACAGGAACCTTTTCACCCGTACTTTGTTTCTGTTGTTTCTTGTTGTATTACTGCACATACGACTTTGCCACAGATGGTCAGACGCATTGTAGAGCTTCTGAGTTTGACAGTTTTGAACTTGTTCCCAATTGGTTTTGCCTGCATTGTCATACACAGTACTGTCAGCCAGCAGTGCGTCCAACACACAAATACACCCCCCTCCAGTTAATGTTGTATTTCTAAACTATATGGTAATATCTATATATGTGTCTTCTTTTTTTTTCCCTCCTTAAATAAATATATTTTATTCTTCAGTGTTAATTCCCTCGAAAGGAAAATACAACCTTACGGTTAAGGATTAACCATAATTAAGGATATGATTTTGTCATGTTAAAAATCACTGCTAAAGATAGACATTTTTCATTGAATCTTTTCATACAGAGATTTGAACTTTAAAAAAATATGTTTTATATGTAATATTTGTACTCAGTAAATAAACTTCTATTTAGTGTATTTAATGTGTTTTCTCCTAGTCAAAAGTACTTTCTTTTTTTGCAGTTTCTTTTCAGACAACCATAAGAGGAATATGCTTACATTTTAATTGACATGTAATTCTTGTCCAGTGTAAATACAATAAATAATCTGAACACAAATTACATTTTTAAAATGTTCTGGTTATAAATTGGCAATTTTGCAACAGTATGTCTCTTGTTAATGTCTGTTTAAACACAGGTTTGGTTTTGGGATTCCAAAATGTACATTAAAAGTTCACTTTTGATGCAACGTCTGTCATCCCTGAGCACATTGTTAAAAGATATGGCTCATTCTGCATTTACACTGTTGACTGGTATTGTTAAGCACCTCAGGGCAAAGTATTGCAAGAGCTGCAAATCAGAGTTTCATGCTTCTCCAAAACTGTGAAATGTCCTCACTGTAGGTTTTGCATTATCAAGGGTATATTTTCTGCACAAAAGGCTTCAAGGTTTGTTTCTCCTTTTTTTAAAGCTTCTCCCTCCGCTTTCATGAAATTGTTTGGAATATTTATCTGCTAGTTGCTTAGAACTTAATGTCACCACTTTTTTTTTAAATTTTATTTCTCGGTAAGTATTCACCTTTATCTGTTTGCTAGCTGCTTTTACTTTCCACTGCCGCCAATTCAAAAAGATGAGTTCCGTGAAAAAGGCAGTCTTACATTTTGCAGTTATATTGCTTAAATGTCTTCACCGTGTTCGTAGCTGGCTTCTGCTAGGGGTGTGCTATCTTCAAAATCTTAGGTACTTTTGTAATGGCCAGAGACGATTTTGCTCAGAAATAAGTGCTTGCTTGCTTCTTAAGTATCTGTATCTCCGTCAATTTCGAGAAAAACACGGTATCCTGGATGTGGAAGTGTGTGGTTCTACAATAAACCCCAATTGTGCTAGTGCCAACATGTACTGGTGGAAGGATAGACTTTTTACAGATGTTGTTCATTATGAATTTTTTCATGTAAACTCCTGGAAATTGTTTTACATTGTGTATGTTCAGTTTGAACTTGAACCATTAGCATGTACAGTACACCTACTGTATCACAGCTAAGAATTGTGTGCATTCCACTGGATGCTCTGTCGGATTATGGCTGTGTACCATCCGTAACAAGCTGCTTCCAGGGCATTGATAATCGTGTTGTGCACTTGCATCTGTCACCCAGGTCAACCCTGCTTTATCAAAAGCAGTGTGAAATCACATAGCCGACCTGCACGACACCTGGTCCTGATCAGGTAGGTTCCGAGCATGCCAGTGTGAAAGGGGCTTAACGGAGCAGGGGGAGTGGATGGGAAGAAGGCTGTAAATTTATTACTCTTGTTTTAAAACTCAAAATGTAACTTTTCTACTTGCATAGGTTTTCTTGGATTTATCTGGCCTGAGTGTAAGGCATTTGCAATTGGAGCCCTGTTTTGGAGGAGGAAAGTAATCTGGAATAGCCCGCAAGTTTCCTGCTTACCAGCAATTTATAAACCATGCAAATAGGAATCCAAAGTACATTATAAAAAATGGAATCACTAGCTTGTGTTGTGCAACCAAAGTTAAGCTGGCTGAGGATAGCAGGAGCAAGGCTGAACTTTGTCTCCGTTCAAAAGCAATTATTCATTTATAACAGGGTTGGCATGATTTAAATCATGACAGAAAATAAAATAGATTTTAATATTTTTATTTACTACCTATTTTATAGTTTCTCAAGGAAAAGACATGAAAAGTATGTTTTAAAACAAACATCTTACTCTTACTGTCTATAAACTAAAACTCTAGGGCTGTATTCTGATCACAGCACAAATGCGAGTGCAAGCGTGAATGGTGCTTGCCCCTGATTCTGTGGCACATAAATGGAGAGAAGATGTCAAAAAAAAATACTGCACTGAAATGGTATTCTGCAGACTTGTCTTGCCCCGTTAGAGCGCCTGCTCCATCATTAACATATTCGCCAAAGCGATTCTGATGACAGTGCAGCGGGGTCCCAAATAGACAATTGAGCACTGTGTTAAGTCCTGCTGAAACCAGGTTTATTTAGTGGTGAAATCAGAAAGTTTAACAATTGAACACACTACAAAAAGCAAAGTTGTTCTAAGTAACAACTGCATGTGTTTGGACTGACACAGAAAGAGGAAATCAAAGAAATAAGTGACATGGATGAGTGAGGGGTATTTTTCTCTGGTGTACTCCATCGCTAAATTCTTGTAGCTTACATATTGTAGTTCACATTTAGAGGATGCCACTATGATAAATAATTTGCTTTATTTACAGTGCCGTGAAAAAAGTATTTGCCCCCTGTCTGATTTTCTGCATTTTTGCATATTTTTGACAATGTTATCAGATCTTCAACCATAACCTAATATTAGATAAAAGGGACCCTGAGTGAACAAATAACACAGAAATTTGATACATATTTCATTTATTTATTAAAGTTATGCAACACCCAATGCCTCCGTGTGAAAAAGTAATCGCCCCCTTAGACTCAATAACTGGTTACGCCACCTTTTAGCAGCAATAACTGCAGCCAAACGCTTCCTGTAGTTATTGATTAGTCTCACAGCGCCATGGAGAAATTTTGGCCCACTCCTCCATGCAGAACTGCTTGAACTCAGTGACATTTGTGGGTTTTCGAGCATGAACTGCTCGTTTCAGGTCCTGCCACAACATCTCAATGGGGTTTAGGTCTGCACTTTGACTAGGCCATTCCAAAACTTTTACATTTCTTGTTCTTCAACCATTCTGATGTAGACTTGCTTGTGTGTTTCGGATCATTGTCTTGAAGCATGACCCAGCTGCGCTTCAGCTTCAGCTCACGGACGGATGGCCTGACATTCTCCTGTAGAATTCTCTGATACAGAGCAGAATTCATGTTTCCTTCAATGATGGCAAGGCGTCCAGGTCCTGATGCAGCAAAGCATCCCCAAACCATGACACTACCACCACCATGCTTGGTATGAGGTATGAGGTTCTTACTGTGGAATGCAGTGTTTGGTTTTCCCCAGATATAACGGGGCTCATGTCGGCCAAAAAGTTCCACTTTTGACTCATCTGTCCATAGAACATTGTTCCAGAACTTTTGAGGATTATCCAGGTGCTTTTTGGCAAACTTGAGACGAGCATTCATGTTCTTCTTAGTGAGCAATGGTTTCCGTCTTGCTATTCTGCCATGAATCCCATTTTTGCCCAGTGTCTTTCTGATGGTGGAGTCGTGAACACTGACCTTAGCCAAGACGAGAGAGGTCTGCAGATCCCTGGATGTTGTTCTAGGGTTCTTTGTGACTTCCTGGACGATTTTACGCCTTGCTCTTGGAGAGATTTTGGCAGGACGGCCACTCCTGGGAAGATTCACTACTGTCCCAAACTTTCTCCATTTGGACAATATGTCTCTGACTGTGGTTCGGTATCCCAGAGTCTTAGAAATGGCTTTGTAACCCTTTCCAGACTGATGGGCATCAACAACTTTTTCCCCAGAGGTCTTCAGGAATTTCTTTTGTTCGTGGCATGATGTGCCACTAGTACCTGTGTGCTGACAACTTCACACTGATGATAAGGGCCAAAGTTAGTCAGATTTATATTGGGCAGGGCTGGCCCAAATCAGGCCTGGTTGTTAACCAAAGTACTCAAACAGCTGACCCTAATTATCCCTTTAATTGGGTTGAGTTAACTAGGGTGGGGCAATAACTTTTTCACATCTGAAGATTGCATGTTTGATTACCTTGAACACCAAACAAATGAAAGAAGCACCAAACTTTGGTGTCATTTTTTCTCTCAGACTCCCTCTATATACTACTACAACCCACAAAAAAATCTGACCAAATACAATGTGAAAAATGTGCAAA
This sequence comes from Acipenser oxyrinchus oxyrinchus, assembly GCA_030684275.1. Taxonomy (NCBI): domain Eukaryota; kingdom Metazoa; phylum Chordata; class Actinopteri; order Acipenseriformes; family Acipenseridae; genus Acipenser; species Acipenser oxyrinchus. The sequence goes on from CM060251.1 coordinate 65,040,734, forward strand.
AATGCAGAAAATCAGACAGGGGGCAAATACTTTTTCACGGCACTGTATGTACTCATTTAAGATTGTAATTTTGTAATTTAGTAATTTAGTTTGGTATGTAACTATTCACACCCCTCCATTTCCAACATCCTTAAATTTACGGTTTGGAGGTACTGTAGAGCTACAACTATGGTACTACAAAAGAGATTCCATAATTAAAAATAAATAAAAAAAATCGCCAATCCTGATTTTGTTTAAAGGATCAGATTTCCATATACAAGAATTGCATAATTATGGTTGGGAAGCAATAATTGGCAGGTACTGTACCAATAAAAAGGGCCTGGACTGAATCTGCTTGGTATGGCTGGTTAACTTAAAATAGTTAGGAGGTGAAGGTCCCCATTTTTACAGGAGTAGATTACTTCCAGTGCAAGTGATAAAGGACATTGTGTTTTTTAAAGTAAATTGTAACTAGTTTCCGCAGCACTAACTTAACTTAACATACTATCGCAAGACAATTCTGTACTGTGATGCACCTTTTACTAGTGCCTTTGTCACTGTGCATAAAGAGACACTTAGTGCATGAAAACAATTACAACTTCCTAAACTGCTCCAGCCGAAACATACTGTTGTCAAGGTATCCGGTAAACAGGCTGAAGGTGTCTCCTTGATCCCAGAATGAGAGAAATGTGGAGGTTTGCCAGCACCCTACTCTACCTGGCTGTCGTATTTCCCTGAGGTGTGAATGAGCAAATTGGAAACCATTAAACACTGGGGAGGTTATTATTAGAACAAGATACTGTATTCAGGAAGAAAGAGTGCGGATTCCATAGAGGCGGATTTACATGGTTAACCTGTTCATGACTCCTTGTATGTTGGTCTGCTGGAACATATTAATGTTGCGGCAAATGAACCAGTAGGAATATTTAATGAATCTGTGGACAGAATTCATATGGCTGCCTGCCCAGTCCTTGTCTCTCCCTGTTTTACTCTGATCTCCCAGGGTGGTACTGTAATTTAAAATTATATATATATATATATATATATATATATATATATATATATATATATATATATATATATATATATATATATATATATATATATATATATATATATATATATTACACACACACACATATATATACAGTGGTTTGCAGAAGTATTCACCCCCTGCAAAGTTTTCACATTTTGTTGGCACCTGAGCGTACTTCAAATTAGACTTTACATGTAGAATCTACACAAACTACTCCACATTGATCAAGTTAAAAAATGCATATAGAATATAAATAAGTAAGATTTACAGAGAAAAACAGATTGATCTAAATTGAATAAGTATTCAGCCCCTTTGCTACTGCAGCCCTAAGTCAGCTCGGGTGCAAATGATTTGTTTGAAAGGTCACAAAATTAGTGAAATGGTTTCAGCCTGTGGGTACTCAAAGTGGTTTAACTTGTAGATAATTTCCCTCAGGTATATAATGACTTTCAAGCTGCAACTCACATAGTGATCCAACAAAGCAAACATGATGACCAAAGAGCTTTTGAAACAAGTCAGGGATAAAGTGGTAGAGAGGCACAGAGCAGGAGAAGGGTACAAGAACATTTCAAAGGTGCTGTTTATCCCTCTCAGCACAGTGAGGTCCATCATTAAGAAGCGGAAGATGCATCATACCACCCAGACACTACACAGATCAGGACGCCCTCCCAAACTGAGCAACAGGGCAAGCAGGAAACTGGTTTGGGATGTCACTCTGAAGCCAACAATGACCTTGAAAGATCTGCAGAGTTCTGTGCCTGAGATGGGAGTCAGTGTTCACACATCAACAATAAGCCAGTCCCTACACAAAGCTGGCTTGTATGGATGGGTGGCAAGAAAGAAGCCATTACTCAAAAAGCCTCAGCTTAAAGCATGTATGGAGTTTGCGAAAAAGCATGTAGATGATACTGCAGACATGTGGAAAAAGGTTTTGTGGTCAGACGAGACAAAAATTGAACTTTTCAGTCTAAATTCCAAGCGTTACGTCTGGTGCAAGCCCAACACTGCACATTACCCAGTCAACACCATCCCAACTGTCAAGCATGGTGGTGGCAGCATCATTTTATGGGAATGCTTCTCTTCAGCAGGGACTGGGAAGCTTGTCAGGATAGAGGGGAGAATGGATGGTGCAAAGTACAGGCGAATCCTTGAGGAAAACTTGTTTGAGACTCTGAAACTGGGGTTCTTGAGTGGCCCAGTCAAAGTCCTGACTTTAATCCAATCGAAAATTTATGGCGAGACTTGAAGATTGCAGTCCATCGACGATCCCCAACAAACTTATCAGAACTGGAGCAATTTTTCTGTGAAGAATGGGCAAAAATGTCACCATCCTACTGTCAAAGCTAGTAGAGACCTATCCAAAAAGACTCATAAGAGTAATTGCTGCAAAAGGTGCTTCTACCAAATACTGACTTAAGGGGATGAATACCTATGCAACCATTTTCTTTGCAAGTTCTGCTGACATTTAACCCCTTCCTCATATAACAGTGTTCAGTTTAACCACTACAGCTTTGAATAAAAAGTTTGTTTGGTGGCCTGTGTCCTCTTGCCAGAAAATCCACAGTCTCTCAAACCAAATATGTCAACTCCCTTACCAGTTGCTATTATTTCAGTGGCTAAACTGAAAGTATACTTTATTGTAATCCTTATTGAAATTAGGCTAATTTCACTAGGGGTTGTAGTCAGAGCTTTCAATTCATTTTAAGGTATGTGGCACTTGCAAGGTAGCGGGACACTGGTCACGTCGTGGTGCGTGCTGCCAATGGAGAAGGCTATTCTGTGCTATACAGTGCTCACCCTTTATAACGGTATAGTCGGGAGCCATAGTTACAAGACCGTGCTATTTGTGTTCCGCATATAACAAGTATAAAAGGGCTACTGTTATGGAGCAAATGGGAGCCACAACCCTACCGTGTTATAACCGATTCCACACTATAATGAGGTGTGTTATAACGGGTGAGCACTGTATATATTGCCTTATAGTACGATAATACGACAAAAAATGGACAATGATAATACCCAAAAATTAATATTTTAATGAAGTAGTCGGCACAAATAGTATTAAGCGGTGGATTGCGCTGCCAGCTTAATTTGAAAACCCTGGTTGTAGTGCACTAAGCATTGATTTTGTTCTAAAATAGGGTTTTGTGTTTTTAAATAATTGTATCAGGGATATGGTTTCCTGCATGTCCAGGCAGAAGTGCATCCTGCTAGCTGCTTTCCAGAAATGTCTGAATGAATGAATGCATGAATGACTAACTGAATGAATGAATGCATGCACTGTACAGCTGAACCTGATAGTGTGCACTGGCTTGCTGTGCTGGTGTGGTTGGCAATGCTGGAGGTACAGTAGAGAGGCTTTGGCTTCAGTTCTATTTTGATCCGGCATGTCATCATTATCCCTGAAGACTCCAGCTGCAGCACTTCAGGCTGCACACAAACCATGTCTGTTTGAGAGAGACAGAGAGAGAGAGGCGCCCACCAGTATGGTGCAAAAGAACTGACAGACAGATTACTTCAAGATGTGAATGAGGCATCAACTTACTTAGCAGGACAACCCCCCCTCCAATCACCACTTTAGAAACTATTGTCAAGGCCTTCATTATTGAGAGGATGCACAACAGTCTTGCAACACTCTACTAGCTAGGAAGAAGAATGTTTGCGGTCTGTGAATTCAATTCCTGCTTCGCCCTGCCCCCAACTATATTCTTTTAATTTAACTTTGTAAGAAAGACAAACCCAAATGAAGGAACCTGCCCACAACTTAAGCCTTTTATAGAAATAAACATTCTAAAATAGTTCTTCAGTAGGTTCCATGATCTGCAGTATTCCTGTTCGCAAGTCATTCTGTACAGTTAAATTGTTTGATGCGAATGTAGCTTAGTCAAATTCTGTGTGTCACAAACAATCCACCTGCTGAATAATGTTATGTTAACATATTGAATTACATACCGCTTTGTAGTTTTCCATATACATAATGAAAAACGGACTAATTGAAAAATTTGACACTTTGAAACCGAACATGAAATACTGTACTATTATGGGTTCCGGTAGACTCTTGTCTTTTGATATCATTTTGTAGTTTCTTTGATTACATGATATAAAATATCTAAATTGTTCATATAATTAATTTATTGTCTCAATCCTAAAATTCTAGATAATGCAATACTTTTAGTGATAGCTGTACATGGATCCCTTGACTGAAGCGTGAATTGACTCTTGCTGGTAGCTTTGCGTTTCTTAGATGTAAATGCAGCATGCTTTAGTACAGCACAGTGTGCGCTCAGTCAATCAATCTTTATTTTATATAGTGTTTTTCATAGAGGACCACCATCACAAAGCCCTTTAATAGTGCAAAGGCATGGTTCAGTAGTGACCGGTGTTGCAGTGTAATGAATATCACCTTTGTAAACCAGACTTGAGCATACTTGGAATTCTGGAAGGGGTTCAGGAAGTCGACTTGGGAGAGATTAACAGAGGCCAGGCAGAGCCCTGATAACTGACACTGACAAAAATTACCCAAAATGTGCAGTCCTATTACAGTGACAACTCAAAAGTGAGGTTTAGGAGGGGTTAAATAATTAAAACTGGGGTTCCCGAGTGGTGCATACAGTAAAGGCACTCCGCTTGGAGTGCAGGATGCGCCCTATAGCCTGGACGTTGCCGGTTCGAGTCCAGGCTATTCCACTGCCGACCGTGGATGGGTATTTGGCCAGGGTGTCCTCGGCTCACGCGCACCAGCAACCCCTGAAGTTTGGCCGGGTGCCTGAGGCCTTGCCTGTAAGCTGCCCAGAGCAGCGTTGTCCTCCAACGCTGTAGCTCTGAGGTGGCTGCGTGGTGGGTCTGCAGTGTGAAAAGACGCGGTCAGCTGATGCTTCGGAGGACAGCGTGTGCTCGTCTTTGCCGCTCACGAGTCAGCGCAGGGGTGGTAGCGGTGAGCTGAGCCTAAAAATAATTGGCTTTTCCAAAGTGGGAGAAAAAATGATAAACAATTGGCGACCTACTAAATTTAAAAAAAAAAAAAAAAGAAAGAAATTAAAACTGAAGGATGTTTGGAAGGTCTCTCGAAAGTGTATCCATTGCCTGGTGAGATTTAGTCTTGCTCCACCCCCTGTACTGTACCTGTCACTAGGGAGTACTGTATTAAAAATAAAATCCCATTATGTATGATGATGATATATTGCAGTGCGTAATGTAATACTGATTTCTTTTTAGAACAGCATGGCAGAGGTATTTTATCATCTTGCTGTCTATTGCATCTGCTATCTATCCTCGAGGGCTGTGAATGTGTTTAATCATTCTCATCTCTCGCAATTATGATGTCCAGTTCAAAGTAGCCATGAAAGATAGGTTGTCTGTTTTGACAGGCAGAGTCATTTTTAAACATCAGGGTTTTGTATTTAAGTTGCTGATTGGAAGTGTATATATTGTTACTCTGGTTAGTCTTTAAAAAGCACTGGGTTAATTTTGTTTGATTTTCCTTTTTTGTGCTCAATATAACTAACTTTTTGGCTACTGGAAAATGTTTGTTTATTTTAATGTAATTTCCAAGTCATTTTTTCCAGTCCTGAAGATAAACCATTTGGATCCTTTTTTACAAAACAAAATTAAATGCCATTATAAATAGGTAAAATCTCTTTCTGCTTCTGAAATTCTTAAACCAAGTCTTTCATTTTGGATTGTTCAGGAAAAAACTAAGTGGTAAAGCAAGCTAGAATAAACCTGTGTGTGCAGTAGAGCACATCATTTATTTGAGAGCTTAGGGGCATCATAAAAACAAAACAAAAAAAACCTGTTTACTGTCCTTATGAGACTTTGTGACGAGCTTGTACTGTGGCCTTGTACTGCTCTCTAAGTGAAAGCTGTGCAACACATTTCCTGTCTACAGTATAATTAGGATGTGTTACAGATCTTAAATGCTTTGTTCCCTACCCAGAGTAAAATATGTTGCAGGAGAGAAGGGATTAAAAAAAAAAAAAAATTTAAATAAAAAAAAAACAGTTCTGTATGTAATTCAATGTCACACATACTTTGCTATCTTAAACATTTTATGTGATTTTGACCCGAAACCTGATACCCAGGTTGAGTAAATCAATGTCAGTTTATTGCACTCAGTGCTTCGAGTGACAATAGTATTTCTTTCTTTCTTGTGTAAAGACTCTGTGTAAGACAGGTAAATAACATATCATTCCCTTTAATCAGCTTATGAATTACTGCAGAGCTTTGGAATCCAGTGCAGTGGGTAAGCTAAGGAATACCATTGCAGGCCATAAGAGGGGCATTGTTGTAATGTGTTCTTAGTACCATCACTAAAGCTTTGTGAACGTATACAAACAGGGATGGAAATAAGACTCCAATTGCATAAGTTATACCCATTCCTAGTTTTACTTGGAGTTTAATGAGCTGGTTACCTATACACTGTGACTAATCAAGCTCATAGTAAAACCTGGAAAGGGTGAAACTGCTATGCAACACAAGTCTTATTTCCATCCCAGGCAAATCTGTGTTTTTGTAAACCGTGACTCATTTTCACTGGGTCTAACAATTGGTCACTTTGACCTGTTAAGATTTGGAGATAAAGCTTAGTAAGTTGGAACTGGGGTGCCAGTATTTTGTGTGTTTTGTTTGTTAACAGCCTCCATCACCTCCCCCACTTGCACTGGTCTTACTACAACTTGATATGAATAGTGACCTTATTAATGTGTGGGTTTTGGTCTTACAATTCCTTGTTTAACACAGTGAGTATTCACTGTTGGGCAGCAGCTGCTTTCAGGGATACCAAATCAGCAGCCAAAGTTTCAAAGCAATTAAAGTGATTGGAAATATTGACTACTGTACTTGATAAACCTGAAAGCCTGTTTACTCTAAACAAAGAGCTGTAACTCTGAAGTCCTGTTGCCCTTGCTGCTTGACATGGATGGAATGTCTTGGATGTAAAACTGGTATGGTCATTCACCCCTTTCTGCTACTGTGTTTTGTCAGCCCCTTGTTTTGAAGTTGGTATTTTACAGGCGGTGCCATGAATTAACTGGACCAAGTGGTAATTCCAGGGAATCTCATAGTGTAGCTACGGTAGACATTTTGCTTCAACACTATTGCAACATGGGATGCATGTACAAGCCAAGCATACAACCAAGCCTGGAACATAGCAATTGCTTTATTAAGGTAAGAGAACTAGAATAGCAAGCATGTAAAAGTATTATTTTAGTCCCAGCTGTTTTGTTTTTAAATGATCCTCTGTTTGACATGAACTGGGGGGACTGCCTGTTTTAATCCCAGTTGGCACTGCAGTGTTATATCATCTGCTTGTCTCTTCCTGTTGGGATCAGGTGTGTTCTTTCACAAGTTTGAGTCTCGACAGAATCAAACACAGAAGGGGCACCCATCGCATTAGCAGCTAACTCTTCTCATGTCCAAGCAGTTTTCTAAATGATTCAAACTGCCTGTGCAGTGGGACACATTTTAGGTTAGTGTAGGCTCCCTCTGCTGTTTAATACTCTGACCTGACGGGCACAAGCATTAACCAGTGTAGGCTTTGCTATCCCTGACGGATGTGCCAGGTCTTGGAGAAGTCTTTGTGATGGGTAATTGGCACACAGGATGTTGTGCATGGTGGGAATGGAGCTCAGATGCTGCCTCCTCCTGACAGCATCTGACCTCTTGCTCTTGTCAAGGGCCCTATTTAATGAGCCCTGGCAATTAGAGATGCATTTGCTTTCAGTGGGGTCCCTCCACTTGCGGAAATAAAGAAAATACAAAAAAAAGAAAGTTACGGCTTGGAAATGGGGATATCCGTGCCAAAGATGCGACATCTGGTATTTCATAAACACTTCAGGCTTGGATGATTCATGCTGTGAAATTGTCTGGTGGCATAGCTTACTGCATTTTAACAAGATCCTTGTTGCCGTCAAGCCTGCCTCGTTAAAGATACAGTGTGTGCTTTCAATTCATTCGCCAGATAATAATTGGTTACAAATTCATTCAGTGACCACTGAATCAATGAAGTTTGGATCTGGATTATTAAAAAATGACAAAGCATTTGTCTGTCGATTAAGCACTAGATAAGCAAGAAGGGAAATATGGTTAATAATGCACCTGTGAAATTCATCAGATGCTCATTTTGTTCACATTAATGAGCCCAGCATGGAGCTAAATAGCTGGGAAAAGGAATTGCATGCTTCATCTTAAAGCAGAACGGAAGCAAAAGGAGGAGGTGAAGATTAAGACACGTGGAGGGGGAAGACTACTTCATAAAAGGAATATTTGATACTCTCCAGAGTGGCTTCTTTACTTGATGGTCCAGAGAACCATTTTTCTTAACTGACTTAATTGGCATTCCCTTAGGGCCCAGGCTTAATGTAAACTGGCTTTAATTTTGAAGTTTGCTGGGACTCCAATGAGCCGTATCTATCCATTTGTATTTGTGACAGGTAACCGGGTAGCTGGTTCCTGCGCAAGTGTGTGCCTGTGGAAAATCAGCTGCGACGCGCAGTTGGAGATGCATTGCTAAGCAACCACTTGAGTGGCAGGCTCGTCCTGAGCTAAAGTAATCCGGAGGTCTGGATTGGCTGGGGGGCGTGCCTGGGGATGCTGCGCAGAGCTCAAAAAGCGGCTGCGCTACAGCTCGAGGCTGCTGCAAGGCCATGCTGTACAGACGAGCGCTGAGTGAGTTTGTTTACATCCAGAAGGGAAGCGTCCGCTCTGCGGGAACGACTACTACAGAGCCCTTTAACTGCAAGACGGGGCCTGTGAAGGCGATTGCCCAGCCAGGACCGTCAGAATGGCCCGGAGTCGCTGGGAGGCCAGAACTTCAGAAATAACACAACAGAAGTAGGTCAGCTTAGGGGAGGTGGATCCCAAAACAGTATAAAGAGGGTTACCGTAGAGTAGTAGGTTCCTGGAGCGGGATGTTCCTTTTAGTGTGACTAGCGCTCGTCATTTTGTGTGGCAAACTTTTATTTTCAGCTTTTGTGTTTTTGTTTTTATTGCTTTATTAAATGTGACACTAGGTCTACCATCGCTGGTACCCTAGTCAGTTTGGTGTTAAAATTAAATCTGCTTGCCTGAGCGGCGTATCAACACCAATGCTCTGTGTCTGTCAGTATTTTCCAGTGACTACCCACACATGTAACACTTCACCCTGTTACAGTATCATATAAACTTGTAATTTTAATAAGAACTTGGTGTTATCGGCCCAGAAAGTGTTTTAAATAATTACATCACTGATGCATTTAGCAGTGTTTTAATGTTAAGGCTTTTGGACACTAATATTAGTGACACCCCCCCTCCCTTTTACAGGGATGAGCTTTCACATACAGCTTGCATGATGCTGTAATACTATTTAGAAACATCAAAAAACATGAATGCATTTAGTCATGAATTTAACAAATCTTCCTGTGCTAATGTTGGAAAGGTGCATGTTACATACTGCTACATCTATGCAGTAAACAGAGGGCAGGATCCCCCAGGTTTTTGATTCTTACTCCAAATTAAGGAGCATCACTCTCAGAATGAGTAGAACAGAACCCCTTGCCTGCATTGAAGACTCGGAACTCTGTTTAATCAGACCACCTTGGACAGCCCTGCAGGCAAATCCTCTCCAATGACTGATATACCACAGACAGATGAAAGACTTCCAAAGCTGGGCAGGGTTGGGTTTTGAAACCGCTTCAATAGATGAAAGGGCTTAACCTTAAGGTCACCAAGGCTAATTTCTTCACCCAAATTATTTTGCAACATTTATCAGTTTTGTTGCAAAACAGATTTATTTCTTTTTGTGAAATTGTAGTATCCAAATCTTCTTTTTTTTTCTCTAATTTTGATGACCTGAAAACCCTGTAGCCGGTTTGTGATGGAGGAGTGCAGAGCAGTTTAAATGCTGAATTTGTGTGCTCCTTGAACTCTTTGGAACAGGTGCTGCCAGTTAACCTGCTGGGAGCGAGCGCATGTGATCCCAGGAGTCGAGGCACAGCTTTGATGTTGACCCTGTGTTCCATTCCATCACTCTTCCGCCGCAGCATCAAGCAGAATGTATGTTCATTTAGGTAATTTAAGTTACAGCAGCCTCACTTGCTATTTGGACAGGGCCCCATCTTGCAGGACTGTCAGGAGTTATCTCCCCCAACAAGATAAAGCAGAGCTAGACTGACTTATGGTTTCTCTTTGTGTGTGTGATAGATTCTGTACCTGCCTCCTTAGCTTTTGATTCTACATAAGTGTGAAGTTGCTGGTAATGCAGCAGTACTATACTATAGCTTGTAAAGTGTCTTTGTATCCCTGTAGAATTGTGAACAAAAATGTTCCAGACTGCTGTTTCTTTAACGTTCTAGGAAAGTATCAAGCTTTGTTAAAGCTTTGTGAACAGGGCCCCATTTATAACCCAATTTTAAAGAGTCACACTTCTATAATGAAGAGCTACAGTACTCCTTTTAAATCCTCCTTAACTAGGGACAGAAGGAATTGATGCATGTCCTTCTATCCTTTTTTACTGGCTTTATATTTTTTTTCGGTGGTTTCACACTGTAGGGGAGTGAATGTATCTCCAGAAGCACGGCTCTCAAGGCTCCCCTCTGGTGCTCGTGCCCTCTCCACCTCAGGAGGTCAGGGCATTGAATTTCCAGCTTGGCTGCTCAGACACGGAATTCAGATACAATGCAGTGCAGAGTGTATCCAGATCACATTCTTGTGTCACTAGGGAGTACCTTAACTACAGTATGAATGAGAGTGGGGTTGATTCTCATTAAGTGCAATGGTGTGTGAAAGCAGGTATTGTAGACAAAATAATTTTACTGTAAGGATATTGACTATAGACAGAAACGTGAAAAGGCCCATTTTATATATCTGTCATCGAACTACAAATTAACCGACAGGGTATTAACAATCTTCCTGTGCATTAGCCTGAAGTTTACAGGTTTGTTTCATTCCCCAAATGTAGATTACTATTTATTTTTTATATACAGCAGGTGAACATGCTTGGACATTAGTTGCCCCCCTTTTTTGAAGGAAAGCCAAACAGCAAAGTTTGGTTTCCAGAGAACACATTTGATAGCAGCATTACGGTCAGTTACATGTGTAGCGTATATAAACCAGACACTGTTTTTCTGTGTTCTTTGTTAAGTATACATTGCTACATCCTTTGCTGTCACAGACGATAGGGCCTTCCCAGTCTGACACCTCTGTGAGAAGGCTTGCCAAGGTGTGAAAACCACCTAGGGGCACACTTGTGTTTGTGGAATTTAAAATGTTAAACCCTCTGTAATCCACAGGAACAGAACATTATCAGAACGGCTCCTTAAGGGGTTTGATTAAACAGGATATTCTTGTGTTTATTGTGCTCCCACCTGTAGTAGATTATTTTGTTTTAAAAAGAGGAAATATCTGTATTCCTAAATATCGGTTCTCAGGGTTAGATCTCTGTGTAATCAGACAGATGTCCTCCCTGTTTTTGGGTAAAGTTGATAAGTTTATTAGCATACTTTCCCCCACCCTATACTTCTAGGATATCCCAATGTTTAATTACTGAATATTCCATGATGGGGTGGTGAGATTTGATTTCCATATTTGTGACATCTTTACTGGTGTCTTTATGGTTCATGGGTTGGACAGAAACTGGTGAGCCACAGCTTTGATTCACCTGCTACTACCTTTTGAAGTGACCCCCCTGCAGGGCAGGGCTAGACCCTGTTACACACTGAATTACAGCCCCAGCGTTTACACTCCCTTAGTAAAACAGGATCACAGGGTGTTGGTTTATGATTAGTAACTGGACACCTAAGGGGGTCCATGCTACAGCTTTGAGGATTACTAGTGTTTACTATACAGTAGAGTGTAGAGATCACACCTAAATTAGGTGGTGCAATATTATGCAATGTACCAAAAAAATGGCCCGTTAACTTCGGCATACCATAGGAGCGAGAGATGCATACTCTACTTCCTTCTATAATGTCTCTTGGCAAGAAATTTCCCCAAAAAACAGTACCTTTCATTAGTCCCCCCTTGCCAGTATACGGTTTTGTTACTACAACTTGTGACTCTTAAATTATCAAACCTGGGGAAACAGGGTTGGAAACAATCTTAAGACCTACAGTACAGTAAGGATTTTGCAAAGGTTTTTTTTTTTTTCTTTCCCTGATTATTTTTTTTTTTCTTTTTTCAGCCATGTTTCATGCCAAGTAACAGCTGTTGGATCATAAAGCTGATGAGAATTATATGTTATGTTTGGCAACACTACAACATTGGGATTAGAGATCACAGTAATTATCAAATACCATGGTACCGTATTTGTAATTAAGAGATTAAAATAAGATTAGCACGTTCCTTTATAGTGGATAATAACATTATAATGGTGGTTCAGGAAAAAAATGTGCAGCTGTGTTGTGTCAGTGTGCTATTTGAAAATGTCCATTAGTTCTCCCTCAAGGTGCTTTCATTCTCTTGCACACCTAAACTAATATGAGGACATTTATATTTGTTTTGTTTTATCTCGCAGTATCATACATATTGATTGAATTATAAATATCAGAGATTATGAAGAGGAAAGTGCAGCAGTTATTTATGAACGGATTTCTCAGACAAGGTTAAATGCCATTAGTGCTGCACGTTGTATTTATTACGCATATTAGTACATCTCTCCATCCTTCTCAAGATGTGTGCTTTTAGTAGATACCAAGTGTTTCATTAAAGTCAGAATTGGCTGTGTAGAGAGTACATTTAGCCAGGGGAAGTGCTACAATGAAGGTGTTCCGTTCTAGTGAGTCGGTATGTAAAGGTGTACTGACCACGGATATAACAACATTCATTTTCTTGCCTCCATTGTTTATTGGTTTATAGAAAGGTTTCAGGGGCTCACTAAACAACAGGATCACAAGCAGAGAGACTCCTCTGTTCTGGTTTTTTTTTCTTCTCTACAAGCTGTGTGGTTTTTTTTTTGGTTTTTTTTATTAAAATAAATCTACATACAATGTACACTACAGGAATATATTAAGGGGGTCATGGTAGACTCAAGTCACTTCCCACGTTTAAAAAATGCTTGCATCGCTGTGTTCATATGATGCACAAAACAAGTTAACTAAACAATTCACTACCATCTGTAGAGTATTTTGGATTATAGTTTTGTAGAATTACTTACTTTTAAGCTCTCCTGTGTAGCATAAGAAACCACAAAATAAAAGGAATTTAATGCATTAGTAGTTCTGTTGTATCCAAGTTCTCACTGGGATGCAGGTCTATTCATTTTCTGTTCTTCTATAGTGTAAATGGGCCACCTACTTTGTAGAAAAAAAATGCATGCAGAAAATTGCAAAGCATGCTTAATTATAAGTTAGTAGATGCTCAAACATAACAGTAAAGGGGAAAACTAGTTGAGAAATTGCATGTTTTAATACAATGACTGTACAGTAGTTAACATACTGATTTGGTAAATACCTATTTTCCTTTGCATGATCTTTTTGTCAGATGCTTATTTTACTGGTTACCACTGTTCTTTAAAAGTGCTGGGCAAGTCAGTTATAGAACTTGGCATCCATTGTTTTCCATTAGCAGTGAATGTCAAACACAGACTTTTTTTTTCTTTAGTTCTGAGAAACAAAACAATGGTAGCTACTGTACATACTGCATGTTTTTTTGTACATTTTAAATATTTGAATAAGCCCAAACCTTTTTTTTTTTTTTTAAATATTATGTAAACTTGCTATCTTTTGTTATCACTGCAAGTTTTAAGTCTTGGTCTATTTCCAGGTTTGAGAAAATGTGGTCTGTTTTGAAAACCTCCTGACCCCTGCATATCCTGTTAACACTGATGCTGTAAACCTTGGATATGGAATTGATTAGTATTGTGCCTCATTATCTGAGCCCTCTTACGGTAAATCAGAGATCAATATTCGTTGACAGAAAGGGTCACTTTCACACCCAACCAACCGATTGGTCCCTGGATTAAAAAAGAGTCTACGATACGTCTGATGTGGTCATCAATTCAATTGCAGTTCATTTTGCTGTGTACTGAGGATGCCCAATGATTACCACAGCTGCCACCTTTTTATTAATTAGACTATAACTAGAGTGGCAGAGGTGGCCCCCCCGCCACCCCAGGGCCATCACTGGATATGTGGTTTGGTTAATCCTGGTTGGTTAGACGTTCACACCACAGTGTTCCCGAGTCTCTCAAAATTACTCGTCTGAATTGCAGGGTCAAGTGTGCTACAAGATTGCGTGGCATCCCAACTCACCATGACTTTGTAGGTTTTCTAGTAGTTTGCAATTGCTAATAAAGCATCTACCATTCACCCCGTCCTATACGATACATATGACATTTTATAGCGGAATGGTTGTCTGCTCCAGTTACCAAGTGGCCTACCCCTGACAGTCCAGGGTATTGTTTCAACCGTTTACTTTTTAAAAGATAGATTGTGGGCTGATGTACAATATGTGGGGCCAGCTGATCATTTAAAGGCTTTGAGTGGCTTCTTTTAGGCACTGGGAAAACCAAGTTGATTGTAGTTAATTCTTAGTTGAAACAAAAGCTGGTATGTTGGCGTACTTGAACAATGGCTCTTAGTCCAATTGAAAAACACTGTCTGAACACTTACCCACTAGTGAACATTCATAGACCCTCTTTCTTCCCAAGTCCCGATCTCTGGACTCTACAGATTGCTGAGTGTTACAGAACTCAGCCCATTAAGCAGCACAGGGCATGCAAACAGTGGATGCAGTATGCTCTGTTCACTACTGTAGGTCAAGTACAAGTGACCAAGTGTGTTTCGAGCCAGCAGGGGTGAAACTTTTGCGTTTGTTTTCTCAAGGTCTCTCTTTAGAAAATTGGGGTAAAAAAAAAAAATTAATGTATTTAACATTCCCTTAGTCTTTATAAGTTTTGGCCAGTGTTTGAGACAGCCACCAGTCAACCCCCTGAATGTGGATGTATTACAGAAATATAATCTTCCCCAACATTTGGTCCATTAATTCACCCGGTCCTCTAGATTTCCTGAGGCCAAGGGGCAGTGAGAAACAGTGAGCTCTCTGTTGCGGGGTGGGGGTGTATTTTACAGGGTTTGTTTCCATAGCGATATACAGATAGAGTAGTATTGGGGGGGGGGGGGGTATTCTCGCTTTAGGGGGCATTTAGCTTTTTCCGTGTATCAAATGTTTAAAATGGATTAGAGGTAAGTGATATGGCCTCCTGCAGTTCAGAAGGAAAGGCATGCAAACCTGAAGATGCAGATCCCCTTTAAAAAGGAAAAAAAGCAACAAAAAAAAAAAAAAAAAGTGTTATAATCAACAACCCCCTCCCTAACCCTCCTTGGTTGTCTTTTGAGCAGGCCATTCTGATGGTTTTGCATGTTGAAAGGGGAGAGTCCAGGCTTTACGCGTACAAAGGACATCAAAGCAGCTGTCTATTTTGCACATGAATCATTCATTTATTTCAGTTGCTCGAATGTATTCAGTCCATGCTTTCTTTTTTTTCTTTTTTTGCTTTCTGGGGCACATTCTGGTCACATCCAGAGATACAGTAATACTGATGTATCTAACGGATGTTGTCTACAAATGTACATGATGAAGCAATCATCTTCAGGATGAGCGTGGACAACTTCTGTTTTCAGTAGATTAACAGACTGCAGATTGGTTTGGCCTACAAGAAATCTGTCTTTTCTTTTTTTATTTTAAAGATCAAACAATGCCACAGTTGTGTTCTATGAGTCTACCAAGGCTGCATGTCTTGTGCAAGACATTGCTCCATATAAACGTTCTGCTGTCTGTGCAGCCTCAGCTTTTGTACTGTAGGTTTGATTAAATAAACGGAAACTATAATGTTCTGTCTGTTTCTTGGTAATTGTAAGCACATTTTAAGTTGGCTCACAATACTTCACTTATCAAACAGTTTGTGTTGTTTGCAAACACAGTGTGCCATATCATCATGCAACTTTCTGAAGCTGATCTTGCAATAGCCAGACTAGGAATCATGAGCATTGCCTCCAATATCCTTTAAACCCTAGGTAAATTGCTTTTACATAATGTTAATTTTGAAAATCAGAAAAGCTTACTGTCAATCCCTTTTAATGGAATGTCCTTTTTGTGTCCCTTTTTGGTATTTACTTTTTCAGTAAAAATAATTGTTTAGGATGTTTGTCACATCCTCAAGAAGAGCTGGACAGGATATTATAAAATGAGCTGAAATCACTTTTGCTAGTTTCTAGGATTAAACACCTACTCTGCATCACTGTGCTGCGTGAAACAGTTTTGTTAAGTTTCAGTAAGGGACGTGCAATGCCTGATATTTGTGTGTGGGTTTTTTTGTTTTGTTTTCCACATTAACATTTAGACCCGGAGGTTGTAGGGGTGGTGCAGAACAAAGGGTGAGATTTTAAGATGTAATTTAGAGGTTCTAGTAATGAAAGGGCTGTGAAACCGAGACACTTACTTCATTTAGACCTATAGTAGATTTCCAAACTGCTGAGCAAAAATCTGCAGTACCGTAGCCCTGCAAACCCTGTACTCCTAGGGCTGCAAATCCCCTGGGGTGGGAGGGGTCTAGCTTATGACTTGTCAGCTTAGCCCTGATGCTTCTGGCAATTGATGATCAGGAGTTTTGAATTGTTAATATATGTTTATTTTGCCTGAACCCCAAAAATTACTATATGTTTACTTAACGTGATACTGAACGCCTGGCTTTCTTCTGTTTTTTAGAAGTTCTCTAGTTTTTTCACAGCCATGCAGATTCAGGACTTGAGCTGATAACGGCCTCCTTTTTATGTACTCTTTACTGTATGTTGAATCTTTTTTTGGCTCCAGGGTCTGGAATATTGTATAGGCCCAAGTGTTTATGAAGACAAATATTTGACGTCTGCGGTTTTAATATGTGCATTTTTATTTTTATCATCAACTTTAGTGTATAGTAAATAATTCTATACTCTGTACACATACCTCACAAGTCAAATATTTCCCCTCCATTGTCTGGGATTTAGGCCTCTGATGGAAATCTGAGATATAGTAGTAGAGAGACTGGAAGAGGAAAAAAAAAAAAATATTTTTTTTTAAATACAAGTGTGTGAATGGTATCTTTGGCACTATTTCTTCTGATTATATTGGAGAAAGGTCCACCAACTTAAAGCTGTTTTTGGCAACTCCTTTTGCACAAACTGTTGTGAAACTTAAGCTGAATACAAATGTTTAGTTTCTTTTAATTTTCATACCATTCTAAAATCTGTGAAAAGCAATAGGAGCTGATCAGTAGTTTTGAATGCGGCATGAGAGAACTGTACCGCACTGGCTAAAGAACGAACACAAGGGAGGTGTTCAGTGTTGGACTGTGTGTTGATTTATTAATATAGAGGATTACTTTTGAAGTGACTTTTTTAAAGCACATGTTTCAGGATCACAAAGGTTTTCATACAGCATAGCCATCGCGTTATTGTAATACGGTTTTGAAAAGCAAACGTTGCTATTTAGTAAGGTTCAATTTGACACTAAGTTCTATGCAGAAGATCTCTGCAGTAAATATACTGGAAGCAACGCATCTAAGTAGCACTATCTCTTCCTGTTTTATGATCATCCCATTGGCATTGTCAGCACAAAAATAGATTTGTGGCCTTTAAAGGCCTTCTAATAACAGCTTTGTGGTGTATAAGGACGTTTTATAATATTTGAGAAACCCAGATGTTCCCGTATCTCCCTCCTCCAGTCATTATAGCCTGTAATAAAGTACACAATGCCTGTTTGATGCAACATGCATGTTGTTGGGATTGTTACACTTCAGCTGATAAAACATACAATCAGAAATTAATTAATTAATTTAACATACTTATAAACTATCTTCAGTGTTATACTACTGTATACATGTTCAGGTCACAAGTGTTGGTGTTTTGCCGCAGTAATTTAAATTCACCTGATTTTAAAAATATTACCTGCAGATGAGTTTCCATTGTAGGAAAGCCTGGCGTTTATCTAATGGTTGCACTGAATATAGTATTGCCGTAACCACAAGTCCTGCTCTAGTGATCTATAGCTCATTAAAAGAGTAAAATGGGGTTCCCTTACATGTCGGGAATCTAATCGGAAACAGTCGTGTTGCTTGCCTTTGGCCAGTTCAGCAGTGAAGTTGTGTAAGCTACAGTATGTAATGTTAAAAGCGGCAGTATTTTAAGAGCTTGTTTAAAAATGAAAGTATTGTGTCCCATTCCTGTAAACAATTAACAGAATTCTGCTTCTGCTGTAGGACTGATTTTATAAGCAGAAAATCCTGCTGCTCAAGAAGTCTGCATGTGTGAACAACTTGCCTGCGCTAATTCAATGTGCTCTAAATCTAGTGTCGCCTTTATTTCTCTGTCACAGCACGTTTTATTCAACGAGTCTCTTGTCTCAACATTCATTCCAATCAAATGTTATCGGATGTCTCTAAACATTCAAGCAATAAATAACAACTCTCTGTGTTGGCAGCTGATGGGTGATCTTGGGTATTGTGACAGTCAGAATCTTAAAGTATACAGAGATGCCTGTCCATCTGTCCTAAGCCTATACACTGCACATCACACTTGCATTGTTATTGAACTGTACCACAATGTAGATCATAGTCATCAATGTTTTAGTAGAGATTTTGTATTTACAGCTTGTTACTCCATTAGCATACTTGTTTGTAATCATATTCCGGTATACAGCAAACTGGACAGCATCTCTGAAAACAGAAATCTGTTCTTCAGTTCAAGGGTCTAGACAGGAAGTGAATAAAAGCAATGAAAAGGGCGTGGATTTCCTTTTTGGATCTGCGTGTAGTGCCTGACAGCTTTCCAAAGAAGCCCTAAACCCACTTTTTGGAATGCCATTAGCTTTGCTTGCTGTTGATCTTAACCAGGGATCTTTACTGTCTACTACAGGACAGAAGTTTTCCAAGACTAGATGAAATGAAGCATTCTTGCTTTAAATGCTGCATGCAGATGCGTGGGTAAAGCTGTGGTTTTGGTAACTTGTGCTAGTCACCAAAACAAGAAGGCTTCTTATGAGTTTTTATTTTATATAAGCAAGTACAGTAACTGTTTTTTAGGGCTGCAACGAAGGGTACATTTTGGCCTTCGAAGGTTGGAAAAGCATTAGCGAAGGAAGGTTTGAACCTTTTGATACTAATTTGCATAATTCACATGTAGTTTAAAAATACTATAGAACAGTAATCATGTTTTTTATAATTTCAATAAAAATAAAAATACACGTTTATTTACATGTAATTGATGCTGCTTGCGATACAGTAAACTTGCATTGCAGCAGCACCAACTGCAGTGGACTTGGACAAAACAAATCTTTATTTAACAGTCACTGTTCCAAGCAGGTTATCAGTCACATTTTACTACTACTAAAAAATATGAATAATATGAACATATGCTTGTAAAGTGACCCTGCAGATTTGGTTGTGCCTCCATGATACATCAGCAGTCGATTGCACAGTTTGCATTCAACTTTTTTTTTTGGTTGCCTCGTCATTTAACAAAACAAATCCCAAACAGCAGAGGGGTTTCGAGACATTTCTTTCAAATACAGCTTATGCTATACCAGTGGTCCTCAAAGACTACAGGGGTTGCTGGTGCGCGGTGAGCAGAGGACACCCTGGCCGACCTAACCCTCCCCTCCCTCGGGTGACGCTCGGCCAATTGAGAGCCGCCCCCTGGAAGATCCTGTCCTCAGTCGGCAAAGGAATAGCCTGGACTCGAACTCGCGACGTCCAGACTATAGGGCGCATCCTGCACTCCACACCGAGCGCCTTTACTGGATGCACCACTCGGGAGCCCCCATATCTGCTAAGTTTTACGCAGCTGTCCAATCATAAGCAAGCAGGGGCCGTTCATGGTATTCTGCGTGAAAATTGGGGGTGAGTGAGTAGCCAATGGGAAAGTGAAAGATCTGACAGCTGTCCAATCATTCGTGAGCAGAGGCGGGGTGATAATATGAAGTACTGAATATCGCCGATTGTTATTGAGAAAAATAATACATTAAAGTATTTAGAATTTAATTCTCTCTATATATATATTTTAATTTCACCAGATAAGAGAAACACTGTAGTAGATTTAGTTACGAATCCACTTTCTCTGAATAATTGTACTGGAGATGAGCGATCTTTAAAAGTAGTAGTGCTAACAAATTTGCTAAATTGAAACAAAGTGAGACGCAATCTATCCTCTTATTTTAGTTTATTCATGCCATTTAAAAAAACTTGCATTGCATATTTTATATAAATTATTTAAAGAATAAGCGCAGCTCTCACAATTACTGCCTGAGACTTGGCCTTATCATAGTGAGCCAAGAATAACTCCCACTAAAACTCACTATATATATATATATATATATATATATATATATATATATATATATATATATATATATATATATATATATATATATATATATATATATATATATATATATATATATATATATATATATATATATATATATATATATATATATATATATATATATATATATATAATTATTTATTATACTCTCTGATTTGAAATTGTATGTTTTGTATATGTATGTATGTCTGTCGCAGGAAGGCAGTGTTTAAGATGAGAACCAATGCAATAGTCAGCGTGCCCGCAAGATCAATTTATGCCCGTGCCCAAATTACTTTGAGGGCCACTGGCTATACCATGCTTTGCTGTTGAGATGCCAAATGAAGAAATTAAAGCTTTGCCTCTGGATAACATGAGCTGGAGGGTGGAGGGGAAGACGGTGCTCAGTTTTCGAAATTAAAATTTAGTGTTAGCATATATTTTGTGTGTTTCAAACATATTCTACCATAGCACTTCTCTTACACTATCTTGTACACCAGGTATTCAGTACGTTTTTACTGAAGCACTACAACCGCTATTGGTACAACCCCCCACCCCACCCCCGCTCCATACACGGATACACAGCAGCAGTGCCATATAGAGCTGCTACGTATAACGATTTGGTAATGGGTTTTAATACAACTTTTGTTTAAGTAATATGCATTTTTTGCATGCAAGTGACTTTTATTGTGTGATTTTATTCACACAGTCAAACGTTTTCTGTTACCAGAGAGAGAGAAAAAAAAAGTGGGCGAATGCCACATGACAAACATTAGAAGGTTTAAAACTACCTTCGAGTTCCTGGCTAGCGAGCGAACCTCCGAACACAGCCCTGCGTCTCGTTATTCTTGATTTTTGAAAGTTGATTTAATGTAATGAATGTAAATCGCATATGTACAGTATGCATGCCAAAGGAACAGCTGCTGCAATAGACCTACTGTAGGCCCTGGACTTGACTGATAATGACAAAAACCCATAAAACTCCAGTGTGCTTTGAGGAAGTCATCTAAGAGAAGCATTTTATTATACATTGTTTATTATACAGTTGTTGTTGTTGTTGTTGTTTTATAGCTTTATCGCCAGCCTGGGTTAATGGATTTGTAGTTATGTGCTCAGTTACTGGGCTTTGTAAATACCTTTGTGATTTACGCACAACATGGAGAGAGGGCTGACTCACTGGAGACGTATTCCACTGCAAAAAACAATTACCTGTGTAATTTTATGGGAGTGGCCCAATTCCACCTGGAAAAGGGAAGGGTCACAGGTGTCTCTCATACTGATAAAATAAATGTTTATGTATTTTAAATAAAATTTGGCTTTGAACTATTGGCGTCCTGATAATTTGCTTTACAGAATTTTCAGGCTGATTTACTGTTTGGAGTGGAGGGGTGCTTGTGATGCACGGGTTAATAGGATCAGTTAAGGTAAGTACTGTTGTGCCATTTGTAAGGAGGGGGGGACGGGGCGGGTCGTGTGTGCCTTTTTATTGAAGTTGTAGAGCAGCTTAGATTTATCATGGAATTTGGTATGTGGGTGAAATTCTTAATTATTTTTTACATGAAGGGGTGATGACAGGGTCAGAACACTCCATAACCTGGTTACAGCAGTTGTATTGTTCCTACAGGAAAGCCCTTGCTAAGCCTTTGTGCCACCAAGCTTTACTCAAACACTTATTACTAATCCTCACTGTAATACAGGTAAACCTAACATGTTCCTGAAAGAACTACTGTAGATTAAACTTTGGTCCAATCTCTTACATGTTCTCATCATGTTCCCTTCCAGTTAAAGGAGTGTTAACCAAATTCTTCTCTCTTATTTGGTAAAAATAAAAATAGTAGCATTCTTAAACATTTCTTATTTATCTTATCGAAGCTTACCTTTTAATAGCCTTCCACTGCATTAGCTCTGGTTGGAACTGCTGAACTTCCCAAAAAGGCCCTGCTCCACCAAGTTTTCATTAAAAACTTGAATGAGTAAAAACCATGTTGCTCAAATCAGACAAACGCAGGAAGTCTCAGCTGCTATTACAGCACACATTGAAATGGTGCCTGTTCAACAGTCCACTTCACTGTTGTCTGCTGGCCAGGAAGCCTTCAAGAGTTTCCAAAATCCAGCATTTTCTTAAATTTAACAACTGCCTGCTTTTTATCACTCTATCTCCCTAAAGCAGTTTAAAAAAAAAAAAAAAAGTTCTTCTTCAGTGAACAAATTTATCTGCGTATTCACAGCAATGAATGGATAATGAAATGTATAACAATAATAGAAAATTCCTAAAATGCAGCTTGCAAAAGTGACCTAACCACCTGGGGTGCACATCCAGTCATCTTCATTTGTTACTTGAAAACTCCCGATGACAATGAGCGACATCTGAGCAGATACAACCCTTTACAACATTTTTAATTGGGATGTTTATTGTTTCTGGCCCCCACGTTGCACTTCCCGGAGTTCTTGTTGTTGTTTCATCAGCCTGTGTATTTTGGAAAGGTTCTGGATGGCTGGCCAGCTATTTGAACCATCTGCGGGCTGTCTGTCTGCATTTCTGTTAAGACTGAAGAAGCAAAAGCATTTGGAATCCCAGAATCCCCGCTAGGTCACAGCGATGAGGTCATGCAGTTGCGTGGGAGTGCCAAGCAGAACAAGAACAGGGTCCTTTCAAAGAAACATGATGACCGTGTGTTGTCTTTTCCTTTCTCGGGATACTACCTTCATCCTTTTAGGAAATGCTGAAAGGGAAATACAATGAAAGAGGAAAAAAAAGTGCTGCTTTTTCCTTTTTCCAGACAGCAGAAACAGCTGTTTGTATTTGCTTAAACCCTTAGTGTCCTTGTTCATAGCGTAAAAAAAGCTTGTGCCTGTGTTCTTTGCATACATGTCACTGGGATATCCCGAGTAACAGCTCAGAGCCGTCAAACAGCTTATACTGTACAGGGATTTTTTCATTCTGCAAAAAGTTGGAAATTTTTTTTTTTTTTTTTTTTATAACAGATAGAGATGGAAGTAAGACTGTCATTGCATAGCAGTTTGATCCATTCCTGGTTTTTCTGTGGGTTTAATAAGACACACCTGAGTGTGTTACTTATACACTGTGGCTAATCAAGTTTGTAAGAAAACCTGGAATGGGTGAAACTGCTATGCAATAGGAATCTTATTTCCATCCCTGGGAATATAGGTATGAATGGGTTACTAAGCCATATTGGAATCCTTTTCAGACTCAACTAGAAAAAGTTCTGCAATCATTCGGCTTGTACAAACTGGACTTTCATTTATGAAAAGGCTCCTTGTTTTAGATAGTGCCATGCCTGCTCATTCATCTCCCAGGAGAGAGATCAAGGGTGGAATTAGTGCAAGTAGCATTGGTAAAAATGTGGAGAGAATGGTAGATCATAAGGATCTTTCCCACCTACCAGCTTTGCATCTAGTGGAGCCCCATTGAGAGGCAGGGTCAGTGGGAAGCCCCATACCCTTGTACAGTCTTAACCTTTTCTTTTTCAATAGAAGATTTCCCTGCAATATAGAATACAGGTGCCTGGGGAGATTTACTGTGTAGCGCTGTGCCCAAATTACATGCTAGAAAATTGTTTGAAATATCACTTTTTCCAGAGCAGCAAGCTGAGCTAAGTATTTCCACAATTAATTTTATTTTTTTTTGGAACTTGTTTTAACTGTATGCTTTTATTACAATCCAGTTTGTTATAGTATGTGGTCTTATGATGGTATGTCTTCTATGCAATATTTATTACTGTGTGGAAAGAGTTGCATTGCAGTACAATGCAGTAATGGTGGTGATGGTGTATTGCAACCTGGCGGATATGCATTTGTAAAAGCCACATTGTCAGTATATAGTGCTTGTGTTCTAATAAAAGTACTGAATTGGCCAACCTAATGTGCTCCTGTTACCAAGGTCATAGCATTGATTAATAATACTTTAGGAAGTACGTTGTTTACAGTGTTCCTTAATGTTTCTGTTAAGTAGTGTTCAAAGTGTTGCACAACACTTTTAGCTTTCTCCTGTTGAAAGCTGTTTTTTGCAGCTCTGAAGCATGAGAAATGTCCCACAGAAGCAGAATTACATTTTCGTGATCATGTGTGTGATTTATGCTTTATAGAGTGGAATATGTTCATCTTTCAATCAGCACATGGGAAAACTAAAGCCTTCTAATGATGTACGCCACAGGCTAAGCATAGTCGGCACGCTGCCAGGTGCCATCAACAGCTTAACTACCATAGGGTGACGTAGCTTTGCTGCAATATACACAGACCATTTTAAAAGCAGGATGGAAAGTATATAAGTATATCGGTGGAGAAATAGCAGTTAACTGAGACCAATGGACAGATGCTACACTTCAAAGGTTTGCATCTAGAGAGCTGCTTTCCCCAATTGTGATGAAACTTCTTAAGTGCATGCTTTTGCACAAGTTATTGAGTGTTATCATAGTATAAAGATTGGTGCCCGTCTGTCTGTATCTATTTTTTTTTCTTCATTTATCTAGGTAACCTCTTGTATAGTTGTGATGAAACTTGATAAGGATATTGAGTTTATTTTTTTTTTTGTATTGACAATTGTGCACCCTCCGTGCATACGCAGCACCAGACTAAATCTCATCTCTTTCCCCTCTCTGGCTCTCTTTCTCTCTCCTGACAGTTCTCTGTGTCCAGGCAGCCATCTACTTTACCAAGGAGCCAAAGTCCCAGGATGCCCTCCATGGGCGTAGCGCCATCCTGCGCTGCGAGGTGGAGAATCCAACCAACATGGCGTTCGACTGGTTGCACGATGGTGTGCCCGTCCAGGACTCGGAGAGACGCTTTAAGGAGAGCAGCAACCTGAAATTCACAGCCGTAGACCGCCACGAGGATGCCGGCAACTTTCAGTGTGTGGCCACCAACACGGTCAGCAGGGAGGAGGCCCGCTCAACCAACGCCTCCTTCAATATCAAATGTGGGTGCCTTTTCCAAGTTTGCAATCCGGAGGTGTTGCTAAATTGTATGGGATTTTCACTCACAGTATTTGCTGTCTGCATATGATCTATAGTAATCTATACTAGTCTACTTGTTTAGATGTCTCACGGGAAGTGATGAATAAAGACATTGATAATCCATGATGCAGAATCATGAGGCCTAAATAAATAAATAGAAAAAAAATAACATTTTATAAGAAATGAGGTAGCCAGTTACTAAACTGTGATCAAAAACACAAATTAGTGGTCACCATTTTTGGTCATTATAAACCTTATCTCGTTCCTTTACATTGTTTGCCAAGATAAATAGCTGGTAAATTAGCGAAAGCCTGCCTATCACTGGATAATGTGTGTGGAAAAGCAGAGAGCCCCTGTTAACAACCAGGGATGGCGAGGCCCAATGAAAGAGCAGTTTGTTTTTGTTAATGAGTCAGGATCTTGATGACTTCGGACCGGGAAAAGTAACACAATGAAGTGTTAGTGAAGTGCTGCTCTCGCAGGAACTGAGGAGCTGATTGTTACTGTGGGTCATTAGGGGCTGCAGCCAAGCTGGCAACCAGAGCCTTTTTTCCTGGAGGAAAAGAGGGGAGTGGAGGTGCCCATTAGAAAAACTTCATTTCATAGTGTATTCATGAAAGACAAGTGTGCATTTTTCAGTCATATGCATTTAACAATGCATGTCTTCCAAAGTGTTTTTGTCATATACCCTTACCATAATTGTACCAGCTAACAACTACTCCTCGCTTACAAACTTTGCCTATAGGCTTGGTGTGTCCTATCTTAAGAGAAATATGTCCCTGGCAAAATTCTGTAGTTGACAGATGGAATAGCTCTTCTGCCTCTTGATCTCGGAGAGGAATTCTGTGTCTGGTGTAATGTGGAGATCAGAGGCGGCTGACACTGTCAAAGCCAGATTTTTTAAAAAGTCTCTATTTTTTATCTAGCTTTTGCTTGCTTGATGTGTAGAGTGTTTTTTAAAGTGCCCTGAGATATGTGGTCATAACTAAATCCCGTCAGGAAGCTGGTATGAATCAGGAGGTTTGTTATAACCCCATGTTGTCCTTCAATGTGCCATAGGCCACTATGTACAGATCTGACCCTAAGTAGTCATTTTAGTTGTTGAAGAATGCAGCTATGCAGCAAAAATGCAACAAATGGTTAATTGACCCACTGGCCTAACTATTACTAGAGCCTATACTACTTTTAATCTATTGGCCGATCGGAGGACTCCTGCAACAAGAACAAAAATGCAGCCCTTTAGCAGATGTGAACAGTAGCAAGCATCAGAAGCCTTATAATAGCTCCTTTTGTTGAGCATTCTTAGGTTCTCCAGAGAGAACTGATCTGCAGGCTTTCAAGGAAGTTCTCCTTGTGTACTTTAACACAACTGGGCAGGGAAAGAATAATATGGCAAATGTCATACCAGTGATTCCAAACAACATTTTGATTTAGTTATCTTTTGTTTAAAAAAATGCGTTTTAGGTTATTAATATAGATGCAAAAAGCTTTTGGAACTTGAAATTAGATTATCTTAAACTTTCATATAGTGCTTGATTGTATGAATGACTGCCTTTACAGCTGCAAGATAAGATCAGCAGAATTGCTTTGGTAAAGCTATTGTCTATGTTTTAAACTCCATGTTCGATTCAAAAATATATCAGGGCTTGAATTTCATTTTTGTGTGCTGGGGGGATTTCCCCCCTATGCTGCAGCCAATATATATTTTACTGCATCATCATTCACATTGGTGCTGCTTTCAGGAGACTTAACACCTGTTCATCACTGTGAGGCAGGGCACTCTCCATTGCTTTTGCCATTGCCTGATGTGAAGTTTTTGCGTACAGCAGAAGAAAAAGGTGCTTTTCTTTTTAACCAGCGCTCCATTAATTTTTTTTTTTTTTAACTCTACACTCAGCCCTATTTCTGCCTGTTTTTCACTGTTTTCATTTATGTATGTTTAACTACTGGATAGTTTGTACTGCATGCATGTAACTTATATGAAATGAAAGGCCACAACGTTTCCTTTCATATTATGTATGTTGCAACAGGATCAGGCATACTATATGTGGTAGAGATGAGAATATATGTTCAAATAAATAAATACATTTTCCCAAATAGTCAGGTTTGGTTACGGCTATATATATTGTAATTAGGGCTGTCAATTAATCGCAGTTAACTTCTGCGATTAACACGTAAATGTTTTTAGATAATTATTTTTAACACACGCTAATTGCACTGCTGTGCTTTGAGCCTTTCGACAACACCATACTTCAATCCCGGCTGCCGCAACATTGGATTGAGTGACTGAGTGCAGTTATTTAAACAGAAAGTTAGTCACTGAACCGCGTAATAGAGCAAAGCACTAAAACTGAGTGGGAGGTTTTATTTATTTTTTAAAACGTTCTGACGGCTCATTGGACAGAAAAAACGCTTACTTGTCTACTGTTAGTGAGTTCCAGTATCGCACTTACAGCATGATTTACAAAAGCGGCGAAATAAGAACTAGGTCGCAAAGTGATTTCTAAAAGCTGATTTGGGTCACTAAGTATATGGCTTTCAGGGGGTTTAGATTAAATGAGTCGTGTATTCACTTGTTGACGCTTTTAAAATATAAATCAAGTGACGTGGTTACGTTAATCCAGGTTTTAAAAATCATGTTGCAACCTAGTTTTTATTTTGCCCCTTTGAAAATCATACTGACAGTACATCTCGTCTGCTGCGTGCTGAACATGCCTTCACTTCTCAAAAAAAATAGACCAGCCGCACTTCTGCTACAGACAACAACAATACAACAACAAATTAAACCCACCAGTTTCAACAGAAATTCAGGATCGCTGCAAGCCCACAAATCAAAAGAGGCTCCGTTGCTGGGTTTTTTTTTGTTGTTTTTTTTGCGTGTTTTATGCCTAACAATTTTTCTTGTTAGTTTACAGTTTTTGGATATGACAGGTTTTCTTTACAATGAACAGTTCATTGCCTAGAACTGCGTACTGTAACTACATATTTATAATTTTGTTTTTAAAAAAAATTAAAAAATCAGTCCACAATCACATTTAAAAAGTTATCCTATTTATTCTGTGTTCTGATATCTGTATGCTGCGATCAAGCTTGACCCGCACGTTTTATTGTGTTGGTTGCATTTGTAATTTCTAAATTATTGCACCAAGTACATTTTGGTCACGGTCTCAATGGGTAAATTTTACTGGATAAATAAATAAATAAATACATTTTAAACATTTTATTTAGTCAAGGATGAATAATAATAATAATAATAATAATAATAATAATAATAATAATAATAATAATAAAGATAATAGCATCAGTAATAAAACTAATTTAAATTAGATGGATGTAGTAATTGTATGAATTTAATATGCGATTAAAACCGAGATTAACTAAGATTTAATTTTTTCAATTGCGAGATTAATCGCCATTAATTTATTTAATCGCTTGACAGTCCTAATTGTAACCATAGATGGCTAAAAAACAAACAAACAAAAAAAACACTGCGCCATTGAACCACAATATGAAATGAACATTGAGAGGCTTAACCAGGCGATCGGAGTACTGCATACACACACTGAATACGTCATTGGAAAGCCCTGAGTCTGTACTTGTAAACAAGCTATGAACTTGGAAGGTTGCTTTTATGGTGCCTGAGTAATATGCACGTAACCTTCGGTACCCTGGCGCCCCAAAATGAATGGGGCTGAGTTTTAAATGTACTAATACTGACTGCAGTGTACTGAGTTTGTATAATCCTTAAAGAGAGCGGACGAGAATCACGTACGAGGGAATAAAGTCTCGCGGCACTTAAACTATCCAGCACTACTTATTTATTTATTTATTTATTTATAAAATATCTCTCTCTCTCTCATTAACAGGCCACTTCATGTTTTTAATGTTGACTTTTACAATTCAGCTGATTCCAGTTCACAGAAAGTTCACTGTGGTTAGATCTGTCAAAATCGGAGCTGGCTGATATAGGAGATTTATGTTGAGTTTGGCAGTCAACCAAATCCATTCTCTTTTTCTGATGTCACTGGTTGGTTGGCAACCCAAAGTATGATAAATGTCCAATAAATTACTCTGTGTTTTGAAGATAAAGGTTAGAGTAATTAAATAAATAAATAAATAAATGTGAAATGGCGTATTAACTAAATTGATAGTTTAATGTTTGCATAGCCGCTTTACTGGTCGATTTTATATAGTCGGAAGGCAGCCTTTCCATTGAATTGAAGTACATTTTCTGCATTTCCAAACAGCTGTCTGCAATGACTTGTTTTTATTTACACCTACAACCCTCCATTCTGCAAAGACTATCTGCTCATTTTAAATGTTTGTCTGCATAATGTGTTTGTCTGCATCTAGGAGTTCCTCTGGCACAGCAGGGAAAGGGTTAAGCGCATGTGCCTTTCACTCGGGAGTGGGGGGGTGTCACTTGGTTCATAATAAAGCAGCAAGTGTTCTGTTGACTTAGACTTACAATTATGCAGGCTGTTTCTTAAATAAACAGTATTGTTCCAGTAAATACCTTCTTTACCTATTACGGCCAACAAGCTAAAGGAGCTGGACTGCAAGATCTTTTGATTTATTCAGCCAACTAATTTGAATGCACTGAAAGTTATAGACAGCCCTAATTTGCATAATTTAGTCATAACAAACCAGAGATTGCTGCTTAGTGTTAAAAACACCATCATTTGCTTTTCTCAAAGCTTTTGGTGCCCTAGTGCAGTATACCACCATTTATCTAAAAGCTAAAAGAGTATTTATGTTAGTTTAAACTATTGAATAATATAGAAAATGTACATTTGAGGGTTGATTTTTATTTGTACAAAAAAGGAATAGACCTTGCCCAGGAGTAAGTTTAATCTGCCCGCTGCAGTAGGTGCTGTGGTGTTCTGTCTAATCTTGCAGATTTAGTTTTGATAGTCCTCTCTTTCTTTTTATAACTGTGTGCTGGAAAACCTCACAAACAAGCAATTAACTTAGACAGACTTGTGACTAATTCATTCTTGGCAAAGAGAAAATTCTTTTAACGAGAATGGTCCCTTGTGTGTTTTTAAATTTTATAGTAATATCAGTTTTCAGGGTTTTTACAAAATTAAATTGCAGCTTCAAATTTAGGATATTTTACAAATAGTATGTATATGAGAGGGTTTCTCCTCATCTATTTTAGTCTATTACAACATTTTTGGAGCTGATAAACTGTGGTACAAGTGTCTAGTGAATAGATACAGGATTCAGTTTAAAGTAATCTAGATGGAAACTGACCAATTTGCACATCATTGCCCCACTATTATACATATGATTCTCTACATATGCTTACATACCCAAAGGTATTGGACACACTGCTATGTTTTCAATGCAAAATACTCCAATTTACATTAATATTATTACCACCTACTGTAAGAATGTAGAATGTTTCAGGAACATTTGAAAAATATGTTTGAAAAAAAAAAAAAAAAAATTCAGTTTTCCAGAAATTGTAATTGGTTGGTAATAGGGTAGGCTGTGGCTGTCTACTGTAAATAAACTGTGGGATTGTCAAGTTTTTTCCATGATGCCCCTCTATTACTGCATATATGAAAAGACACATTTCTGAATGTCAAAGTCCTGATTTCGTTTTTTTTAATATATGGCAACTCCATTAGCTGGAGGTCAACCTGTAAAGTGTATATATCTTTTTGTTGTTGTTGTTGTTGGCTGGCAAAGCAGATTACACAGTTCTGCTGCATTTTGTTTAAAGCTCTCTCGTCATGTAATCCGTCCTGGTTTTAGTTATTTATGGTTAAGTTATTATGGGTTAGACTACAACAGCACGGTTAACAGGCTTTCTGCAAGCCCATCTGGAGACGTGCTGAATGTACCCAAGCTGTATGCAAGCCTGCAATGATTCATTCATTTTTATTATTATTTCTCTGCAGGGTTGGAATCTGGAGTTGTCACCCTGAAGGAGCCGCCCACTGCGTCTGAAATCCAGAGCTCGTCTCCAGTCACACTGCGCTGCAACATAGACGGGCACCCGCGGTGAGGCTGACTGATACTTTATGTCTTCGTTTGACCTTTTTCTGATTTTATTTTAGCATTTTATTCGTACTTCCCATGTACTGTAAATATTCCCTCCCCCAATTAAATATCAACACAGGTTTTTACAGCCTAAAACTCAAAATACTTCTCTCTCTGTGTTTTTCAGTCCGACGTGCCAGTGGTTTAAAGATGGCTCAAAGTTGACTGATAAAATCCATCAAATCAACAACAAGGAGCGGACGCTGACCCTGAAGAGTGCCAGTCCTGATGACAATGGGGTTTATTACTGCTGTGCAAAGAACGCAGTGGGCCAGATCTGCAGCAACGACAACTTTACACTCAGCATTATAGGTGTGTAGTGATTCGCCATGCAGGTTCCACCTGCCAAGTTATACAACAGTCTGATACTGTGTGTGTTTAGATTTTTTTTCACACTACTGTAAATATACATTTGTACTGCCGATCTAGAAGGAATTTAATTTAAACACAACTAGGTACTGTATGAGGTCTCCATAATGTTAGTCTTTCTCCTTCAGTTAACTCTGTTAACCCAATTATCTATTATCTTTATTACTTTTAAAAATCTGACAGTTTTTTAGCTTTTGTTATATTATGAAACTATTGCTTATGTGCTCAGTTCTCATTTGAGCCAATAGCATGAAGAGTGCTGATTTTAAGGGATTAAGGGAACATCTGCCCCATGTAAAATGGAATAGAGAATTCCTTTAAATAGATAGATGAAAGTAAAAGGAGTGTAAAAACTGCACAGATTTTACACAACTCATTATGTCCATGCAGAGATCATGGTGATATTGTAAGTAGTCTGTTATGTTTGCCAGGTGTGTTTCCTTGCCTTACACTCAGTGCATTGAATGTGCATTTTTTTTTTATCTTGAATTACTTCTTTTAAAATAGGGTATTCAAGTGCAGCCGGAGTATTATCTTACCTTGTATTGAAATGGACATGGGAGCTTGCTTTAGTTCACAGAACAAAATGTGCTTACTCCCATGTACCATATGTGCATGAATACATTTCACCCTGAAATGCAGAGCAGTAATCAAGTAAAAGATGGTCAAGCTACTTGGCATATAACTGCATGTTTCCTTCGTGGCATTATTTAAACTGCAATGAGACTGAGTTCTCATGGTTGCTTTGCTGTAGCACTTTGCAATCAGAACCCTGGGGTAATATTATATTCCACTTTCCACTGGAATCATGCCTAATGATTAGGCGCACCAGGAGGAGTGGCTAATTTAGTTATTTTCTCCCCGCCCCTTTAACTAGGGAATGAATTCAAAATATAAAAGAAATAATTACAGAGGCTGGCTGAAGTGCTAATCCACATTCTTTGCAGCTTACCACAGACATTTGGAGTACTGTAGAGACATTCACCACCTCCCCCGTTTTTAGAAACTTCATTCTTTGACATTGTTTGCTTGTTTTTATTTCACTAATCTGCTTTGCTTGTTTAATCCCAGCCTCTGTCAGAACCCCCCATTAAGATCATTGTTGTATAATAATGTATAGGGACTGGAGGTTAAGGCGAATGTTAGGTAAATCTGCACTGCCCCCAGTTAACAACTACTCCAGTGACCGCCATATCGGGATTGAAAGGAAGCTCACGTGGAAAAATTGTCAAATGTTCCCCTGCGCACCCCCCCTCTTTAAGCTTCTATATTCTTTGCTTTTAACTCTTACACACATACATTTTATATTTTTTACATGTATCATTATTCCCATAAATGTTTTTTTTGGTTGCTTTAAGCTATGTTAAATATCATACCTTACTTGTGTAATACAACCTGTTTCCATGAAGGACAGGTCTGAGCATACTGCTGCCCATAGTATCATGACACAGCACAGAGATTGAGGAGGAATTAAGTTATGCACGTGTGACTGGTCATTCACCTTTTAACCACTGCTGATTTTTATAATTGTTTAAATGGGCATTTGTTAAGTACCAGCAGTAGAATGTGCTGCTGTGGATTTGTGTGTTTTGCTGATGGGCTTTAACTATTGATTCAGCTTCTTAGAAAGAACTCAGATAGAGGGAGTGAGAAATCGGTAGGTTGGTAATTGATGAACTGTAATAACCAAGGTTGAGTGTGCTGCTCTTAATGTTACTATGGATGTCTTTTTCCAGTAATGTTTAAAATGTCAGCCACCGAGGGGATAGAGGTATATTATTGCCTAGCTCGTCCTGGTTCTTGCTACATAAATTTGCCAGAGATTAATGTTTTTCCATAAGACTTTTTTCTCTAATTCTAAACTAGTTCCCTCAAGTTATGACTTTATGCTTAAAGACTGAGGAACTAGATTCCCAAAGGCACACTTCATGCAGAGTCACTTCAGATGTTTGCCCCAGTTTTGCTTCTGGCTTTGCACTGTTTATTGGTGTGGGGCATAGGCCTACTTTGTATATGCTTTCAAAATGTAATCGAATATTCTTTCATTTTGCATTAGTGAGAAACAAAAGCATAATTGCTTCTATGTTGTAGTAGTATAATATCTGGAGTAAAATAAAGCTGGTACCTCCATAAAATACCTTTTTTTAAAGAAAGGTGAGAAGCAGTTTTCTGTACAAGTGAATGTGTGCGACTTTATTTCTGACTTTATTTATGCATTGGTCTACTTTTCTATGTTATATACAGTATATATATATTTTTTTAATTTAGTCATCGCCAATGGTTTTTACCCCGGTTTTCTCCCAAATTTGGAATGCCCAATTATTGTTTTTATCCCGGTTCACCGCTGCAACCCCCTGGCGACTCAGGGAAAACGCCTTTTACTGGATGCGCCACTCAGGAGCCCCTCTGTTATATTTTTCATAGCCATTTATAAATTCAGTTATATGAATAAATGTGAACAGGGTAATTTCGGCGATGTTTCTTCAGTTTTTCAATCTACCAAACCTTGAGATGCTTGCACTGTGTAAATGTTAATTGCCTGGTGGTGTTTTTCCCTCCCCAGATGAAAGTTACCCTCGGCCGCTGATCATTCCTCGGGACCAGGTAGTGAACAGGAACGAGGAGGCAATGTTTCACTGCCAGTTCACGGCCCAGCCACCGCCTGTGCAAGAGTGGTTCTTCGAAGGTGAACTTATCACAAACAAGACACGGTATGGAAGATGTTTAATCTTCCCCATTTCTGTCCCCAAGTCTAAAGATTCCACAGTTGCTCACTCACTGTGTCTTTTCTATCCACCTTATATAACCTTATCCCACCCAAGTACCTGATTTTCAAGACCAAGCAAACCAACGTGGTTAGAATCCGTGTAAATAAATGCAATTTTCGAAATTGTGATAAGGATTCTGTACTGATTGTACTTGTGATTAACTTAATCTAACTTGGCAAGGTGTTTCACTCATTTATCATCTTGTGACACAGGCTGCGAGTGAGCACATCTAAGCCTTGAGCCCTGTGCAGATAAACCACACCCTCACACTTGTGTATGAGTTATGCAGTTCAAACAGATTTACTCTTGGAAACAGAATGATTTTCCAAATCTAGAATATTTTAAGTTAATGGTGGGAGACTTGCATCCCTCAACTTTCTTGATGCAGTAAAAACCCAAAAGACACAACAGAAACTTGTCTGTAGGAGGAACTAAAGTGTAGCCAAAAATGTGTACCACCTTCGTAGCAGTCATAGGCAGTACAGATTTAGAAACTCTCAAATTCTGGCACCCAGTCCTAGGTTTCTGAACTCCCTTAGGAACTTGTTTAGCTATATCACTGAAATGACCTGTGGGCAGTCACTGTGCTTTTGTGTGTGT
The DNA here is from genome assembly GCA_030684275.1 of Acipenser oxyrinchus oxyrinchus. NCBI lineage: Eukaryota > Metazoa > Chordata > Actinopteri > Acipenseriformes > Acipenseridae > Acipenser > Acipenser oxyrinchus. The sequence goes on from CM060251.1 coordinate 65,075,817, forward strand.
GTGTGTGTGTAAATGTGTTTGTATTCATAGATAGATCGATTGACATAAATGTATGTTGATTATGAATAGGGCTTCTGGATGGAGGCTTGTTAGCAGGATTTAAAGCTGTGTTACAGTTAAGTCACGGAGGATTTAAATCAGAATTGTGGCGAAATGTACAAAATGCGTACACACAAAAACCTCAGAAGAATGTGCCCGTGACCATAGGGATTGTGTTGTGGAAGACAGCAAAGGAAAGAAGGTACAATTTAAGTGTGCAAGTACTGTCGAGTTACTATACATATTTTGACACACACACACACAAAACACTCAAGCATTTTGGAAAGTAACCGAAAACACTAATTTCATACAGTATATCAAAAACGAAAGTCCCGGAAAAAAAAACAACGATTTACATAAAACTCAAAAATAGCTAAAAATAAGCACTGAAAAATACAATTAATAAACCCCGAAAAACAGAAGCCCTATTTATGAACTATAAACTGCCATCACTCTGCTGTTTTAATAATAATACTGTAATAAATAGCCTTTTTGCAGATGAAACCAAGATCTTTTAGCTCGACAGGTTTACTTTTAATAGGCAAGTTTTCAGGTTTTATTATAATAGCTGTCTGGATTTTGTTTGCATTTCCCCTCCATTTAAGAGCAGTGTGTATTTTCTTTGGGGGTGATAGTTTGGAAAGTGTTTTGTGCGTGTGAGGTAGTTTGGCAGTGTCCCGAAACATGTGCTTGACATGTCAGTATGGTTAATGGGTCGAGTGTAAAGGGAAAATGTTTCTGCTGTTACCGCGCAGGATTGTTTAAGTTCTGGAGTGCTTTTTGGTGTGCCAGAGACAGGGAAAGACAGGTTTCAATGGGGCTTGTTTAACTTTTTGGGTGGGGTCTGGTAATCTACCTCTTGTGCTTTAATTGCCTAGTGACAGACCTCATTTAAACTTTGGAACAAGTGGCATTTTTAAATACTTTAAAGCGGGGGATCTTCAACAGGGTGTTGGGACCCCCTATGGCAGGGGTGTTCAATTCGGTCCTGGGCGCGGTGTCCCTCCTGGCTTTTGTACCAACTTTGACCTAAATTACTTAATTGGATCAATTATTACCAATTATTGGTCTAATTAAGTAATTTAGAGCACAGTTGGAACAAAAGCCAGGAGGGACACCGGCCCTCCAGGACTGGAATTGAACACCCCTGCCCTAGGGGGTTGCTGAAAGTTTGCAAGTGCTCTGCCTTGGTTCTTTTTATTATATTTTATTCATACCTGCTCAGTCATATAGAGCAACCTCAAACATGCCAGTTCAATCAACTGGACCAATCATATCATCTCTGCTTAATCACATCAAGCTGCTTGCTTATTGGGAGACCAGTATGTAGTGGCTATGCTAGTGCATTTATTTGGCCTCCTATTTTAAACCTATTGAAATGTTAAGGGGCTCCTGAGTGGCACATCAAGTAAAAGCGCTCCGTGTGGAGTGCAGGATGCGCCCAATAGCCTGGACGTCGCCACTTCGTATCCAGGCTATTCCACTGCCCACCGTGGATGGGAGTTCCCGGGGGGGGGGTTAGGTCGGCCAGGGTGTCCTCGGCTCACCGCGCACCAACAACCCCTGTAGTCTGGCCGGGTGCCTGCGGGCTTGCCTGTAAGCTGCCCAGAGCTGTGTTGTCCTCTGACGCTGTAGCTTTGAGGTGGCTGCATAGTGGGCCTGCAGTGTGAAAAGAAGCGGTCGGCTGACAGCACACGCTTTGGAGGACAGCGTGTGATCGTCTTCACCGCTCCTGAGTCAGCGCAGGGGTGGTAGCGGTGAGCGGAGCCTAAAAATTATTGGCTTTTCCAAATTGGGAGAAAAAAAATGAAGAAAAAAATTAAAAAATTGGTAACTATTTAAGTCTGAACACATGGAACGGCAGCTGAAAACCCCTTTCTTGTGTATTCAAACAGCTGCTACTGGTATGTATTGTGGTTCTTTGATCATTCATGCTAACCAGTATGTGGTTTTAAGTTGGCCACCCAAGTGTGTTCAATATTGGTTTAGTTTGGTGGTGGGTGTAGGGGGCTTCACAGTTTAGATTGACTACTGAATAAATGAACATGCAATTGTTTTATTTTTGCTGTCATAAGTAGTGCTTGCCCATGACAATGAGATCCCTCCTGCATTTTAGTTAGTCCAGGTATTGTCCAACTATGCCCTTAAACCTAAGTTTATTTGGTAGAACCTGTTATCCAGCTGAAGAACAGGAGACTTGAGTCCTCCTCCGTGGTGAATAGGGGCCTTCACTGAAAACCGCAGATCACTCTTGCGGTATAAAAGATAACTTCACTCAAGAGAGCAGACAAGGAAACCAGTTAAATATATAATATGCATATCTCTTCCCATTTTAATTTCTTTTTTCAGATTGTAACTGTCAAGAACAGTTATAAACTGTACTGGGGGGCATAAGATTACATTTCAGACATACCATAAAACTAAACATGAAATATCACTGTGCTGTCTACCAATGGAGGGCACACCCAGTGTTAACTGATCACTCACAGTTTTGAGACACTGCAGCAAAGATGTACGGTTTTGAAAGTTGATATCCAGTTAATGAAAAAGGTCAGACGTTGCTAAAAATGTTTCCCTTGTTCTACATTTGGTCCAGTCCAGCAAAGGAGCAGCGTTTCTAATGCACGCTTTTTTGTTTTGTGTGTTTTTCTAGGGTGGTTTTGTTCAACAATGGCTCCCTGCAGATCACCCAGGTGAAGACTCGCAACACTGGGGTTTACAAGTGTGTGGCGAAGGGACCAAAAGGCAATTCTGCAGAGGTGACCGCAACACTGAGAATAGCAGGTGCAGTATGAAGTGAACAGAAAAATTAATTCAAGTAAACACATTCTAAACAACACCAAGTGTTTGCTGCAAGAGATGTTTTAAAAAAGTATTATAAACAACCAAAAAAAAAGCTAAGGTTTATAACACATTCTGTTGCTGCTTCATGTGTGGTTATGCAAATTTCTTCCCCACCCCCCAGCACTGATAGACTTGATTCACTCCCTGCTTTTGTCGTATTATTGCATGCCTTTGTGCAAATGAAAGTAATTCTCAATCACAGCTATTTGTGTTTGGGAGTGACTCAATTGATTAGCAATATTAAGTTTACTAGAAGAACACTTGTGATCAAGTCCTGCTTCATTGTTAATATGTAGTGTTTCGTCTGGAATGGGATTTAAACCAGGGATCCGCAGGTTATATGTTATCAGTGTTAATCTACAGAATCACAGCCCTAATTAATTGCTTAATTCGCAGTTTAAAACTGGGTTGTGGGAGAGATTCAGAAATGATTACAAGCTGTTAAGTCATTCATATTTTTTATTTGAATCTTTAAAAACAGCTTTAATTGAGCTTTTATTAACGGACAAGTACACAATCAGTTTTAAGAAGCTTTGTATTTGAATATATTCCAATGTAATATACTTTTTTAGAAAAGGATAACCTTTTGAAAGGACAATGGTTATTGGTTCATAAAATAACCTTGATTTATATTATATAAACAACATTAGTGAAGGAATCTGGCAGGAAAATAAATATATATATATCTATTTATTTAATTCCATAAATCTATAAGGTTGATTGGTAGCTGATGTTTTGGAGCACTCAATAGATCTACAGTAAAATGAAAGCAAACCTATAGTAATAAACAATACTGCATTACTAAAATACTATACTGCATTATTTAAAGTTTGCATTCTATTCCAGCACTCTGATATAACATAGGTTGCTAATATATGTAAAATTCTGTTTGCAAAATATTGTGGTCCTTGTAGGACATGTAGAAGGCAATGCAGTAAAAGTTCTAATGAGTTTGCCTTGTTGTTGTTGCCCCAGACATTGAGGACATGATGCCGATGAAACCGGAGGTCTTTACTGCAGACACCATGCAGCGTGTGTACTGCCGCCCGCCCCAGGGACACCCAGAGCCGACTGTGTGGTGGGAGAGGGAGGGCGTCAGGATCCCCTCCAGCGGTCGAGTCTACAGTGAGGGCAAGGAACTCATCTTCAGCCCCATAGAAGGAGGGGACTCGGGGACATACACCTGCCTCGCCGAGAACAAAGCTGGCCTGAAGAAACAGGAGATGACCATCACTGTGGCGAGTGAGTATTTTTTCTGCTGCAGGTCCTTTTTCAACAGTTGCATTTTTCTGCTCTTTTTACCAGTACGATTACTCCACCCCATTTTTGACTTTATAACTATCTTTCTATGTAATAAAAGCATTTTTTTTGACATTTTAAGTTTCATTTTCCTTTCTTGTTATTGACTCGCAGCCAAACCAGAGTGGGTAACGAAGCCCACGGACAGTCAGTTGGAGGAGGGTAAGCCAGGATTCCTTCACTGTCAGGCCAAAGCCACTCCAGACCCACAAGTGACCTGGTACCGCAACAGCATCGATATCTCTGACGTAAGGGGCTGATTGAGAACTCAACTGCTGTAGTGAACATAGAGCACTTCTGAGCTGAGGGCCAGGACTGTTATATCCTAGAACAAAGTAGATGGTGAAACCTTTTACAGTGAACACATGTCCATGTTAACACCGCATTGTTTAATTAGTATACAAATGAATATGGTCGTTTTATTTTTGTAGAAATTTGGATTTAGTGTAGGTAAGCTAATTTAAATAGGTTCATATGCATTTATACAGTATAATAGCTATTAGGCCTGAAGACATTAGCTGCTTTGGAAATGTCAGTGGTGGTGTTCTTTGGGACACAAGAGGACATGGTAATAAAAAATCAATTGTCCTTGGTGTTAATATAGATACTCATTTGATTTAGTAGATGTGTTGTACCATAGTTGAAGTGTTAGTCGCAGCAAAAAAGAGATGGGTTTTTAAACTACTCTTGGATCGGTGATTATATTTGCTGTTTGCCGCTGCTGTTTGTTCTGACTATTTATGATGATATGCCTTTGTTGTGTTACCTGAATCCTTATCCACTCTGTCTTGTTTCAGGATGGTCGTTTCAAGATCTTTCCGAATGGGACCCTCTGCATTCATAAAGTGGAGGTGTATGACGGGACCATCTACCAGTGCTCCAGTGGCACCCCCGCCGGCAGGATAGATGGGCAGGCCCGGGTGCATGTGCTGGGTGAGGATCCTTACTCAATGGTTTGCCAAAAGATGGCATTTTAGGGCGGTCTGTTGTACAAGGTCCTTGAAGTTTCTAGAGTGCACATGTACTGTGCATTATAAGTAAACTCTAAGCAGGTTGTTTTTCAAAACTCTTGTAGATTTTGGCAATATTCACTGACTTACTACATTTTCAGATGTTTTATATTTCTGTTAAATAATTATTCACAAAATGCGATTTGCCTTTATCAAGTGAGATAAACCTGTTGCCTGTGAGTATGTACTTACAGAAATGAGGACCTCCTAACAGGACCTCCCACTGAGACTGCAGACGGGGAACGAACTCAGTCAAAATATATCTGCGTGACTACGATTCTTTATAGCTGGAGGACATACTAGGGCAAATCTACACTTGACCTTTTAACTAAGCTTCTGCAGGTTGTGCCTAGAGGTAGCTCAAGCCGCTCAAATGTTTAAGAAGTGAAAATGTGGTCAGCATCTTACTAGCCCCTTGTTGGCCCAGGAGACTGGTGTTCAACCCTGATGCAGCTCCTGAGCAGCCAGTCATGGAGACAGCAGGTCGTGGTGCTTGGCCACAGTCAGACACGGGGGATCTTATGGCATCCCGACCCATTGAGCCTGCAGCTCTGTGTTTGTCCCCTGAAGCATTTGAGCCATCCTGGGTCTGTCCAATAGGGTTATTGACACCCTATAAAATGCCAGAGCAGCGTCCACGCGTTCCCAGTACAGGTACAAGTAGGGCGTCTTTCAGATGTGATGTCTGCCTCGTGGGTTCGGCCCCACGACTTGTCCCATGGCAGTTATACTGCAATTTTTGCAGGACCTTTTTGACGAGGGGAAATCCACCTTCTACATTGAAGGTCTATCTGGCAGCTATTTCAGCTTACCATGTCAAGATTGACTCGGTCTCCCCAGGAGCTCACTTCTTGGCGGTGCAATTTTTGAAAGGGGCTCGTCGGCTTTCTATGAAGGACATTGTTCCTCGCTCGAGACTAAACGTGGTGCTTAATGCACTCATGTAGCCTCCTTTTGAGGCCATGCATTCATCTGAGCTGAAATATCCATCACTCAAAGCAGTTTTCTTGCTTGCTATCACCTCCGCAAAGCGGGTGACTGAGATGCAGGCATTCTCTATAGCGAAAGCTTGCTTAATTGTTACATAGGCCAGTACTAAGGTTACACTGTACCAATCCTGCCTTTTTGCCGAAGACGATCTCTGCATTCCATGTCAACCAGTCTGTGGAATTGGAGGCTTTCCATCCACCTCGTTTCCAGTCTGACAGGGAGTGACAGCTTCGTACGCTTTGCCCAGTCTGGGCCCTGGCATACTACGTTCATACATACTATGAAAAGTTGGAGGCAGTCCGAACAATTTATTATGATAACCTAACCTAATGATAACCCAAGGGTTTTGTATTTAAGATAATACTGCTGATGGGTCAAAAAAGCTAGGCCCTGATGTGAAGAATTGTCCTACTTATTACATTTTAATACATTGGGCAAAGGAACTTGTATTTTCCATTTGACAATTTTATATGGGGCATTTACAAATATTTTAAAATATTTAATGAGGTACACCTTTGGGCACAAGAAAATAAATATTGCAGATTAGTAGCACTTATGTCATACACCCTGTATACTGTATGTACATAATGCAAATCAATGACGCTTGTGTGTTGCACAAATTCCCTTTGCACCCTTAGCTCGAAATGAATTAGCTCTAATTTGAGGTCTAACCTGTGTTTGAAGCAATGAAACCCCTTTATCGTTCTTCCAAGCCTCTTGACCGGATTTCTTTTAATATATATATATATATATATATATATATATATATATATATATATATATATATATATATATATATATATATGTGTGTGTGTGTGTGTGTGTGTGTGTGTGTGTTTCAGAGCGGCTGAAGTTCACCCCTCCTCCACAGCCCCTGCAGTGCATGGAGCTGGATAAAGAGACCAGTGTGCAGTGCTCCGCCACAGGCCGTGAGAAACCCACCATCCAGTGGATAAAAGCAGGTCAGTTAGCGCAGCCCGGCAGAAAGGTCTTATTTATACAGGATCTGTTTGTGTGCCCACTGCCCACCGAGATTGTGACAAGGTGGTGAGGTGTAAAGGAATTGCGTGCAAAACTTCTCTCTGTCTCTAAGGAAGTTGTTGTCTTTTTCAACATGCTGCATGCTGGGAATACTTGACCACTGTCCTATTGCAGTATCAAAACTACAAGGGAAATTTAATTTTAGACTACTGCCACAGCTATTCCCGAATGTGGGAATGCCAAGAAACTCTACATTCTTATTAAAATTAATGTGAACAAAGGAATGCAGTTTTTACTGTTCATTTAATGTTGTACTTACCCCTATGGCCACTAGGGGTGCAGGAGTGACTTGCAACAGAGCAAAGATTTTGTAACTCTGGCTCTTCAGCTTATTATGTAAATGACGTTCCCCATTAACTTCAGTGGAATTGCCCAGATACTATAGACATCATTATATAACCTTCCTTCAGGTGATGGTGAAATGGTACCTTATGTTGAGCACCAAGGCGGAATACTCCATTTCACCAAAGTGACACGGAGTGATGCGGGCAACTACACCTGTATTGCCTCCAACAGCCAGCAGGGGGAGATCCGGGCAATGGTGCATCTCTACGTAGCAGGTAAGAAGTTGCTGAGCTTTTGGGAAGGGATGGGATTGGTGGGGGGGCGGCCTTCATCTGTGTAGCTTTCAACAAGATATCTACAAAGAATGTGGTGGTGTTCACCAAGCCCATCTGAATCCGCTTGAGCACAGCTGCCCTGTAATAAGTACAAGAAGCTCCCTGGTTATTGTTGGCCTCTAACATGAATGAAAGAAAACTGTTTCAACAAAGACTGATGGACGTGTGATGTCTTTGTTATTAATCTCTTAGGAGTCCAGCTAATTCCTCTCTGGGTAGGCTTTTTAAAAGTGATGTATTTATTGAGGATTCAGCAAACATCTCAGGCTGTTTTTTGTAGTTGCTGTATTCATGGAAGAGCTTGTGTTGTGAAATATAATTTGTTTGTAATGTCATTATTGCATTCAGAATAGATGATCCAGCCCATCAAAGTCTTCGGTCCTAGTTAGCTATGAGCTAGATGTCTTTAACCTTAGTTAAAATGTAATGGGACTTTGGGTCTTTTCAGAAACGCACTTGGGCGCTTCTACTAAGAAATCAATATTCTCTTATGCCTGATATTTTTATTTATTTATGTTTTTCATTTCTCATTCATTCTTTCACAGTGTATATACTGTTCAAGTTGGACCCTGAGAACACAACGGTGTACCAGGGGCACACGGCTATTCTTCACTGCCAGGCTACTGGAGACCCAGCTCCCTCCATACACTGGAAGATCAAGGACAGGATCATGGACTCCAGCAAAGCCTCACCAAAGTAAGAGGAGGGGAACAGCAAAATGGGCATTGCAACAGATAACATAAAATAAGCATGTGTTGAGAGGTAGAGGAGTGGGATTCCTTTGTATAAATGAAGGTATATGTTGCAACTGGTGCTGTCTTTTTACCTGTGAAAGTTTACTGTTCGTGACTTTAATTCCTGGAGCCCCCCAACTACTTTCAGAACAGACAAATTACATAGATTCAACCCTCTTTTGTATGCACCATCAAGTAAGACTACAATACATTTGTTACCTGGATTCAGTCTGCTTTATATTCCTGTGTTTATTGGTCTGATCCACCCATATACCAAGTCTCTCTGCACATCCTGCTGCCTTGGCTGACGACAATGTGTGTTTCTGACATCTGGGGTGTTATGGCATTAGTCTCAACTTGATGATTAACTTGTCACCCCAGTTCTTTTTTACTTCCTGTCTTCTTTCACCACTTTGCAGGAATTAATCTGTTTAATCTGTTTTTTGTCTTAGTTTTACAATACTGTACTGTTAGGCTTGCTTCAAGGCAGAGAGTCAAGCCTACGCTGTCGAAATGGCATTTAGTTGCTCCATTCAGCCACTTTGTCTGTTTTTAAACCCTTTTTGGAATGAATGTTAAGTGCTTATTTAACCTTGTAAATGTAATCACTTGGATGCCGGCTTGATGGCAAACTGCTGTTTTCACATCAGTCTCTTAATTGATGATAAAAAATAATCTCCCCGCCCCTCTATTTATTTATTCTGGTCAAACTGGGCATGCATGCTTCCAGCTGTACAGTTCTGTTTTAAAGGAAAAGAGACTCAACAATTAAAGTTAATCAGATAATAGAAAATGATTTGCCATGTGATACACTTGCTATTAAAAAAAGATCAAATAAAGGTCCTTTGTATATTACTCCTAGTAAATACACAGCTGTTTCAAAAGAGCAGTTAGTTATATGGATGTATTTTTAAATCCAATGAATGCTTGTCAGGAAGGAAGATTCCATTTTTCCTGTGTTTTAATAGATTCCATAGTTCCTTAGATTTAGATTTATCCTCCCTACCTAATTCTGTAACATTTGAGGAGTGGAAAGCAACATTTCATCAACCAGTTTGCCAAGATGTTAACTGCAGAATTATCCATCGTAATAATCAATGTACCTGTACTTGGTGTAAGTGTACCTAACGTGACTATTTTAAAATTGTTAACATGTACAAAAATAACTCCTTTTACTGCTTCCAGTTTCCCTCCTAGGTTTCAGAAAATGCCGAATGGCTCCTTGGTTATCAATGATGTGACCACTGAGGATTCAGGGAAGTATACCTGCATAGCCGGAAACAGCTGTAACATCAAACACAGGGACGCCTTTCTCTACGTCGTAGGTAAGGAGTGAAGATCAGGAAGTAGCTGTATGCATATGTCTGCAGCCAAGGTTTCGTCACAAGCAGATTGCAGGCTGTGGAAAGATTTCCTAACTACAGCATAGTCCTCTAACTCCCATTTAGTGTGTGTGTGTGTTCTCTTGTCGGGTAAGGCCAATCAACAATGTTGTCGGCATCAGTTTTTGTCTGAACAATAAATTACCAACAGCACGATGAGCTGAAATGAATGTCACAAGGCTGGTGTGTGTAAATAAATTAACCAGTTAGAATAAGTTTATACAGAGGCCTGTGTGGTAAGAAAGCTTTATTTTTAGGTGGACTTTCATCTTTACGGATGTGTAGTAATCTAATTTGCACAAGGTTTAATGCAGTAAACACTGCTCATAGAATTTAGTTGAGTCCTCTGTGCGTTGCCTTTTATTTTACTAAGGGGAACTTAAACAAGGTTAAGCTCATTCCACAGTAAAACAAATTACCAATCAAGGTTTCAGCTCTAGTCAGCTTCAAGAAAAGAGTTTGGAGCAAGTTAGTGAGAAAAACATTGATTTCATCATCGAATACAACTTATTATGTTGTGCTAAACTTATGGTATGAATTCATAGAGAACTAAATTTCAATATTTGTGACAACTCAGTATGATTGCAAAAATCTTAGAGCTAGTATCATCATACCTGCACAATTTATAACAATACTTGACAGCGTTATTTAGCTTTTCTGTTTTTCCATCTTCCTGTTTCACTTGAAATGCTGTTCAGTGCTATGGGATTTATGACAGCTTTGCATAGCTAAAGTCTCTCCCAAAACTGGTGCTGCACTGTTTACATCAGTGCTGGCATCCTGAAGGTTACATTGTTTCTTTTCTGGTTGTCTGCACCTCCGCAGTCTTGACTCATCAATGCAAATCCCTAGTGTGGCATCTAATGATTAAAACGTGGTTTGTGTGCCACAGTGTGGTGTAACATCAACAGGCTTCACATGTACAGTATGGTAAGGGACCAGCAGCACAGATTTACATCGGCAAACAATACTTTCTAAGTCTGATCTAAATCTTATAGAGGTTGGGAGAAGGGTGCATCTCTTGCAAAATGACAGTTGCAGCAAATTGCAAAAATCAGACCGAAGAAAATTATAAACTTTTTCTACTGAGATTAAACTCTTGTAGAATTGATTTTCCAGACCTTTCATAATGCCACTTTCGTGTGTGTGGTGGTGGTGGTGGTTTGTTGTTGTGTTTTTTTTTATTTATTTTTTTTTAACCAAAACTAGAAAAACCAGTGACTAAATCTCAGGAAGAGAATGGGCAGACTCCTTATAAGATGATCCAGACGATTGGCCTGTCTGTGGGAGCGGCGGTGGCCTACATCATCATCGTCCTGGGCCTGATGTTCTACTGCAAGAAGCGCAGAAACGCCAAGAGGCTGCAGAAGGGCCCCGAGGAAGAGGAGCCCGAGATGGAGTGTCTGAACGGTGAGTAGCCAGCAGCGGAAACCGCCTGTCAGACTGGAGGGGGGTTTAATGGATCTCATTTCCTCCACAGCGCAGCATTCCGCCACTGCCTGGTTTGCCTCCAGATGTGCTAAATTGATTTTTGTGTAACTGTCCAATGAGTGATTTCTTTTGGTGTCCTGATGCGTAGTAGTAGTAACAATAATATATAAGAAGTGACTTCTCAATAAAAACTTTTTTTTCATTAAGTTTGTGGTAACTAATGAAAATGTGATTTACCAAGCCATAAATTATAGTAGGACAAATGCATTACGATTTTAATAAGGCAAAAGAAGGCAGTGCCTGTGGAAAATAAATTGTTGTTTTGCATACTTTCCAATAATAATGGGTAAAGAAACAAATTTGTTTGGGGCAGTGCCATCTAACTGCTCTTTGTGGTATTGCAGAGAAGCCAAACTCTCAGTCATTAACTGCTTTAAGGAGCTGTGATCAGTGTACCACCTACTGTTTATCTTCAGTTACATTTAACTCCTTCAAAACGGATGTTGCAAAAGGCCTGCCTGCCTCCCCAGCTGGCAGAAGCAGTTCTGTATGTCTACAGTATGCAGCCGTTGCTGCAGGTAGGTGGTAAAATGTGATTGACAGATGTTCATGCAAGTCATTTTCATTTGTATGTATGGCTGCAAAGAGAACCCAAAAGGAGGTGGAATTATTTAAAGGAATACTTTTATACCCTCTGAATAATTTGCGTATTTATTTATTCACCTCTATTATACCATAATGTGTGTTCATTTAAATACTGTGTCCATGGTCATAGATATTTGGCACTTAATATAGTTACAAGCATTATTTCATCACTGACCCACAGTACAATGCAGTGGTGTCTTAGGAGGTAGCAGCTCTGCTGCAAAAAGGGGCTATTCGCATGCTAGATCCAGTTGGAGGAAGGGTTCTACTCCAGGTACTCCCTAGTGCCCAAGTGGGATGGTGGCCTCAGACCAATTCTCGACCTCTGATAGGTCAACCTGTATCTATGTATTTGTATTTGTTTATTTAGCAGACGCCTTTATCCAAGGCGACTTACAGAGACTAGGGTGTGTGAACTATGCATCAGCTGCAGAGTCACTTACAATTACTTCTCACCCGAAAGCGGAGCACAAGCGGGTTAAGTGACTTGCTCAGGGTCACACAATGAGTCACTGGCTGAGGTGGGATTTGAACCGGGCACCTCCTGGTTACAAGCCCTTTTCTTTAACCACTGGACCACACAGCCTCCTATGTATCTGAGCCGAAGGAGGTTCAAAATGTTGACAATGTAACAGCTGTTGCAGTCAGTCAGGCCAGGTGACTGGTTCACCACGGTGGACCTCAAAGACGCTTATTTCCACATCCCCATAAATGCAGAACACAGGAAGTACCTGCGGTTGGCCTTTCGGGGAACAGCATAGAGTTCTGGATCTTGCTATTTGGCCTCTCTAGCTCCCTGTGCCTTTTCAAAGTGTATTGAAGCTGTGGTGGCCCCATTGAGACTCAAAGGCATCAGAGTACTCAATTATCTGGACGACTGGCTCATTTGTGCCCAGTCCTCAGTACAGGCAGTCGCCAACACAGAACTTGTCACCGGCCACCTTCACCTGTTGGGCTTTACGGTGAATCATGTGAAGAACCAGCTCACGCTTTCTCGGACAGCCTTCTATCTAGGAATGTGCTTGGACTCCAGGGCTGTGGTGTCCCCTCTGTTGGACAGCAGAGTGCAGAGAATAGCCGCCTGTTTAGAGATATTTCAGCACAAGAGCGCTCACAGAAGTGACATTCCAGAAAATTCTGGGCTTGATGGCAGCAGCTTCTCAGACCCTACCTTCCAGTCTCCTGCTCATGCACCCTCTGCAGGTCTGGTTCAACACCAGGGTTTTCAGCCCGCATTGAACAGCGAGCTGAACATTTGATAGTGTCTCGCCGCTGTCTAAAGGCACTCTCTTGGTGGAAACAGCTTGCCGATCTACGCCTTGCAATAGCGCTGGGCAGTGTCACCAGAAGGGAGGTCGACCCCTCAGACGCATCCAGCCTGGGCTGGGGCGCTGTGTGGAATGGCAGGGGGTGCACAAGGTGATTGTAATCCCCCTTGGCAGGGTCTCCACATAAATGTTTTGGAGCTGCAGGCAGTTTACCTGGCCTTGCAGAATTTTTTGCAGGAGGTTCGCGGGAGACATACACTTGTCCGTACAGACAACACAGCAGTGGTGGCGTACATAAACCACCAGGTCTTCCAGTCTCCATCACGTGGCCCACTAGCTTTTAATTCTGGACACACGAGAATCTCCTCACACTGCGGGCAGTACATCTGCCTGGTGTAGCAAACTGGGTGGCGGACTTCCTCTCGAAGGGAGTTCTCAGCAGAGGCTTCACCCCGAGGTGGTGAGCCTCATTTGGGAGAGATTCGGGAGAGTAGAGATAGATCTCTTTGCCTACCAGGAATCGACCCACTGTCCCCTTTGGTTCTCCATAACAGGAGGCGGGGACCCGCTGGCCATAGATGCCTTGGCACACCAGTGGCTGAGGCAACTGTTATATGCCTTCCTACCGGTTACCATGCTCCCGCTGTGTCTGGAGAAAATCAGGCAGGACCAGGCCAAGGTGCTCTTAGTAGCCCCTTATTTGCCCAGGAGATACCTTCTGGCATCCTGACCCATCGAGCCTGCAGCTCTGGGTCTGGCCCCTGAATGGCTGCATTTGAGCCATCTGGGTCAGTCCAATAGGGTTATTGACGCACTGCAAAATGCCAGAGCAGCGTCCACGCATTCCCAATACGGGTACAAGTGGGGTGTCTTTCAGACGTGGTGCCTGCCTTGTGGGTTCGACCCCACGATCTGTCCCATGGCAGTTATATCTGTTTGATGCAGGGAATCCTGCTCTACCGTAAAGGTCTATCTGGCAGCTATTTCAGCTTGCCATGTCAAAATTGACTCTGGCTCCCCAGGAGCTCACTTCCTCACAGGGCAATTTTTGAAAGGAGCTTGGCGGCTTTGACCGCCTATGAAGGATATTCTTTGCTGGAGGCTTAACATGGTGCTTAATGCACTCTGAAGCCTCCATTTGAGCCATTGCATTCAGCTGAGCTGATATTTTTATCGCTCAAAGCGACTTTCTTGCTTGCAATCACCTTTGCAAGCGGGTGAGTGAGATGCAGGCATTGTCAATTGCAAAAGCCTACTTATTTTTTGCAGAAGCCAGGACAAAGGTGAAGCTCTGTATCAATCCTGCTTTTTTGCCGAAGACTAGCTCGGCATTTCATGTCAACAAGTGTGTGGAATTGGAAGCTTTCCATTCACCTCATTAATAGTCTGACAGATAACGGCAGCTCCATGCGCTCTGTTCAGTGCGGGCTCTAGTGTATTATGTTGACAAAAGTTGCAAAAAGTTGGAGGCAGTCTGAACAATATTTTGTCTGCTATGGGACGAAGTCCCATGGTCAAGCCCTGTCTAAGCAGAGGCTGTCCAAATGGATAGTAGACAGTCAGGACTGCCTGAGTGAGCCAACTTGCCCCCTCCAGAAAAGCTCACTGCTCATTCTACCAGGGGCATGGCAACTTGCTGGGCTTTATTCCAGGGTACATCTGTCAAGGACATTTGAATTGCAGTGGTGTGGGCTACTCCCCATACCTTTACTAGGTTGTACAGACTCAATGTCCTGGATCCTCAAAACCCTGGTTTTGGAACTAGTGTTAAGGGCCGCTTTTCAGTCGACCCTTACAACACAGGCATAGTGGTGAGTTTCTCCCTTATTTTTTCAACCATAGCTACTTGTTACTGGGGTTCCGAATGATAATGCACAAGGCAACCTCGGCTTATCCTTGTAGCATTCCGATCATGCGCCAATCTTGCCCTTGCGATGGCTTAGGTAAAATGACCCATTTGGTAGTGGTTACATTTCGTACTTGAAAGGGAATGTTAGGTTATTATCATAACCTTGGTTCCCTGAAATAGAAATGGAACCATTAACCTTCAAGGTCGCTAAGGCCCATGTTTGCAGCAGGCTTGAAGGAAAAATGACACACAGATCTGTGCGCGCAGTCCTTTATACCCTCAGGGGTGGCATGACTGCATCACAGGCTCGACTGAGCAACTTTATTGTATCTTCTTCAGGTTTTGGGGTCTTTAGGAGGTAAATACCCATTTGATAATGGTTACCTTTCTATTTCAGGGAACCAGGGTTATGATAATTACATTTTGTGGCATGCTCTTAAAGTTTTATTAATGTAATAACCCAACCTACAGGCGGGAGCACTGTGCAGCAGAATGGACAGACAACAGCTGAGATCCAAGAGGAGGTGGCTCTGACCAACATGGGCACCACAGTCACAGCCAACAAGCGACACAGCAGCAACGACAAGATACACTTTCTACGCACCAATCTGCAGACCATCACCACCCTAGGTATGTGCTGCTGAGACGTACAGTAACTAGTAATGCACGCTAATACGAGACATACTGTAGCAGCATTATGAAACAGGTAAATGTTAATGTTTACTACATGCACAACTATATGAAACCTTAGTTGTACCAAGATCACAAAAGGAGACGATCCTGCAGTGTTTGCAATGTTTGGGTAGGACTGACTGCTATTTTTTAGCTTTACACTTGGGATGTAATCTGACTACTGAAATCTTAGTGAAGAGCCATCCTTGTATTAATGTTCAGCCTCATTTCAGTACCTTAACCCTCATCGTAATCCTTCAGAGATACCTGATACTGTTGAGTACATGCAGGTGCACACAGGGGCCTTTCTACTCCACAGCTTTCAAAGCAGAGTAAAACTAAGAAATGTCTTTTGGGTATATGTGATTAACTGCTTGCATCTGTTGATGAAACAAAGATAATAGGTATATACATCTAATACATATAATTTCAATGTTTGTTATATTGGAAATTTACAAAAACACTTCAAATATCATTAATTGCCAAGTGGAAATATAAAATGGTAGTGCCTGCAAAATGTCCTGGAAAGACAATTCGCTAGCTTCTCCTACCTGTTGGATTCAAATCTGGTACAGATCAAGTGAAATGAGTTTGGTTTTTGATGTATGGTGCGGTGAGGGGGCGGGGGGCTTGATTTTAGACCACCACACATTTCTCCTTGAAGGAATTGCATGCATGAAACAAGCCTAGCACTGAATGGCAGGATATGATCAGGCCAGGCTAACAGAAGTATGGTGGCGGGGCTTGCTAGAGCCTGCTGTTGGTGAGTCTGACTATATCTGGCGTCATTGCCACTCACCTTTCAAGAGCACAATTATAAGGAAAGACCCTTGTTAGAATCCTTCTGTGAGGGACGTGGACGAGGGTGTTTACTCTATGCACCAGTGGGTTTAGATTAGCACATTTTTTAAAATTGATATCCCATGATTAAAGTTGTTGCTTTGATTTGACTGTTCAAACGTTGCTTTTAAGTCTTTCCAGCAGCGCATTTGATTTGCTCGCTTGCTAACTGACTTTGAGATGCTTTGATTGTAGCTGAAGTAACTTTCTCAGTCCAAGAAGTGTCTGTTGGTGTCTTTCTGTTTCTTCAGTAAATGAGGCAGGTGAAATACTGAATTCTTTTAACTCTATAGACATAATTTTAGTATGATAATATTCACTTTGGTGTTGTGTTAAATGTGTACTAGTGGAGCCAAATATATTTTATAGAGTTGTTTTGGTAAGCATTAAGATGTTTTCAGAACTTCAGATTTTATATTCATTTTCAAAGTCATCAAGTTAATCACTGCCGGCTTTCTGAATTTAATTGAATTTAAGTTTATTTTTGGTCTCAAGATCCAACAGGTACAGTACCACTTAGTGCAATTAAACCTTTTTAATTTCCATTTCCAAAGGGAACAGCTTTTATTAAACACAAGTGTATGGAAAATAACAATAAGTTTTGGAGATGATTTTATCCAACAAAAATAGGGCTTTGGTGGTGGAGTAAGTTAGTTGTACAAAACTCTGCATTACACTTTTAGCCTTCATAGCTCTCCCATTCCCTTTCAACATAAAATTACATTTTGGTGAAATCAGGTGGTTACTGCGAGTTGAAATGTGTGTGGGGAAGGTGGGCTTTTTTCAAGGCTAGTTGGATTAATGTCCATCCCTTCTCACCTAATGGAGTCTCTCTCTCTGTCTGTCTCTGTCTATCTATCTATCTATGTCTGTCTGTCTGTCTGTCTCTCTCTGCAGGGAAGGGGGAGTTCGGGGAGGTGTTCCTGGCCAAGGCTAAGGGTGTGGAGGATCCGGAGACTGAGACTGTGGTGCTGGTGAAGAGCCTGCAGACCCGTGACGAGCAGCTGCAGATGGACTTCCGCCGCGAGTTTGAGATGTTCGGCAAGCTCAACCACAGCAATGTGGTGCAACTCCTGGGGCTGTGCAGGGAGGCTGAGCCCCATTACATGATACTGGAGTACGTCGACCTGGTAAGAAACAGATTACCACCTGTGAATTGGATAATTGATCATTTAAAGCACTAATGTTTTAGTACTTTCTAACATACACAAAACTGTTATTGTGTAACTAGTGTTGTATTTCATAACTGTGGTGTCCTTTGCACTCCGTGTTAGGTGCTTGATTGTGAAGGCTGGTTAGCCATTGCAGCGACCAAGCCAGAGGTTCAGAGCCTTACATTGCAACATAAATGTATTGAACATGATTTAAGCATAAATAAACAAGCCGTTTCTTACTGTAGTTTTATAGTTTTCCCGCATTAGCCAACAGAGACTGTATTAATTAGCCAATCTAAGCACTGCATTTCATGCAAAAGAACACTCTTTCTGTGCATATTTTTAGAGCTGGATCAATAGTAGGAAAAATGTCTTGCTACTACTAAGTAATTTTTTTTGTTTGTTTTAAGAGCCAAATAGGCTGGATGGATAGCTCTGTGTTAAATTTAAAGAGCAATTAATTTTAACGATCAGCTTTGTTTTTTGTGTTTTCCACCAACAGGGCGATTTAAAGCAGTTCCTGAAGATTGCAAAAAGCAAAGACGAGAAGATCAAACCACAGCCAATTAGCACTAAACAGAAAGTGAGTTCATGCTCTTACTACAGTATATAAGCAGTTTCTTAAAATATTTTTCTTGCATTCACTTTTCAGTTTAGAAAGAAGAGGAAAATGCACTAATAAACCCTGTAATCTAATCCTGTGCTTTTTACCTTGGTAATGATAAACTCCATGCTAAAGTGTGGAGTTCATTCTATACAGGAATAACATTTTCTATCCAAAATACTTTAAAGAAGCCATGCTGATTCACAACAAAAGGTTTTTCTGATACCTTGTACTACACTTGGCTGTATATATATATATATATATATATATATATATATATATATATATATATATATATATATATATATATATATATACAGTACTGTGCAAAAGATTTAGGCAGGAGTGAAAAATGCTGTAAAGTAAGAATGCTTTCAAAAATAGACATGTTAATAGATTACATTTATCAATTAACTAAATGCAAAGTGAGTGAACAGAAGAAAAATCTAAATCAAATCCATATTTGGTGTGACAACCCTTTGCCTTCAAAACAGCATCAATTCTTCTAGGTACACTTGCACAAAGTCAGGGATTTTGTAGGCATATAGTCAGGTGTATGATTAAACAATTATACCAAACAGGTGCTAATGATCATCAATTCAATATGTAGGTTGAAACACAATCATTAACAGAAACAGCTGTGTAGGAGGAATAAAACTGGGTGAGGAACAGCCAAACTCAGCTAACAAGGTGAGGTTGCTGAAGACAGTTTACTGTCAAAAGTCATACACCATGGCAAGACTGAGCACAGCAACAAGACACAAGGTAGCTATACTGCATCAGCAAGGTCTCTCCCAGGCAGAAATTTCAAGGCAGACGGGTTTCCAGATGTGCTGTCCAAGCTCTTTTGAAGAAGCACAAAGAAATGGGCAACGTTGAGGACCGTAGACGCAGTGGTCGGCCAAGGAAACTTACTGCAGCAGATGAAAGACACATCATGCTTACTTCCCTTCGCAATCGGAAGATGTCCAGCAGTGCCATCTGCTCAGAACTGGCAGAAAACAGTGGGACCCTGGTACACCCATCTACTGTCCGGAGAAGTCTGGTCAGAAGTGGCCTTCATGGAAGACTTGCAGCCAAAAAGCCATACCTCTGACGTGGAAACAAGGCCAAGCGACTCAACTATGCACGAAAACACAGGAACTGGGGTGCAGAAAAATGGCAGCAGGTGCTCTGGACTGATGAGTCAAAATTTGAAATATTTGGCTGTAGCAGAAGGCAGTTTGTTCGTCGAAGGGCTGGAGAGCATACACGAATGAGTGTCTGCAGGCAACAGTGAAGCATGGTGGAGGTTCCTTGCAAGTTTGGGGCTGCATTTCTGCAAATGGAGTTGGGGATTTGGTCAGAATTAATGGTCTCCTCAATGCTGAGAAGTACAGGCAGATACTTATCCATCATGCAATACCATCAGGGAGGCATCTGATTGGCCCCAAATTTATTCTGCAGCATGACAACGACCCCAAACATACAGCGAAAGTCATTAAGAACTATCTTCAGCGTAAAAAATAACAAGGAGTCCTGGAAGTGATGGTATGGCCCCCACAGAGCCCTGATCTCAACATCATCGAGTCTGTCTGGGATTACATGAAGAGAGAGAAGCAACTGAGGCTGCCTAAATCCACAGAAGAACTGTGGTTAGTTCTCCAAGATGTTTGGGCCAACCTACCTGCCGAGTTCCTTCAAAAACTGTGTGCAAGTGTACCTAGAAGAATTGATGCTTGATGCTGTTTTGAAGGCAAAGGGTGGTCACACCAAATATTGATTTGATTTAGATTTTTCTTCTGTTCACTCACTTTGCATTTAGTTAATTGATAAATATAATCTATTAACATGTCTATTTTGAAAGCATTCTTACTTTACAGCATTTTTTCACACCTGCCTAAAACTTTTGCACAGTACTGTATATATATATATATATATATATATATATATATATATATATATATATATATATATATATATATATATATATACACACACACACACACACAACAGTACGAAGGATGTGTTGCAGTAAGAATACCTCTGAGAGGGGAACAAGACTCAAAGGCTAAAATATGCACAAGAACACAGAAATTGGACTGTGGAACAAAGGTCAAACGTGCTTTGGACTGTTGATGGATGGACAACGACACCTGTGCCTTCTGCCAGTTCTTTTGTCAATTTAACGCTTGTCGTCTTTCTATTCCTTAAGGATATTATCTTCAAGTATTGCTCATCCTTGTTAGACAGCTTTTTGGGTCTTCCAGTCCTGGGTTTGTCAATTACAGATGATGCTTCTCTGAGATATATATATATATATATATATATATATATATATATATATATATATATATATATATATATATATATATATATATATATATATATATATATATAATCAATTATAGTCTCATCTCATATATTGTTTTTTCTTTTAAGGTTTCAATCTGCGGACAGGTGGCAATGGGGATGGAGCACCTTTCGAACCATCGCTTTGTGCACAAGGACCTTGCGGCTCGCAACTGTCTCATCAGCGCCCAGAGGCAGGTCAAGGTGTCTGCTCTCGGCCTCAGCAAGGACGTCTACAATAGGTATGGAAACACAAGCGGATCTCAGTGGTTCCCTTTCAGATACGAAATGTATCCTTTACAGTATGGGTATTTACCTCCTAAAGACCTGAAACCTGAGTAGTGTATACCAAAGCTGCTCTGCGAGCCTGTGACCCAGTCATGGCCCGCCCCCGAGGGCACTAAAGAACTGTGCTCACAGATCTCGGTGTCATTTTTCCTTTAAAGACTGACCTGATTGGAGAGCATGCTTCAGATAAGTACTTGATACTGTATAGTGTTTTACAAATATGTATGCAATATTACATTAATGCTGTAATAGTTTTACTAATTACGTGTATATTGTGCACTACAGCCTGTTGCTTATGTGCCGCTGCGGCCTTGTGCCCTGCGTGAAGCCAGTGGCTTTGTCGCTCCTTCCCAAGGATCCAGCAACATAAGTCAGCTGACTTTGTGCTCTCCCCAAGGCTGCCTAGTTCTGACTGGAGGCTCTCGTTTTGGCTTTTAGCTCAAATACGAGACAGGTTGATATTTCTGTAAGTGTTTTATTGCTGTTTTGTGGCGAGAGAATTCTCGTGTGTTGTGTCATGCTGTTTTGGTGACGGCTTTTTGCATCGCCATTGCAAATGTTGTTAGTACCATTCTAACAAGCAAGCTTCCTCATTCTCGTGTGGTACTGACTGAGTGGTTTTGCCAGTGGCTTGAACAGGTGGACATCCCTGTACGTCACCAACCCGCTAAGTTTCTGACCCAATACCGAACCGGGACCAAGGTTACCGCACCGGCAACCGTCCTTGTACCAACCTGGTGCTAAAGTCACAGCACCGGGACCGTCCCAGTGCTGAAGTCACCAAACTGGTACCAACCCGGTCCTACACAGCCCGCTACCGACTGGTGCTCAGGTCACTGGTCCGGTACCAAACTGGTACCGCTTGGATCTTAACCTACCCGGTCAATATCTATGCAGATTGAGGCAGCAACTGTATACTGTACACTGCATTGCTTACCTCTTGCATCATGCCCGGGTTCTATCCCTGTGAGCCATGCAAGGCCAGTCTGTCTATTGAGGACAAGCACGGCAGATGCTTTTCCTATCTGACGGCAGAGCACGCCAAGAGGAACTGGCTAATTGCAGCTTTTGAGCACCTTTCTCCCAAGTGCACGCTTGAGAAACGTTTATCCCGTAGCTTTACAGAGCGCTCTGCGTCCCGTCTCCATCACCCTCTTGTTAGAATGGACGACTCAACAGGGAAAGTAGCCCAGGCAGAAAACTGCCCTCACTGTCTTCCTCATCCACCTCTGCTTCTCCTTCCCCTCCCCTGGTCGCCGTTCCAAGTGATATCGGCAGACTCAAAGCAAATGGAAAAGCTCTGGGCAGCTGTTTCCCACCAAGTAACTGTTCTTGCGGAATTACTGTGGGAACGTTCGCCGCTGCCTGTCCCCATTGGGCCATAGGGAGATATGACCGCAGTTTGGCCACAGGAGGACAAACTGTCCATCGCCGCCTCGGAGGAGATGGGCGAACAATTTGTGTCTGAGGACGTGGAATCTGACAGCACATCCCCTGCAGTTAAGCTTTTACCGCTGATCAAGAGGGCAACTGCAATTTTGCAAGTGGTCAGACCTACAGAAGGCAAAACAAGGGAGTCGGTTTTGCGATGATGAGCTTACCGCCTTGGTCCAGTCGCCCTAGGCTCCAGCAGCCTCAAAGACTGGCACAGCCGGCTGCGCCCACTGCCAGAGGTGATATTCAGGACCAGCCCATGGCTGCTCACCACGGAGGCTTTAAGTTCCACCACCCTGCACAGAGACAAAAACTGCAGGCCAAGCCACATGCTGAGCAGCAGCGCAAGGAGTTTGCTGCCACATGCCCTGGACCCCTTCTCAGGGAGCCATCTGGAGTATTGGCATCAATGTATCATGGACATCTGGGTGCTTACTACCGTTCAGAACGGTTATTCTCTGCAATTTAAACACGGTCCCCCTCCCTTTCGGGGCATAACTACAACATCAGTCACAGACCCGCAAGACGCCGCTGTGGTCAACCAGTCTGGAATTGAAGGCTTTCCTTCCACCTCCTTTCCAGTCTGATAGAGCGGCAGTTCCATATGCTATGTACAGTGCGAGCCCTAGTGTATTATGTTGACAGGGCGAAAAGCTGGAGGCAGTCCGAACAATTTGTCAGCTACAGGGCAAAGCAGAGACTTTCCAAATGGATAGCAGACACCATCAGGACTGCTTGTGAGCTGGCCAATTTGCCCCCTGCAAAAAGCACACTACCCATTCCTCCAGGGGCATGGCAACTTCGTGGGCTTTATTCCAGGGTGCATCTGTCAAGGACATTTGCAATGCAGTGATGTGGGCTACTCCCCATACCTTTACTAGGTTCTACAGACTTAATGTTGTAGAACCTTAAAACGCTGTTTTTGGAACTAGAGTGTTAAGGGTGGCTTCTCAGCCGACCCTTACAACACAGGCATAGAGGTGAGTTTCTCCCACAATTTTTTAGTCCTAGCTACTTGTTACTGGGGTTCCGAAATGTTAACGCACAAGGCAGCCTCGGCTTAGCCTTGTAGCATTCCGGTCGTGCAGCAATATTGCCCTTGCGACAGCTTGGGTATACTGACCCATTCGGTAATTGTTACATTTCATACTTGAAAGGGAATGTTAGGTTAGTATCATAACCCTGGTTCACTGAAATAGAAATGTAATCATTAACCTTCAAGGTCGCTGTGTCCATGTGGATTTTGTTGAGGTTACTTCAAATAGCTTATAGTTTTATTTGAACACAAATGCAGTTATCTAGATGTTGGAAAGATGGTAAATGTTATGTGCTTCATATCTGTATTTGCCGTCTGATTCGGCAGAATAATCCACGGTACATGTGCCAGGCGTACTTGCAAAATGACACAGAAATGAAAACTGTGAACTCAAACCCAGTACTAACTTGGTCAATATTATTAACCCTTAGCGGTCCATTTATTAAGCGCCTCTGAGGCACGTCGGGTCCAATCTATTTTCACACGCGCTGTTTATTTTACATGTGCTGTTTTAAAGGAATTTTTTTTCACATCAAAACAGGTTTAAAAGGATATGCATATCAACAGGACACTCAATACTGCATCTCCAGCCCTGCCCCACCCCTTGTTCACTGTATTTTTCACATACCTCTTCATAGTCATGCATACTGATAAATCATCTCCTGATCACTCATTTTATCACCAAACTCCTGAATAATGTGATCCAATCATCATTTTATTACTATTACATCTCAAAAAACTCTGCATATGTCAGTGGTATTCTTCGAGCACTGGATGCAGAAGCAGCTATCTTGTTTGTTTTATGTCCGTGTTATCTATGGTGCAGGGGCTATGTGTATTGCTCAGATCCGCACCCTTTTTTTATTTTTTTTTTTTCGGCTCCTATCGGCCTCATTCGGCCAATGAAAGGTTTTCTTGGCTTTTTCCAGGGAAAAAAACGATTAGAGACCTGTGCTTGATGCCTTTTTAATGATGTCTGACCAGGTCCGACATCCGACCGGAAAGGGAAAATTGTAATCTTGGACCTGGTCCGACATAGGACCGCAAAGGGTTAATATTGCACACGCTTCAGTCAATGCATTCCTACTCTAACGCTTTTGATCCTGTCTTTGGTCTCCCTGCAGCGAGTACTACCATTTCCGCCAGGCATGGATCCCACTGCGCTGGCTGCCAGCTGAGTCGATATTCGAAGACGATTTCTCCACCAAATCAGACGTCTGGTCTTTCGGGGTTTTGATGTGGGAGGTGTTCACTCATGGAGAGCAGCCCTACATCAAACTCACTGACGACGAGGTGCTGGCAGGTATGCAGTCACTGCTTTTAAAATCGCTACAGGGATGGAAATAGACTACTGTTGCATAGCAGTTTCGCCTTCCAGGTTTTACTACAGGCTTGATTAGCCACAGTGTATAGGTAACAAGCTGAAGTGTGTCTTATTAAACTTGTAGTAAACAATGAATGGATCAAACTACTATGTTAAGGGATTTCCATTCATATACTACATAACATACATTAGACAGTGCTGCTACATAGTGCTTTTCCTTGGTGAGAGGTACTGCAGTACCACTGTCACCCAAAAGCGGTTCCACATTTCACAATATTAAGTTAATTTTAAATGGTGGTTTATTCTGTTTAAGAGAAGCTTTGCTATTGGCATCATCGAGAAGGATTTTGAAATAAATCGGCATTTACCTGCCAGTACATTTGAAGTGGACACCACTGTCACAAATCAGCCCTGTAAATGAGAGTGACCACATGACACATGTTTCAGTCTGATGGTTTAGTCATTTAACAATTATAGCCATTAGGACTGCAGTATCTGCTGAATACAAGTGGTGGCAGCAAATAGCTTAAAAAAAAAAAAAAAAAAAAAAAAAAAAGTTGAAACTTGGATTAGGTGTTGAACTTCAGACAGTTCAACATAGAGGAACTATGACTACAATATATTTGTAGCTTTTTCAAGAATAGCCAGTGGTATATTTTGATGGCTGTTAGCTAGCACTCATGTTATGTTACTACACTTTGCAATGTCTGTTTTTTTTTTGGTTTTATTTTTTTTATTTTATTTATTTTTATTTAGTCGTTGCCAATGGTTTTTACCCTGTTTTGCTCCCCATTTTGGAATGCCCAATTATAATTTTTTTTTTTTTTGTCGCGGTTCACCGCTGCAACCCCCTGGCGACTCAGGAAACGGAGGCTGAAACACATGTCCTCCGAAATGTGTTCCTGCCAATCCGTCATTTTTCACACTGTGGATCCACAGCGAAGCCACCAGACCTATATTAGTGCTGCAGGACAACACAGATCTGAATGGCTCTACTGCAGACCCGCAGGCGCCCTATCAGCCACAGGGGTCGCTGCTGTGCGGTGAACCGTGGATTGCCCTGCCGACCTAATCCCTCCCTACCCCAGTGGCGCTCGGCCAATTGTGCGCCGCCCCCTGGGAACCCCAGGTCACGGTTGGCAGTGACATAGCCTGGATTCGAACCTGCGATCTCCAGGCTATAGAGCGCATCCTGCACTCCACGCGGAGTGCCTTTACTGGATGCGCCACTCAGGAGCCCATTCACTTTGCAATGTTTGATAAAATGTCTGGAATTTAAGCTATCAGTGCAATGTCCACTGTAATGGAAAGTTCTAGGGGTGGGATTTTTGAGATTTATTTCTCGAGTACTCGAGCATTACAGTTTCTGAGTACTCGAATCCAACACCAGATAATGTTCTCCTCTAGATAGTAGTGTACATAAACCTCCCAAACACTGCCACAAGTCCTATTTTTAAATGCCAATCTAACACACAATAAAGTAATATATTAAGTAATGAATATAATATTTGCTGCCAGTTGATTGTGTATGTATTATGTGCAATTATTACTAAATAACGTAACATATTCAAATTCACGTATTCACACATGCTTTACATTAGATTGTTAAAAAAGAGATGCGTGGCCTACCTATTTGAAATGTGTCTTGGAGGTAATTTATTTAGTGCAGTAGTTCCAACATACAAACAAAACTTAAACGGCTGTTCAGTCCAAAATCATACAGAACAATTTCAAGTGAAAAAAGCCATCCGTCTAGTATTGGAAGGTTTGGGGAATGCAAAGTCCACTGAAAAGAAATCTGTTGGTTCACAATGTCCATATTTTTGCCGATTCCAAAAAAAAAGGAAATCTTTACATTCCAGTCTGCTCGATACAAAATTCAAACAAACAACAATTCCAAGTAAATGTGGAAACAAGAGTCAATAGAAAAAAATGGAATGGCAAGTTCAAGCTAGGTCTGCTTTACAGTAACTAGTGTTGTAAATCGAACCCCCGACGTTGACATCGATTATCGTGCACATTCTAACGACGATTATCAATCATTATCGAGTTAAAATGTTTAAATAATACAAATAAATACAAATAAAACTTCACTCATAGAAACAGTTTAAAGGCGCAATAAGTCCTGCCCTTCCCTGCAACCTAAACTGTTTATTTTGTGTACTTTCACCCTGCACTTAAATCCAAGTAAGTTATGTGTATCGGTCCAGGTTCCTGATGTGATTATACGCTTGTTTCAATTTTAAAAAGAAAACTGGACAGGATTTATTGATTGGCACTTAACAGCAGCCAATGACCACTCTGGGCTGTCCTCACGGATTGGTAGATATGGGCATCCGGGGCGGGTTTAGTATCCTAGAGACTTCAACTGATATTGTTAAGTGAGTGAACATTTTGCGAGTGTCCTAAATGAATTAAAAAAATAATAATAGTAATAATCTACAATCTACAACCTGCAGTGTTTCATTGGATCACATACGTCGAGCTACGATCCAGCAAACAAAAACGAAAAGGTAATATATATATATATATATATATATATATATATATATATATATTTTTTTTTTTTCTAAAACAGCGGCACGTGACAACGTAGTAATGTTAAATATTATTAGTTTCGCTCAAGACAGGCGGCTACAGCTGGGACTGATTTAAAACAAAATAATATGTATAAAATACATTAACAAAGCAGGTTACTCTTGATCTCTGCATCATCATCCTGTATTTGTTCACAGACGCATATTCTCAGTAACTTTTAGAAGCAACAACACAGATTCCGTTCTTGACAGTAAATTAATATATACACGTTTTTAATTTCATGGAATATTCCATTATTAAAATATTATCGATTTTGTTATTGTGGGGTCCCAATCCATAAATAAGTTGATTATTGTCATTATCGTTACAAGCCTAATGGTAACCTATGTTTAATATACAGTACTGTGCAAAAGTTTTAGGCAGGTGTGAAAAAATGCTGTAAAGTAAGAATGCTTTCAAAAATAGACATGTTAATAGATTATATTTATCAATTAACTAAATGCAAAGTGAGTGAACAGAAGAAAAATCTAAATCAAATCCATATTTGGTGTGACCACCCTTTGCCTTCAAAACAACATCAATTCTTCTAGGTACACTTGCACAAAGTCAGGGATTTTGTAGGCATATAGTCAGGTGTATGATTAAACAATTACACCAAACAGGTGCTAATGATCATCAATTCAATATGTAGGTTGAAACACAATCATTAACTGAAACAGAAACAGCTGTGTAGGAGGAATAAAACTGGGTGAGGAACAGCCAAACTCAGCTAACAAGGTGAGGTTGCTGAAGACAATTTACTGTCAAAAGTCATACACCATGGCAAGACTGAGCACAGCAACAAGACACAAGGTAGTTATACTGCATCAGCAAGGTCTCTCCCAGGCAGAAATTTCAAGGCAGACAGGGGTTTCCAGATGTGCTGTCCAAGCTCTTTTGAAGAAGCACAAAGAAACGGGCAACGTTGAGGACCGTGAGCGCAATGGTCGGCCAAGGAAACTTACTGCAGCAGATGAAAGACACATCATGCTTACTTCCCTTCGCGAATCGGAAGATGTCCAGCAGTGCCATCAGCTCAGAACTGGCAGAAAACAGTGAGACCCTGGTACACCCATCTACTGTCCGGAGAAGTCTGGTCAGAAATGGCCTTCATGGAAGACTTAGGCCAAAAGCCATACCTCCGACGTGGAAACAAGGCCAAGCAACTCAACTATGCACGAAAACACAGGAACTGGGGTACAGAAAAATGGCAGCAGGTGCTCTGGACTGATGAGTCAAAATTTGAAATATTTGGCTGTAGCAGAAGGCAGTTTGTTCGCGAAGGGCTGGAGAGCGTACCGAATGAGTGTCTGCAGGCAACAGTGAAGCATGGTGGAGGTTCCTTGCAAGTTTGGAGCTGCATTTCTGCAAATGGAGTTGGGGATTTGGTCAGAATTAATGGTCTCCTCAATGCTGAGAAGTACAGGCAGATACTTATCCATCATGCAATACCATCAGGGAGGCATCTGATTGGCCCCAAATTTATTCTGCAGCATGACAACGACCCCAAACATACAGTGAAAGTCATTAAGAACTATCTTCAGCGTAAAGAAGAACAAGGAGTCCTGGAAGTGATGGTATGGCCCCACAGAGCCCTGATCTCAACATCATCGAAGTCTGTCTGGGATTACATGAAGAGAGAGAAGCAACTGAGGCTGCCTAAATCCACAGAAGAACTGTGGTTAGTTCTCCAAGATGTTTGGGCCAACCTACCTGCCGAATTCCTTCAAAAACTGTGTGCAAGTGTATCTAGAAGAATTGATGCTTGATGCTGTTTTGAAGGCAAAGGGTGGTCACACCAAATATGGATTTGATTTAGATTTTTCTTCTGTTCACTCACTTTGCATTTAGTTAATTGATAAATATAATCTATTAACATGTCTATTTTTGAAAGCATTCTTACTTTACAGCATTTTTTCACACCTGCCTAAAACTTTTGCACAGTACTGTATAACGAGCCATTGCGGATTCGAATTAATCATATAAAAAAAAAAGAAAAAAATTCCAACATTTCAGCATTCCAGTCTGTTCAGTCCAAAATCCAGGTACAGAGCAATGTACAAAAAATGTTCCTTTATTTAGAGATGCCATTTTATTAAAAAATATAACAAACGTCAGAAAAAACTCTCTTCCCACATGGAAGAGATACAATACCACGCCTACTACAGCATGAACACAGAGTGTGCCACTGAAGCACCAGATCGACCAAGCATAAAACCTGCCCCAGTGTCAATCCGCCCCAGTGCATGTATAGTTTTGTAATGTATTTATTATTATTATTATTATTATTATTATTATTTATTTCTTAGCAGACGCCCTTATCCAGGGCGACTTACAATCGTAAGCAAATACATTTCAAGTATCATAGTACAAGTAATAATACAATTAAGAGCAAGATAAATACAATGACTTTGATTCTAGCAAGTACAAGTGTGACAAAATACAATTCAATAATACAGCAGATAAGTGTCAGTGATAGTTACATCAGGATATGATTAAATACAAAATACTACAGATTACAGTACTCTGAAGTACAGGATTAAATGCAGTAAAATAGGGGGCATTTAAGGAAGGGTGATAAGTGTCCCAGGGGAAGAACAGAGGAGTTCTACAGGTGCTTTCTGAAGAGGTGAGTCTTGAGGAGGCGCTGGAATGTGGTCAGGGACTGGGCAGTCCTGACATCTGTAGGAAGGTCATTCCACCACTGCGGGGCAAGGGTGGAAAAGGAGCTGGCTCTGAAGGCAGGGGAGCGTAGAGGAGGTAGAGCCAGTCTTCTAGTGCAGGCGGAGCGGAGAGGTCGAGGTGGGGGTGTAGGGAGAGATGAGGGTCTGGAGGTAGCTGGGTGCAGTCTGGTCAAGGCATCTGTAGGCTAGTACAAGAGTCTTGAACTGGATGCGAGCGGTAATCGGGAGCCAGTGGAGTGAGCGGAGTAGTGGAGTTGCGTGGGAGAAGCGAGGCAGAGAGAACACCAGGCGGGCAGCGGAGTTCTGGATGAGCTGGAGCGGACGGGTGGCGGACGCAGGGAGGCCAGCCAGGAGGGAGTTGCAGTAGTCTAGGCGGGAGAGTACCAAGGCCTGGACCAGGAGCTGGGTGGCGTAGTTGGTGAGGAAGGGTCGGATTCTTCGGATGTTGCTCAGGAAGAATCGGCAAGTGCGTGCCAGAGTGGAGATGTGCTGGGAATAAGAGAGGCAGGGGTCCAGGGTGACTCTGAGATTCTTAGCGGAGGAAGAGGGAGAGAGTGTGGTAGATTCCAGAGGAACAGAGATAGAAAGATCAGAGGGGGAGGAGGAGGGAAAGAAAAGGAGGTCAGATTTAGAGAGGTTAAGTTTAAGGTGATGCGAGTGCATTTAGGAGGAGCTAGCAGACAGACAGGTAGAGATACGGGAGGGGTTGGTGGGGAAGGAGAGGAAAATCTGAGTATCATCAGCATAGAAATGGTATGAGAAACCATAGGATGCGATGAGGGGGCCCAGGGAGCGGGTGTAGAGAGAGAACAGGAGAGGACCCAAGACTGACCCTTGGGGGACTCCTGTTGAGAGAGGGCGAGGTGTGGAGGTTGCTCTTCATTTATTAGTGTCACTTATTTTCATATGTGACACTAATAAATGAAGTGCTCGAGCAATTAATTTTGCTTCGAGTACTCTCACCCCTAATAAGTTCCTTTTCGTCCTCAGGATTACAAGGTGGTAAAATGAAGCTCCCTGCGCCCGAGGGCTGTCCTTCCAAACTCTACAAGCTGATGGTGCGCTGTTGGGCCCCCAGCCCCAAGGATCGCCCCTCCTTCAGCGAACTCGCCAACGCGCTCGGAGAGATCCCCGCGGACAGCAAAGCCTGAATCCAGGAGACTACCGGGGCGGGAGGGAGAGGGACTGAGGCTGGGCATTGGAATAAAAAACACACACACACACACACACAGGCACACACAACAAAGCTACGGAATGAAAGTGTTAAAAATTGAATCCTTTTGTTACAGATCCTCATGTACTCGACTGTCGAAGAAATTTCAAATCTATAAAGATTACTAAGGAGGTTGGGGGGGCGCATGCCTTAAGATCCATCAAGCTGGAAAAGCCCTGCATTTTGAAAGGCATTTTAAAAACTGTGCATTTGAGAGTACTTTCCTACACTGCTGCACTCAACTCCTCGATGCGCATGACTCTGGGAACTACCTCTGCAAATAAACTCCTTGTGGCTCCATCACAGCAATTCATCCACAAGGACCGTGCTCAACAGCAAGCTCCAAACAGGCATGAGAAATCTGATGCTGGAGTTTCACAGTACTGTGCGGTGTGTGGACTCCATTTTTGTAGTTTTGTTGTCGTTTTTTTTCTTTTCTGTTTTTTTAGATACGTAAAAAGAAAATTATATTGTAGTTTTTACTCTGATACGACGACTAAGCACAATTAATTTTTTGATCAGTACGGCGGCAGGCCTTGAAATTTAAGGTAGAATCTGATTTTTAAAGGGCTGCTTTATAATTGGAACTGTAGCCATATATCCCGACCTTTTTTGTTCTCATGATGTAAAAACAAATTGTTAAGTAGCGTTTCTGTGTATTTAAAAATATAAACAACTCATTGGGTTATTCAGGTCGATTAATACATGCACAACAATAAAAAGAAAGGCTGTATCTTAGTAAAACTACAGCTACGTTATCACACATGCAAAGCCTATGAGAAACCGGATTCTGCATGAGGAATCCTCTTAGAAATTATTTTTGTGAACAATTTCATAATGAGGATAAAGTAGCATTATTCACTAAAGCCAACACGCATCGTATCCATTCATTATGAATGTTTTTATTTGTATTAAGGTTACCTGCGCAGACCAAGGTGAGTGCTGTTCATTGTAACTAAGGAAGGGAGACGACTGAGGTGTCATGCCCACCTGGTGAGGTGTACATATTGTAGAAACCATGCTCTAACCAATACTACATTTTTATATTTTAGAAGGATATCCAGGAACCTGTTTGTTTATTCAGAAGGTTCTTTTTTTGTATCTTTTTTTATTTTATTTTCCACAATGGTACCGTTTTGCTTTTCTTTTTTATTGTTTTATATGTTTTAGGCATTGTATTAATACATATTAAATATCTTTTAATAGCCAGACTTAAATAAAGTGGCGCAAGAAAAGGTCATTATGCTAAAGACTTAAGTGCCTGTTTTATGAAGGAATTTTGGCAGATTTACAATATACAAAATGCAAAGGCCAATACGAAATGCAAAGGCCTCTTTTTTTTATAATTCTTTGGTAAAAAAAAAAAAAATAAATAAGTTATTATTATCATTGTTATTATTATTATTATTATTGTTATTATTTTTTAAAGTGTGCAAAAACCTGAAACATAATAAGTAGCAGTTTATTTTGAAATCTAGGCGCTTACACCTAGTACCTTTTATAATCGGCTTGTGCAAATGGTTACAGTAGCCATGATTTATACATGCTGCTCTCTCAATAAACTTCATCTTTTGTAACTTGTGTTTTTTATACATCTGATATGGCTGAGAAATATGTCATGATCCATGCCATTGCTGGCAACAGCAGTTACTCTTGCTGCCCTTTTCTGGAGGAAAAAATACTAAGAATGCAAGGAAATTAACCATTTGAATGAGGTACTGGAGAAACATTTACAATTCTGCTGACTGAGCACTTAAAGCCATCAAAGCCACGTCTCAATTTTCAACAATGCAAAACAACTACTCAGTAACTAGTCTCGCTCTTAGTTATGCTAATTTATGGAGCTTGTTTTTCGTTTAGTTTTTTTTTTAAATATATTCACCAACACATAAATACAGAACTGTATGCCCAGTGGTGGCAAACAATTACACTCGGAATCTTCCCCCTGAACGTTCTGATCGCCCCTTTCTATCGCACTGCGTGAGCCATTGGGGCCTTTGTGATAGGAGCTTCTTAATTCTGTACATCCCGTCCCATTATATTATCAGAACAGTTTGGAAAACATTAAGTTATTATCATAACCATGGTTCGCTGAAATAGATATGTAACCATTAGCGGATGTGTATTTACCTCCTAAAGAATCGAAACCTGAATATTGATATACCAAAGCTGCTCAACAAGCCTATGATGCAGTCATGGCCTGCTCCCAAGGGCACAAAAAGACTGAGCTCACAGATTTCAGGGTAATTTGCCCTTCAAGCCTGTTACAATCAAGGACCTTGGCGACTTTGAAGGTTAATGGTTACATTTCAATTTCAGGGAACCAGGGTTATGATAATAACATGATGTTTTCCTGATAACTGTTCTGATAATATAACAGGACCAGGTGTACAGAATTAAGAAGCTCCTAATGTTCCCTTTCAAGTACGAAATGTAACCATTACCATCACAATGGCAAGATTGCAGAATGACTGGAGTGCTACAAGCCTAAGCTGAGAGTCTGCCCTGTGCTTTACCAGTAACAAGTAGCTAGGGTGAAAAAATTGAGGGAGAAACTCCTCTATGCCTGTGTTGTAAAGGTTGACTGGTAAGCTGCCCTTAACACTAGTTCCAAAACTGGGGTTTTGAGGATCTATGACATTAAGCCTGCAGAACCTAGTCAAGGTATGGAGAGTAGCCCACATGGCCTTGCATTTGTCCTTGACAGATGCACCCTGGGATAAAGCCCACAAAGTTGCCATGCCCCTGGTGGAATTGGCAAGTTGGCCAGCTCATAAGCAGCCCTGACTCTGTCTGCTATCCATTTGGGCAGCCTCTGCTTAGACAGGGCTTGACATTGGGACTTCGCCCCATAGCAGATAATAAATTGTTCAGACTGCCTCCCAACTTTTCATCCTCTCAATGTAGTACATCAGGTCCCGCCAGGGAGTGAGGTCCTGGGGAGATATGGCAAGCCGAAATGACTGCCCAGATAGACCTTTAATCTGGAGGAGGGATTCCCCTTTGTCAAAAAGATAAATAAGATTACTCCAGCCGGAACTATGCAGCCTGGGGGGAGAGCACAAAGTCATCCGACTTATATTGCTGGATCCCTGGGAAGGAGCGACTCAAGCCACTGGCTTCACGCGGGACACAAGGCCGCAGCGGGACATAACAAGCAACAGGCTGTAGTGCACACAATACACGTAGTGAAGTAAAAGTGTAGTAAATTACATTGCAAGCACATCATAGATTTAAACAGAAATAAATTGGTATAGTTACAATGGCATCAAAAGCCTGTAAGTGCCTCCACTGTTTGTTTTCAAACACATTTTCCCTTGACAAAGGTATGTTAAACATACTGAAACGTTGGGGAAGTTAGCTCTTTTATATACAGTATATATACACCTGTAATTATACTAGCAAAAGATCCACTCCAAAAACACAGTGCTGCTTTAAGAACCTGCTCTATAGCAACATTTTATCACATTTTCCAGATGGATGAAACAGAGTATATCTGTGGTCAATGAATAGCTTACTAGATGTTATAACAAATGTTTTGCATTTTGGCTTGAAGTTTGATTGAATTACAGCATAGAAGAATAATAAGCTGTCCTGTCTTCCTCCCAGCAAATGAACAGATATCCCAAAGAAAATCCCAAAGGTGACACCTTCCCAGGAAAAGAAATACATGGGACCATGTAACTCAAACAAGAGAAAGACTGGACCAGCAATAGAGTATGTGGCTTAAAGGCCATCACACGCAACCATGTAAAATAGAAAACTTTTAAATGGAGACGTAATTTCATATATCCAGTACCATTCTCATTCTCTGTGGTTTATTGTATATTAAATTAATTTCCATTTCTTTGAATTGAATTTTAATTTTTCTTTTAAGGATATAAGGATTACAGATAATCACCCTTGGGAGGAAACAAAATACTAGCATAGTTTTTCAAAAGGATTTGTAAAGAACCCTGCATAACTGGGCTCCCTCAGCAGAAGAACCTTCATATCAAGGAGACAGCAGGGTGGTTAAACCCTCCAGAGGTCACACAATTTGTAAATGTTATACAATGCAGCTCCAGTGACCTGCATTCGAGGGGGAAAAAAAACAGAATGCATCTTTGCATTTCTGAATGTAGACCCTCCTCGGCCTCCAGATTATGTAGCCTAGAATACAATATCCACTTTGCTTGTTTTAATAGATATACAGTATATTTTTTTACATCATACATTTTTACCAAGGTAAATATGCATTGTCATTTTCAGCCATCATTATTTTACCATCTTCTCTTTACTTTTATTATGTGTTTATGAAGTCTTTTCATTTTTATTTATTTAACCAGGAGATTTACCTATTGAGCCCGAGGCCTCCTTGAGAAGGGGGTTCTGGAAAACAATAAAAAGTCAAACGCAAAGTACAAACACTGTAAAAATGTGTGGTTTAAACTTAATCAGCAGTATACAGCAATCAAAGAATAGAATAAATAAGACATACTATCTATTTATTAATGTGGACTGAAGGAGAAACATTGGCAGGAGGTTCAAGCAATTCCCCAATACAATCTCTTTAAAACCAGAGAAAGAAAGATTATGAAATTTCATCTTCATACTGTGATGAAAACAGTTCCATGTCTTCGGGAGTTGATATGCAAAAGATAGTTCTTCCAAATGTGTTTGAACCCTTGGAACAGTCAAATAACAGATCTAAATCCTGCCACCTTTTAACTATATTAACCCTCTTGGTGTTTTTCCCACAGGGGATTTATTGATCCCATTATTAAAATCACTAAATACAATAACAATACAGTGGAAAGAAGTCCGTAAAATATCAGGTTTATACATTTTGGAATGGGGGTATTGATCAGTCGCTATTTAGATCATCGAAATATAGACTGACATCACAGAAAAGCTTTCACAACAAGTGTTGCACCGTCGTGTCTGTTTTGTCCTCAGCAGAACAGACAGTAACACCTGCTAATGCTTTTGTATATTTGCTTGATTTTTACACTATTGTGTTTTTGCAGGGCTCGGCCCAGTGCCTTCACCAGAAGGTGAATTACTTTGAAAACCCTGTCTCAGCAATAGCTCACCAATTCCCCAGTTAATGCACATCACTTGTGATTCCCATCCCTGCCACAGTGGCACGCTGGGAGCCCCTTGGCAGCATGTTTATAGATCTCCAAGGATGTTTTTCAGAAATCAGGGCTACTTACATTAAGATAATGAGCCAGGTCTCCCTAAGTGGAACTAAATGTTAGATTTTACATTGATAATATAGAATTACTTAGGAAAAACAAGACAGTGACTTGTATTTATATAGTGCCTTTCACTAGATCAATGCCTCAAAGTGCTCGTCCATCACTGTGATCGAATAACCACTGACTGATTGGGCTTTGACTTTTCTCACCGGTGTTCCTACATTTTTTTGCTTCTCATCAGTTTTTGTTTCTTTTTGAACTGCGCATGCTCGCCACTGTTTTACTTCTCCTGTTCCGCTTACTGTGCTCCCTACTTCAATCGTTTTGATTTATGGGTATTAAGTACATATAAATGGATAGAATTATTACTGTTGACTATTTTTCCAACATGGGTAATGCTACTTTCCTAAGACTATTTAACTTAAATGAAATATTTTCCCATGGCATAAACAAGCGTAGCAGATTGACACCACAATACAACCCATGAATTTATAGCCATCTTTTTCCACAATTGTAAAAAAAGAGACAGGGATAGCAATTTCTGATGGGGAGGCAAATTGTAACATCTATAGCTGTCAGATTTTGCTACCAGTAGCACATTCTGACTGGGAGGCATTTTCTGACGGTACACCGGCACACAACACAACAGTTTGCAATTTTTGGAATTTGGAAGAAGTGAAATATTAACCAAGGGACCAGCTCTTCCATGCAGAACGCTGCCATTTCTTTTATGTCAAAGCATACTATGTCAAATGCATAATTTTCACATTACCATTTGTAAAGCCTACATTTGAACTTCAAATTGTATAGGCTGTATTTAAGAATAAGCTACAGCTACTATGGTGTTAATGTGCAACATTCATTCCTCCTAAAGGTAATCTTCAGAGTCAATACACAATTTGCCAGCTTCACAGTAAATCTACAGAGGAAACTGAAACTGTGAATAAAATAATTGCAAACTATTTGTAAAAAGTTCTGCACAGCAAATACAATTACAGCTAAATTGTTACTGACTATTGTTTTTTCCCAAACAAAACTTCATTAAGAATGGAGGTTAGCACTTACCCTGACCAGTGGATTAAATACATAGCCGGAGGCCACCACAGCTTCTACTGGCTTGCTTTTAAATCCAAGAGGCTTGAACATTTCATTTAGTCTCGTAGATGGTTTTAATACTCAAGTCAAATAGAAAAAATGTTTTGACAATGTAGAAGCTCTATAACCACGAGTGCAGAGGAGCTGGCTCTTTTGCACAGCAGGTAACACTCTCTCTTGCTGTTACACATACGCTATGTCATAAATTAGATAAATACAATACCAAAAGCAAAAACATCTATTTAAAAGTCACCCATGTTTAAAATGAAAATACTTCGGAGTACCGTCTTCTTGGATACTGCATCTTATGATCTTGTTTCATGTGTTCTAAGTTAATTAGATGAGCAGGTTCAGTGATAGCTGCACAGCTGCTCACAGATGGTTTAGAAAAGCTGGGGGGGGGGTCTAGAAATCTGAGAATGAAATGAACTACAATCAGCAGTGACAAACAATGAATGTCAGCTTTTACAGGATAGGAACACATTTTGTTAGATGTTTATTTTCAAAGAAAATAATCAAAATCCAATGAAGAATCAGGCCCTTAAAGTTGTTCATGCTTGACGTTTAGTTCTAGTGACAGTTTCACATGCCTCCCAATCACTGTGTAGAAGTTTTAATTCCTGATGCGCATTTAAAGTTTGTCAACGCTTGTGCATGTTGTTGCTGGAGTGAAACTGTTTATAGAACTGAACAATCTTCCTCTGCTCCGCCAGCCCAGAGTTGTTGAGCTGTGTGGCTGCAGCAGCACACATCCTTGAGCCAGGAGAAGTGGGAATACAAAATCAGACTCTTTGACAAGCCTGGACATCAGAAATCTTCAACTGCAAAATGTTTGTAGAGTACCGAGATTAATTGCAGTTAGGATTTAAATGTTCAATGTCTGTCTGAGTGCCTGTTTATTTTGTTTATTGGGGGTCTTTAAATGTTCTGTATTGACAATCACCAACAATCACCCAGAGATCTTTTAACCCTGTATACCTCTGGAACTATAAGTGTGGAGGATTTTCAGATTGATGTTATTTTATTATTGTAGCTTGCTTCTGGGGCAAACAACAATGTTAAACATGCTTGGAGGTTAAGGGGTTAATCCACAGACCGCACTTAACTGTCTAGCCAAGCTACCTCAGTCTTGCCCTGGCAGTAACCATTATCTCCAGTCAGACAACCATTCAACCCTTGGCCTATTAGTGAGCACACAAATCGATTAGGCTCTGAATATGTGTCAGCCTTTTCCTAGATAGAAGTGAACTGCGACCACCAGTGTTGGTTTCCCAGCCGTTGCTGACGCAGTCCTTGTTAACAAAGGATGTCTGTCACTGTCGAGAAAGCTGTGTTGTTGACGTGGGAGTGACGTGAAGCAGCTGGGTTGAGAGTGTGAAGTCTGCTGGTTGTGGAGGGTGGGGGAGGAGACCAGGCCCACTGTCAGTGAGACAAGTCTTGCCACATGCGCTCTGTCCCACCTCCAGTACAGCTTAGCCCCGTACAGGGAGGGACTGCCACTGTGTTGCTGGGACAGAACCCCAGATCTTAGATACCACTCAGCTGCTACTGGTATCTGTAAAGTTAAACCGTGATACAGCTGGGAGAAAGATCTTGTCTCTTGCCTTTGTCTTCTGATAAATCTCAGGTACTAGTCCTTAAACTATTTATAATACATACTGACAGCAACACCATACACATCTCCTTTTACTCAATGAGTGTTATCATTGGTTATATTCAGTCGAGTGGGCATATCAGGCCCAGTAGGTCTTGCTCCATCTACCCAGTTTAAAAACTGAACGGTACTGAGGAGTCATACAGCCTAGCCCAAATCCTAGTTACAGAGCTGGGGTTTTAACCCAGGGTCTCTCAGCTGTTTTGTCATCTGCTGTTGTGTTCAAAAAAGCAAAAAACATTAGACCACTAATATGTATCCTCGGCAGTTTTTGTGTCAAGGCAAATGTGCCTTTACATTTAAATAAACTACTGTTGTCAGCTAATATATTACAGCATTTTCAGTTTCATTTCGCAGTAAAGGAATGTATAAAACAGCCGGGGGACACTCCCTCTCAACAGTGGAGGATACACAAGTTATATTTAACCAGCTGTCACAAATAACCTCTTTAGTCTTTAGACTATTCTTACAGTCTGCGACTGATCTCATATCTCAGATGTCTACTGCTGCACAACATTGTTAAAAAAAAACAGCAAAGTGTAGTAAAGAAGTAGTAACTGAAAAAAAAGCCAAGCAAATTTACCATAGTGGGCTTAATTGTTTTATAACCAATGTTGTTTACTGGTTTTGTTAATTAGCTCTATTCCCGGTCTTGTAATGCAGCGTTTGAAAATAATTAATAATGACTCATCCCTTCTCTAACTATGAGCTTTTTTAAATTGCAAATGTAATTATTTTTATCTTACTTTGCGCGGCAATACGAAGACCTCAAGTGTTTGCATGATCTCACCTTTACTGCTCAAGACTGACGCCGTCAATTTCATCCTAATTAGCTAATCCCATGCAGGCTCTTTTACTCCTGCTGCCATTGACATGCAAACAGCCAGTCCCTTACTGAGAATTCAGTCTTTTCTAAAGCAGCGCACACGTTTCCCAGGTTTCACTGTGTACAAACTAGGTATCTTGTTCCTAGAACTAAAACATAAAAAAGAGGCAGTGTGCAATTGAAACAGGAACAGGGCACGTTCTGATACGTGCTTGAGTTGAACATTCAATAGCAAGACCCTGCTCTACTCTTCATTTCCAGTTATGTATATGTATATGTATATGTTTTTATTGTTGTATCTGTTTATATTTTAACTGCATTATATATTTTTTTAATTTAGTTACTGGTGTTTACATTTTATATTTCTTAAACTTTTTTTCATCTGACATGTTTTGTTTGTTTGTTTGTTTGTTGTTTTGTTTTTATAAATCTGACTATTAATTTGTGTCCTGTAAAGTGCTTTGAGATACACCTGTATGAAGGGTGCTATATACATAAACTTTGATTTGATTTGATATACAAATTAAGTATTTCAGGATAATATATTAACTGTTGGCAACCAATACTAATTCCTCAGGTTTTTTTAAAAAAAATTTTATATATAGAGCAAAGCCATTCCTCATGCTACCAGGTAGATCTATTCACCATGCTGAATTTATGTCATGCTAAACTGATTTTAAACAGCTGGGTAATTAATTGTGATTTTTGTCTTCTTATCCTTATCTTAACAGTTTCTCCCTGAGAGTGTTTGGTGATAGTAATGGAAGACTGGGGGTCAAGCAGGCTAGATCTCTTATCTTTTTGACAGGGTTGTTTCACCTAATCTGGTCCTTTTTCTTCTGTCCACCAACCCCAAAAAATGTCAGACCCTGACAAAGCTGGTATTTATATCTAGACTATATTCCCAATTACAACACCTTTCCCCAGTTAGGTTTTCCTGGATCCACCTCAAAATGGAATAATTACTATAAGGGCCTGCTTGCATATTTGAAGAAGACCTAATCTAATTTCATACAACATCAAGTTAACCAGTTTCCATAGCAACCAAACCACCCTGACATCGCTGTGTAAAGTAGAGGGCAGCAGCATAACTGACAGCTTTATTATAGGTGTTCTTGGTGTCAGAATTAAAAAGCACAGCAATCATGCCTTCATTAGTTTGTAGACTGCTGAAGCTGCATTGGAACAGGTATGCGATTATCCCAGTGTTACAAATTACTCTTTAATTTGTGCTGGTTATATTCTGGGGCCCAGATCAAGATTTTTAACTTTTTTTTGCCCCCGAGATGAATACAATTTTACCTATGTCAGCCTGATAGAGGGACTATTGGGCTTCACATGAGTGAGTAGGACAATATTAGCCAGTGGTCTGTGAACACTACTTGTCAGAAATTCATAAATCATATATTATTTTGTTTGTAATTAATTATATATTGTTTTCTTCTTGAAAATGTTTTTTAAAATGCTTTAAAATTGTCAGTTTTAAGATTACCATTGCATTGCTTACAAACAATGCATGTGATAGACATTTTATTACATTGTTTTTTCAAAATGAAATAGATAGATATGTGCACAGAAACTAATTTCTGTATTCTGGGAATCACCAGTTATGGAATGTTGCATTTGAATTGTGAGAATTCTGTGAGCAGCAGGCTGTCAGTTGTAGATGGATTGTGTTCTTGAGAGCTGAAGGAAAAACAACACTAAACTATGGATGAAAGTAGTCTCTTTAAGCTTCTTCCAGCCAGAAAGCGGCAGCATTTCACCATAGGTTGGCCCAGTTATGCCATATGTCAGTCCAACACCAATGAACATTTACGACAGGCCAAGTCAGAAGGTGTAAAGAAATTTTCCGACGCTATGAAGATCTGAAAAAATGAACTTCCAGACAGGATTACTACTGACCTTGATGAGTCCACAGCGATCTTTTGGCATGAAAATTGCTGTAAAACATACAAATAAAAAAATTACTTGAACGACTGGTAAAAAACAAGGCCACTAAAATATTGGAAATTGTTTCAGCTCCTGATCCAGAGCCTCATGGAGTAAGAGCCACCCGCTCTTCAATATCAGATCTTGATTGGAGGAGGTGCTTTATCTGTCAAAAGGTGAGTCACAAAGGAAACAAGCATATCATAGCTGTCCAAAGTAAAAATAGTGAAACCTCTCTTAGAAATGCAACAAAC
This sequence comes from Acipenser oxyrinchus oxyrinchus, assembly GCA_030684275.1. Taxonomy (NCBI): domain Eukaryota; kingdom Metazoa; phylum Chordata; class Actinopteri; order Acipenseriformes; family Acipenseridae; genus Acipenser; species Acipenser oxyrinchus. Next base: position 65,118,070 of record CM060251.1, read on the forward strand.
AGCTCCCAAGTGGCACATCTGGTAAAGGCTCTCCAGTTGGATGTCGCCAGTTTTAGTCCAGGCTATTCCATTGCTGTCCGAGGACAGGAGCTCCCAGGGGGCGGCACACAATTGGCTGAGCGCCGCCCAGGGGGGGAGGGGGAGTGAAAAGAAGCAGTCGGCTGAAGGCACACGCTTCGGAGGACAGTGTGCGTTCATCTTTGCCGCTCATGAGTCAGCGCAGGGGTGGTAGCGGTGTGCTGAGCCTAAATACAATTGGGCATTTCAAATAGGGAGAAAAACGGGGTAAAAATGAATTGGCGACTACTAAATTAAAAAAAAAAAAAAAACATAGCAAAGAACCTAAAAGACCATGCCATGCTTTTGAACCTGTCTTCTATGTATCATAAGTCTTGTTATGATAATTACACCTGCAGACCAAAGTATTCTTGTCAGCAGGAGGACTAACATGTGTCTCATATATATATATATATATATATATATATATATATATATATATATATATATATATATATATATATATATATGCAGGCACTTGAGAAGCTAGTAAAACTTATTCACTCTGAGCTCGTGAAGGGCCGTCCCTTTGAATTAGTTCTATTGCTTAAGCAATACAAGGAACTGGTTGTTCCTAACATTCATAACTACCGCAGTGATGATATAAAACGGTGGCTTGAAAATCACTATGGTGATTTCTGCAAGCCCACACAGCAATAAGACACTAATTGTTAGCAGTGCCATTACATTAAAGCATGCCATAGATGTAGCTGATAATTTAAAACAAAAGTTGAATGAGAGCCTGTACATGGATTTTGCAGATGTGGAACCTACACTCTGTCATGCAGCTCAGATTATAAAAGCTGATCTGCAAAGAGTTAAAGGGCTTAAGCCATCCCGTATTCCTTCAAGCCAGATAACAAGTGATCAAGCTGCAGACTTGTTACCTGACAGTCTGTGTAAGTTCCTGAAATGGCTGTTTGAAAAAGACAGTGGAAAAGAAGCAACAACTTCAGCCCGTATTAATGCCACTAATGAATCTAGACATCGTGTCATCCATTCTGTTGGCCAGGACATCCTCTTCAGTTCATCTGGGGCACAGACACCAAAGCGCATAGGGCTAGCTGGAGCTGTACACAGCACGACCGGCTCAAAAACTCTTTCTTTGCTTCATCGTCTTGGTCACACTGTTTTCGATAGTACATGGATGAGGGCAGAAACTGGAATTGCTGAATGCCTGATTGAAAGCCACAACCACGGAGAAACTATAATTCCGTCCAACATTAAGCCAGGTATTTTTTTCACAAGCTGCAGCTGTCAATGTTGTCATAAATGAAAAGACATTAGATGGCAAGCATACAACTCATGCCACCAGCATATTTCTGTACCAGCGCAAGGGAGACAGTGCATCCAGTGTAAATTCAATCTGCTGTACCAGCGCAACGGAGACAGTGCATCCAGTGTAAATTCAATCTGCTGTACCAGCGCAAGGGAGACAGTGCATCCAGTGTAAATTCAATCTGCTGTACCAGCACAAGGGAGACAGTGCATCCAGTGTAAATTCAATCTGCTGTACCAGCGCAAGGGAGACAGTGCATCCAGTGTAAATTCAATCTGCTGTACCAGCGCAAGGGAGACAGTGCATCCAGTGTAAATTCAATCTGCTGTACCAGCGCAAGGGAGACAGTGCATCCAGTGTAAGTTCAATCTGCTGTACCAGCGCAAGGGAGACAGTGCATCCAGTGTAAATTCAATCTGCTGTACCAGCGCAAGGGAGACAGTGCATCCAGTGTAAGTTCAATCCGCTGTACCAGCGAAAGGGAGACAGTGCATCCAGTGTAAACTCAATCTGCTGTATTAGCGCAGGGAGACAGTGCATCCAGTGTAAGTTCAATCACCCACCTGGCTCCTGGGAATATAAATTCTATGCAAAGGTGTTGAAAATCTCTTAATGTAAACCCAGGTGTTTATGAAGTGGCAGATTTCTCTGCTTATGGAAAGTGCCCTCTTTGCCCACTAAAATTCATAAGGAATGGTTCTTAAGCGGATCTTCCTCCAATGAACATGCTTTACTTGTCGATTTAACCTGGATCTTTGTTCATTTGAAGTACATATTTTGCCAAACATTAAGTCACTCCTAGATGGAACAGCTTTAATACCAACATATCCACTGTCAAGTCTTCAATAACTGAGATTGGTTACTGCCCCATGTCTGCAGTTGAATACAGTACAGTATACACTGTTATGACAAATGTTCGGACGATAACAAAGCAATTGGGCCAAAAGAATGCAGTCCCTTTTGATAAGGCAATCTGCTGTAAAGCAAAGGAAATTCAATGGCGTTGCCCTGAAGAGTTTGCAGATTTAGTTTTGCGACTAGGAGAAATGCATGCTGCCATGACACTCCTTCCCTGTATTGGTCGACATGTTGAAGAGAGTGGATTGGAGGACTTTGTAGATTCTGGAGTATATGGAAGTTGCACAGCTGCAACTCTGCTTAGAGGCAATGTTTATAATCGCGGAGTTAGAGGTCATAAGCTTGCACATTATGCATGTTGGGCAATGGTTTATGTTGCAGACATAAATCTTCTTCCAAAGACTGCATCTGAGGTTTATCATCAGTTTCTTCTGTGCAGCCACCCTGTTTGCCATTTTAATCAGAAATTCAATCACATTTGGATTGACATGGCTCTGGAACAAACCCTGAACAGGGACAGTAAAATGAGAGTTGGAATAATTGGATTCAGCTTGAAGCCAGAAGCTGTACAGCGATGGATCTTCACTGCCCATGAACGCTCAGCCATCACAACAGTCATGAAAGCAATGTGTGACTTAAATGAAGATGCTGCTATTCATGGACACAGAGAAGCAGGTCCAATGCATATCAGACGGGAAGAACTAGATGTTCAGAAAATCCTGACAGTATTGTATAACTTGTCTACTGATCCATTCCAAATGGATGAAGCAGCTTTGTTAAATATTGTAACAGGTGCTGTTGCAACTGAGCTTCTTAATGCAAAGGATTTAGGAATATCACAAAAAGACACATTTGTCAAAGAACGGCTGGACACTTGCACAGTGGGTTTATATGAGACACTACTCAAACTCAAACTAAAGACATTTTCATCTATGGCAAAAACTGTAAAAATACCTTCCGGTGTAGAGAAAACAAAAGTGTTAAATGCAGACTGTGAGTTATTTAGCAGACTTATGATTGTAGCACAATCCAGAGTGATTGACCTGAAGGATGTATGAGCTCACAAGTGTCCCTGTGTCACTAGCTCATTTAGATTGTACTTTAAAACAAATGTGGAAACAAAGCAAATCTGATGACGGAACTAGAAAAGAAGGTAAACTGTTTGACAACGCTTCCTCAAACTGACACACCTACATGCTGGTTGGTAGATGGCATGGGACTGTTGCAGATGATAAAGGGAACCATTGGGATTACATTAGGCAAGCTTGCAAAGAGACTTTCATACATCCTACTGGTCAAGTTGCAAGATCCAAGCTGTGTTTGATTGGATGTAGTTTTTGATCGATACTATCATGAGGACTCAATAAAAGGCAAGATTCAGAATACAGCAGTTTAGTAAAAATCCACCACCCATGAAGCAAGATACCTATGACCGTACAAAAATTCTACAGCAATCCATGCACAAGGAGAACTTTGCAGCTTTTCTATCAGACCTGTGGTGTGATGTAGCAAGTACAACCCTGGAACCTGGGAAGGATTTAGTAATTGCAGGTGGTTTTAAAAACAAACTGATGGCAAAGTCTGTGTTAAGAGACAGTGTTACATAAGTTCCAGTACTTTATTCTACACATGAGGAAGCAGATACACGTCTCTTCTTACATGCAGGTCATGCAGCACTCAGCTGCCCATGACTAGTCATGTGGTCACCAGATTCAGATGGAGGAATTCTTTGTGTGCATTAGCTTTGGCTAAGGACTGGCATAAAGGACAATCAGCGCTTGATTCCCACACATACCATTGCATAAATGTATGGTTCAGACCGGTGTGATATACTCCCTGCACTGCACGCTATCACAGGGTGGGACTCAACAGGTGCGCTGGCAGGAATTGGGAAAGTAAAGCCACCAACAACTGTTTCTAAAAATTTTACTCATTTGTTGGACAACAAAGCTTGGGCAAAACTATTGAGTTATCATTGGTAGCTTTCAGTGCTGTGGACAGACTCATGGCAGCTCTGTCTGGTGACGAACCTGATGGTGGTGTGAATCTGTTGCGCTACAAGAAGTTCTGCAAGAACCAAAATAAAAAATGAACTTCTGGCCCCAACACAAGACAGTCTACAACAACATGCAATGAGGACAAACTATCAGACATACTGTACATCTGACGTAATGCTTTGGTGGCCCAACCTCATGTACCATCATCGGCCATTGGTCATGGCTGGCACAGGGATAATGTCACTTGTATAATGGTGCCAACGTTAATGGCACAGCAAGCAGCTCCTGGTACACTTTTACAGTTAGTTGCATGTGGGTGCAAGAAATCTGAGTGCAAAAGTAACTGCAGTTGTACTAGGAACAGACTTGCCTGCACTGAAGCCTGTGAATGTATGAATGAAGATTGCTGCCAAAATCCTTACAAAGTTCAAATTATTGTAAATGACTCTGAATCTGATGAAGAACAAGATTCCAGCTCTGATCAGTAACTGGTGTGAATTCCCATCAGCTCAAAATAGTCAAAAAAACTGACCCCTGTTAAAAAATATATATTTTTACTTTTACAGAGCTTATTTTCAAAACAGAAAATATAATAAATTATGAACAAAAGAGGACTGGCTTATTTATATTGCCCTATTGTCCTTTTAAATTAGTGGAATTTTACTTGCTTCTATAAAAAGAGTCCTAGCCTAGCCCTGCCACTGACACCCTGCCTCATTTTGATCCCCAGGAGCCCCTCTATCAGGCTGACATAGGTAAAACTGTATTCATCTCGGGGGGCAAAAAAAAAAAAAAAAAAAACTTAAATAAGCCACTTTTCTTGTTTGGACCCTGGACTATTATTGTCATTGAGCCAGAAACCGGTTATAAGACAGTAAAATGGTTTAATAAATGATCTAACCAAAATTCACCTTTAAAGATGGGATTCAAGTTCATGGTAAGTTATTTTAATCTTATCTTTAAAATAGTATACATTGAAAGTCTTTTGTCACGTCTCGCGTCAGCAACTAGTACCATTAAACACACTGCGCAGCACATACTTCGGAGTTCTCTAACTTTTTCGGTTACTATCTCTTTAAGCACAACCGGCAACCTCTTCCACTGAATGACGTTTGATGAGCGCAACCATTTTGGTATTTATTCTAATGAACAGCACTCCCCGTCCAATCAGAGCCCGGATCAAGTACCCACTTACCAATCATAGCGCGGTGCGGTGACTCACCAAATAAGGAGATCCAACACCATAAAAGGAAACATTGTTTCTCTTTATATGGAGGAAAGTAGTTCGCGAACTAGGGTGTCCATCCGCGCCGAGGTAGTTAAAAGAAGCAAATGTGAGTTTGGACCGATGCTGAAGAAATTGTAATTGAGAAACACTTTCTACAAAAAGATTTATAGCCGTATAGTTAAAGTTTACGCGAAGTTCCTGGGCGTTATAAATTTGTAAAGGCGGGACTACACTGCGCAGCGGAAGGATTTGGGGCTGTGATTCTCGTTTTCCTTTTGGGGAAAGTGCTGCGAGTTTTGGAAGTAGAGGAGGTTGAGCTTGATAGATCCTGAGACAGCTAGCCTTTGAGTCGGGGTAAAGGGTCTAATGGTGCAGCATCACTTCTGAAAATTACGCACCACTTATAAGGGACACTGGATTTTTTTTTTTTTTCCCTCCCCACTGTCCGTGTCGTGTCTGTTTATTTAGCTCCGTGCTGGTTGGTGTGTGTGCTTTGCTGTAATTACACACACACCGGCAGCGTTGTCTTTTTGAAGACACAGCTGTGTAATACATAATGCTACCTAGCCAGGCTGGGACGGCACCAGCAGGGAACGGGTCAGGATCGGGCAAGGGTAACGCGGGTCACGGGGTAGGAGTGATTGGGAGCGGGGTTGCTACCAGCTTGGCAAGAGCAGGGTTAGTTGGAGTCAGCGGTGGGGTTGGTCGATCAGGGAACGGGCCAGCAATGTTGGGGGGCAACGGGGCAGCAGGGGGTTCTCGCGGGGGGCAACGGTCCGGGAACGGGGCAGGACTGGCGGGATTGCAAGGAGCAGGAGCGGGGGGGCTCGGTGGTATGGGGTCAGTAGTCGGGGTACAAGGGGTAAACAGGTTTGACCCCGACCGGGAAACCTCAGCCATGGGGTTCAGCGGGTCGGACGCCGATTCAGACTCTGGTGATGACGATGACCTATCAGTGTTGGGTCAGGGGACCATCAGTCGAGGGGTGAAGCGGGAGAGAGCCGAGATAGAATCCGGCGTAATGGGGCAAGGAGCCGGGACGCCAGCTGGAGGCTACAGCGGTGTGTCAGGTGGTGTGGCTGGGGCAAAACCTGGCAAAAAGACGCGAGGAAGAGTCAAGATTAAAATGGAGTTTATCGACAACAAACTGAGGCGTTACACGACTTTCAGCAAAAGAAAGACTGGCATCATGAAAAAGGTAAGAGCGGAGTTTGTAACACCTGGATTTCCGAGAGTGAAGTTGAAAGTCGATGCAATGTTCTCTTCCTGTGCCATTGACGGACCTTGTCATTACTAAGTTTATGAAATTCAGTGACTTTAACACAGCACATAGCAACAGGGAACGTTAATACATTTTCTTAAATTAAATGCATTTTTAAAGTACATCCCATGTATGCAGTTTCAGTTCAGCCACATTAGTGGCACTTAGTAATTTCAATTTTCGGGACCTGGTAAAAAGTCACTGTACAAACACAGAAAGCAAAAATATATATATTTTTTTCTAAGTAGAAAACCATTGTGACAGGCTGCATATTTATTTAATTTGTTCAGCTATTAGTGCCTAAGATTTTATCAGTGTATAACTTATTTCTTCTGAGTCATGTTCACTGTTCCTTTTTAAATGCAAAGGTTAACTTTTTTTATATGAATTTATTATTATTATTATTATTATTATTATTATTATTATTATTATTATTATTATTATGTTCTCTTCTAAAAGTTTCTGAATGTACAGCACTAGCTGGCTGTCTTTCTTCATTTGCCTCCCAAGCGTTGATAAGCTGGACAGAGACACAAAGAGGGTCCCTTTCCAGTTAGAACTCCAGTAGCCATCCTGCTTACCTGCTTACATACTAACACAGTTAAATGTGTCTTATTTGAAAAGCACACACTGTCCTGCACACAAACCATTGGTGGTCACTGGCGTCCCAACATTAGAGAACTGTGCTTGTAATTTAGTATTGTGCTTTCAGACATGTATCGCAGTTAGTACACATGCGCTTTTAAAAGGTATTGTTTAGTAGCATCAGTACTCTACTGCCACAACTATTGTGCAGACGAGGAATCCAGTCGGGCTAATAAACACTTTTAATCTAAATTTGCTCTGATGGAGGCAGTCACAATGGGCTCTTTGACTTGAGAGTCTTTGTAGTTTTGTATCTTATGATCTTCTGGGATTATCATTCACTTGCAGACACATTCTGCCTGGGCCTACTGTTTCCCACTTGCAAGAAGTTCACCAAAAAAAATCCCCAAAAAGACTTTGTTATAATGTGAAGACTTCCACTAGCGCACCTAGTTCATTGGACAACTTTGTCCATGATGTGCCTCTTATGCTTAAGTGTTCCTGCCACAAATCTGGGTTTAATGTTGACTGTATTTAAGCATAACTGCCTCGCTGTTTCTGCTTCAGACGTTTTAAAACACACCCTCCAAGTGCTGGGTTGCCTGTTGAGGCTGATCGAAATCTAATCTACCATCTTTTCCCATCTCAGAATTCAGTTAAAATCTCTCACGTCTCCTTCTAAAGTATTTTGCCCCAGTCCTAGAAGACTCCCTACCTGTTGTTCTTTGAAGAATTGATTATGTTCTCACCAAAGAATGCTCTGTTATCAACCCTACTTCATCTCTAAGGACCAGGCTTTCAGTCTTTAAAATCATTACAAATCTATATCCCGTAGTAGATTCCCTAGAAAACAAAACAAACAAAAAACTTTGCTTGTCCTTAAAGAAGCTAATATTACTAAGGCTTAAGAAATACATTTTCTCACCTCTCCTTTGCACCTCTTACACTAATCAAGCTTGTAGTAAAACCTGGAATGGGTGGAACTACTATGTAATAGGAGTCTTGTTTCCATCCCTGTTGTCCTTAATTTTAACTTTGGATTGAGTGAAGTTTATTTGTTCTGTAAAACTGCAGGTATAAGGACACCTCTGTGCAACACAGAGAGTTTCAAGTTTAATTTTCAGTCAGATGCCTGTTGCACAGGGTCTGCAGTGAAGTTGCAGGTTGAATGGACTTTACTGCAGTCAGAGTAAAAATAGAAGTCTAAAAACTCTGCAGAAATATAAATAAATGATATAAAGAACAATGAGACATTTGTTACCAATGAGAGGTAGGGATTTATTATTATTATTATTATTATTATTTAAGTTGAGCTGAATGATGGCTGTGCTGTTGGTGCTTATTGAAAGAATACACAGGGCTAAGTCAGATTTCTACCCAAATGTAATTGAAGATGGTATTGAGGATTTGGGTTGTTTTGAAGTTGAATGTTTTGAAGTTGAATTTGGCAAAAGGAAGCGATTAGCACAGGATCGTTCTGTTGCAATACTACCTTGCTGTATAATTTGCTTGCTGACAGTTACCTTATAAACATGTCTTGCACCCTTGTCTGTTCCAAACATATCTTTTTAATTTATTATTTTTAAATAAACAGCCAGTGTCAATCATCAATGCATTTTTACTTTCAAAGCCTTCTCTTCTTAATATTATGTTTACAGAACATCAGGGGGCTTGTGAAATGAGATACAGGTTATGCGTTTGTCACCGGAGGTTCACAGTGACTCCATTAGAGCTTCTGGATTGAAAAATCCTGAAGGAGTCATCTGTTGTGCTGTAGAAATAGTTGAGTAAACGCAGCACTCTCGTACACGCGTTATGCTGTCTGGAGAGAAAGCAGCTGGGGTTGCACAAGCCTGGGTGGTTTATTTGACTTTTTATTTTCATGCAAGTGATCAGTTAAAGCTGCAGGTTATCATTAATCATGCACAGTATTGCACTGTAAATGGTGGTACCTGTTTTCTGCACAAGTTAGCTAACTGTGCACTCAGGAAGCAAGCATTGTGGCTGTCCAGTTTGTTGGCATTACCAGGGATGGAAATAAGACTCTATTGCATAGTAGTTTCACCCATTTCAGGTTTTACTACAAGCTTGATTAACCACAGTGTTTAGGTAACAAGCTCAGGGGTGTCTTATTAAACTCATAGTAAAACCAGGAATGGATCAAACTGCTGTGCAATTGGAGCCTTCTTTCCATTCCCAAATATAGAGTCTGTCAGAGTTGTCTTCTATAAGATTACAGATAAGTGCTCTGATCCTGACTAATTGCACACTAGGGTAAACTGCCTGGCCCATAATACTTCAAGAATCCTATTGTATTTTTATATAGGTCACTAAACCACATTGAAAGATATTAAGATAATAAACATGTTTTTTAAAAAGTGAGCCACTGTAATCGGCACATTTCAATGGTTCAGTATGCCGTTGATAAAGTCAGGGGGGCAGGTTTTGTGGCTGCACTGTAGCAAAGGGTTGAGTGCCTGGAGGTCCTGGGTTGAAATCCCAGCTTTTCTCTGTGTTACCCTGAGTAAGCCTTCACAACGCCTGTCGCTTTAGTCTTCCCACCTGTGAACCTGTGTACAAGCATGACCCCATAGAGGGATGGAAATAAGACTTGCATAGCATAGCGATTTGATCTATTCCTGGTTGTACTATGAATTTAATAAGACATGCATGAGCTTGTACCTGTACACTTTGGCTAATCAAGCTTGTATTAAAACCTGCAATGGGTTAAACTGCAATGCAATAGTCTTATTTCCATCCCTGCAATATTGGTTGCTTAAAGCTGCATTGCAGTTTAACGGTAATTGATAACAATGCAGTAGCTGATAGTTATAAAATACCAGCTTTGCAGGCCTACTGTACCTACAACACTGTACCGCTGCACACAAGAATTCATTGTTGCAGCTCTTAAACTCCTTATAGCTTTCCTGTTCCAAGTATGCAGAGGTACACGTTTCAGTGCAGCTGTCTGGGTTAAGAGATATATACATCTGGAAACCCCTGTCTGCCTTGAAATTTGTCTGGGAGAGACCTTGCTGATGCAGTATAACTACCTTGTGTCTTGTTGCTGTGCTCAGTCTTGCCATGGTGTATGACTTTTGACAGTAAACTGTCTTCAGCAACCTCACCTTGTTAGCCGAGTTTGGCTGTTCCTCACCCAGTTTTATTCCTCCTACACAGCTGTTTCTGTTTCAGTTAATGATTGTGTTTCAACCTACATATTGAATTGATGATCATTAGCACCTGTTTGGTATAATTGTTTAATCATACACCTGACTATATGCCTACAAAATCCCTGACTTTGTGCAAGTGTACCAGCATCAATTCTTCTAGGTACACTTGCACACAGTTTTTGAAGGAACTCGGCAGGTAGGTTGGCCCAAACATCTTGGAGAACTAACCACAGTTCTTCTGTGGATTTAGGCAGCCTCAGTTGCTTCTCTCTCTTCATGTAATCCCAGACAGACTCGATGATGTTGAGATCAGGGCTCTGTGGGGGCCATACCATCACTTCCAGGACTCCTTGTTCTTCTTTACGCTGAAGATAGTTCTTAATGACTTTCGCTGTATGTTTGGGGTCGTTGTCATGCTGCAGAATAAATTTGGGGCCAATCAGATGCCTCCCTGATGGTATTGCATGATGGATAAGTATCTGCCTGTACTTCTCAGCATTGAGGAGACCATTAATTCTGACCAAATCCCCAACTCCATTTGCAGAAATGCAGCCCCAAACTTGCAAGGAACCTCCACCATGCTTCACTGTTGCCTGCAGACACTCATTCGTGCACGCTCTCCAGCCCTTCGGCGAACAAACTGCCTTCTGCTACAGCCAAATATTTCAAATTTTGACTCATCAGTCCAGAGCACCTGCTGCCATTTTTCTGCACCCCAGTTCCTGTGTTTTCGTGCATAGTTGAGTCGCTTGGCCTTGTTTCCACGTCAGAGGTATGGCTTTTGGCCGCAAGTCTTCCATGAAGGCCACTTCTGACCAGACTTCTCCGGACAGTAGATGGGTGTACCAGGGTCCCACTGTTTTCTGCCAGTTCTGAGCTGATGGCACTGCTGGACATCTTCCGATTGCGAAGGGAAGTAAGCATGATGTGTCTTTCATCTGCTGCAGTAAGTTTCTTTGGCCGACCACTGCGTCTACGGTCCTCAACGTTGCCCGTTTCTTTGTGCTTCTTCAAAAGAGCTTGGACAGCACATCTGGAAACCCCTGTCTGCCTTGACATTTCTGCCTGGGAGAGACCTTGCTGATGCAGTATAACTACCTTGTGTCTTGTTGCTGTACTCAGTCTTGCCATGGTGTATGACTTTTGACAGTAAACTGTCTTCAGCAACCTCACCTTGTTAGCTGAGTTTGGCTGTTCCTCACCCAGTTTTATTCCTCCTACACAGCTGTTTCTGTTTCAGTTAATGATTGTGTTTCAACCTACATATTGAATTGATGATCATTAGCATCTGTTTGGTGTAATTGTTTAATCATACACCTGACTATATGCCTACAAAATCCCTGACTTTGTGCAAGTGTACCTAGAAGAATTGATGCTGTTTTGAAGGCAAAGGGTTGTAACACCAAATATGGATTTGATTTAGATTTTTCTTCTGTTCACTCACTTTGCATTTAGTTAATTGATAAATATAACCTATTAACATGTCTATTTTTGAAAGCATTCTTACTTTGCAGCATTTTTTCACACCTGCCTAAAACTTTTGCACAGTACTGTGTATATATGTGTGTATATATATATATAAAAAATAAATTAAAAAAGTATATATTAGTATAGACCTCTACCTGGCACAGGAATCTAGCCAAAGCAGTGGTTTTAATGGTGACTGAAATTAAGGAGAATGAGTGAGGACATCTAATTGAAAACATGTGTAATCTATCTGTAATAATTACTACTTACTCTAAGCCATAAATCTGCCTCCATTGTTTTCTTCCATGTCCTTCGTTCATACTGTAAAGTGACACTGTACATTTTTGTTTTATCGAGTCATTTCAGCAACAAAACGGCCAAGATTCAGAAAATTCGTTGCATGACAGATTTTGGTTCAGATTAAAACATTTATTTAAATGTGTGGGTGGGGGGATTGAACTTTGCTCATTTATATTTTCTTTAACTTTCTTCTCAGAAGTATTCAACAACGTGTGGAACTGTGTCATTCATAAGGAAAAGTTGCCTTGCCTGAAAATGTAGCTGAAAAAAATGTTTCGTTTCCAGTTAGGGTTCCAGTCTCAACTCAAATCTGATCTTATTTTAATTTGTGTTCATTTGAAAAACCTTACTTGGCTCATTGTAGTATCAGTAAAAGGCACATAATTTACCATAAAATATTGTGTGTGGTGGTTGGCTCAATATCCTTTCCCTTTGGTAACTGGGCTCTGAGGCTCTAGAGGTCCTTTGTGTGGAAATGTAAACGGCATCCTGGGGTGTTTGGGGTGGGGGGGTTGTAATCAAATAAAATGTGTTTGTGCTCTCCTCACGGTTGTTGTGAAAGCATACCAGCCTGGCTGATCATGCAGACTGTCACGCTTTTGTTTTTAACATCAGAAAAGGGGAGGAAAAGCCATATTTCATTTTCAGTACTTAGTGCCCTCATAAAAGTTTACCATAGTAAAAGCACAGCAAAGTGTAATAAAGCACAGGTAAGCTTTGTAAATAATAGCGAGGTATGGTAAATAATAAACATGGCAAACCAGGGTAAACTGGTAAATGCATTGTATAATCATGGGAAACGCATGGTAAAACTGCAAAGAAATACTGAGGTAAACTCTTAAGGGTGACTCAATCTACTGAACACACACAAAGTGAGATTTGCATGACTACTGTTTTAATGTTCTATACTTTATAGCCTTCATTGCTAAAAAGATGAGTAATTGGCTCTCTGTAATGTTGAAAAATAAATTCTTGTATATAAAAAAACGAATTGCCTAAATTATGGCAAAGTCGTTAGGCAATAAATTAAACTTGTATAAATAAAAATGTAGTAATTTTTGCTAAAATCTGCAATTTGTACGGTGTGGTCTTTCTGGAACCAAGCTATAACTGTTGTTGTAATTGCGCTCCACTCATGTCTACTGTGTTGGACATTGCTTAATTGTGCACCCAGGATATTACCGCTGATACGCAATATGCAATTGCTTATCCATTTTATCTCGCTGCAAAACCCCATTGCTCAGCCAGTTTGTCCTAGGCTCAACATATGGCGCTTCCAAAAACTGTGACCGCATTCACTTTTAGAGCCGTGTGAAATCTGCATTGTGGAGAACACGGATGGAATCGCAGAACTCGGAGAAAAAAAACGGAATTAGGCACCCGAGGACATTTACCACAAAGTCAGTTTAAACCAACAAAATGATATATGTATATATTTAAAAAATTACATTGAAATAGCATGGTGTTTATATGACAAGAGGCTTCAAGAAACACACGGCATGGGAACGCATGAAAAACTGTTTTTGCACCTCTCAGCCACCGTTCACGACCGTGATTTTAACTGTAAAAAAGCGCTGCCTCTCGTGCCACTTCGCTGCTAGCTACCGTTACCACTTCGGGGAAAATGACTACCTGGAAGTTATTCTGAGCAGATAGTACTGTAATGACTGCTGCAGAATGTAGGGTATAGTTGCTGCATTTTTTCCCCAAAGTTCTCAGGGAGATATTACTAAGTGCCTTTTTATTAAATTGGAATAAATCAAAATATTAATTAAAACATTAAATCTATTTTGAATCTATTTTAAATCTTGTGTTGAAAAGAAAAACTACTAAAGCCTACTTTTTTTTTTTAAATTTACAATTTTCTAGTTTGATTCTATTACATTTTTCCAATTTGTACCCTCTTCTGAAAACACTTTGATTAAAACCGTTTAGATAAGGTGGTTGTCATATTTTTTCATGCATTTTTAGCCTTATCATTGCTGTCAATGTATCAAACACTTGTGGTTATAAAAAAACAAACTAACAAATTACAGATTTTTTAAACCAAAAAATCAGAAATCAGAAAATTCAAAGTAATAAAAACAGATTTTATAGGGCCGTACACTTTGTACACCCTGTTGCTCAAAGCATTCACTTTGTACACCCTGTTGCTCAAAGCATTCACTTTGTACACCCTGTTGCTAAAAGCATTCACTTTGTACACCCTGTTGCTCAAAGCATTCACTTTGTACACCCTGTTGCTCAAAGCATTCACTTTGTACACCCTGTTGCTCAAAGCATTCACTTTGTACACCCTGTTGCTCAAAGCATTCACTTTGTACACCCTGTTGCTCAAAGCATTCACTTTGTACACCCTGTTGCTCAAAGCATTCACTTTGTACACCCTGTTGCTCAAAGCATTCACTTTGTACACCCTGTTGCTCTCTTCACACTGGCCCTGCTGCTAAGGCTTACAGGGTGATTTGTTTAACCTACAGTACACCCTGTCAGGACTGGCCCACAGCTGGATTATTTTACAGGGAATCCACCTGGATTGCCGTCAACCATCTTTTCCAGGCTATTCCAGGGTGGTTGATGCAGTATACTGTAGGCTAATTTCCTTATAAAATGCTTTGAAAATATCCAACTGTGGCTTATCCTGACAGGGTATAGGTTGATCAGATCAGCTGCTTTGCCCCTTTCATTGTAGGAGCCATTTACTGTGTTCTTGTTAGTGTCTGCTCCATTACAGCAGTGGAGCTATGGGGAGAAGATCTTGGCCAGTGTGGATTGTATTCATTTCACCAATTTTTATCCCTTCATCCATTAAAAAAAAAAAAAAAAATGGTGACAATTGTTTTTCAATATCTTTGTTGTAAACATTTGTATGCTGTAACTAGACTATTGTATGGGTTTTCTTTACTCTCTCAGTTTTGCAGACTCAATTAAATTAATCTGCTGTAAGTTGTTTCTTAGTTTTTTACTTGGTATAACTGTTTTTTATTCCCTTTTCATCAAAGTAGGACCCAGTGTGAATGAAATGTGGGAGAGAGTGAGATGAGGTGAGGTGAGGTGAGGCTGGTTGGGGTTGGGTGGAGCTCTGATGTGAGCATGTTTATTTGGAGTGCGTGAAGCAGAACTTCCAGTTTTGTTGTAAACACAAGTGTTTGAAGAGGGGAGGAGACTGAACTCTCCTGTCCCTCTGCTAGAGCGTCACATTTCTAGCAAACTTGTTCCCTTTCTGTGCCTCTCTTCAGGGCTGTGGTCAGTGGGATTTGCAGCATTGAGCACAGAGTTTCTATGAGGAGGGTCTGAGCTGTCGGTGTCAAATCTAATCTTACATTTGTGTGTGTATCTGTGTAAGATGTAGTTTTATTTGATCTTGGTAAAGTTCTGGCTTTATGTTGTGACACTGAAATAAGGTATTCTGTGCCTTAACACTCCCCATGCCAGCCATGGCGAAGCATCTCCATGCCAATTCATGCTGTTGGAACTGCTGGGCGATCCTCTGGGATCAGCACAGATCACACCACTGAGCTATTGGAGCTGCTCTGTGGTTGGCTGGTTTGGTTAACAATAGGTTTGCTGGTTTAAACCCAATCTACCCGCCCCCCACCACACACACGCAGATACTGGGAGAAACGGTATATCCCATTCTAGATAACTTACATTAAGTGATCGTCTAGGCTTGTTGCTTGAAGTAGTGTTCCTTGTAATCAACAGTAGACAAGATCTTGGGTATGTGTCCGGTTTACACTATCTGTCACTCATTTGCATCTCTGGCCTGCTTGTTTGATTCTAACAAGGCCATTGATGTTTCAAATGTGGCTTTATGTGGGTCTAAGTAAGACTGATGGCTACCCGGATCAAACGGCCCAGACATGCTATGAAAACCAACAACCACTGTCTGCAATAGCAGGAAGAATGCTACTACTGAAGGAGAAATTAATGAGAAGTTCAAAAGGGGCAAACATATTTGAACCAAAATATCCCAAATATGCTCATTCTAAACTGACTTTTGATCAATCAAGCTTCTGGTTTAATAATAATAAAATAAACTGTATAATACTCTAGCTACATAGATTTTATTTTCCCACTGTAATACTGTAGCTTAGATAAGTTTCCACTAAATCAGCTGCACGATTGTTGCTGTTCACATATTGCATGTGGCTAATTAGATTTTTTTTACAAAGATGATGCATTAAGATGATCAGGACGCCTGTCCTGGAGCTATGGCTTGATGTCATTGCCACATGACCTGCAAGGTAATTACCCTCTTAATTGAAAACTTATCTGCAGTGCCTGGGGCACAGTTCTGCTGGAAAGCTTGTATTTGTCACATGTCATTCTGTTCAGCTGGATGTGGTTTGCAAACTTAGCAGAGGTGGGTGGATGCCAAATACTGATGCAGGTTCCGAAACTAAATGAATCTGAGAAAAGTACCTTTCCTGTTACCGTATGTAGTGTATAGCACCTCAATGTTTGGTACCCTGCCTTTATAAGCAGACCCCACCGTTATAAAAGTTTACCACAGTAAAAGAGTGTAATAAAGCATGGTAAAACAGTTAAGCATTGTAATGCTAAAAATATTGAGGTATGGTTAAAGCATACTAATGAACATGGTAAATGAGGATAAACTCTGGTAAATGCAAAGTACAACTGCAAAAAAACTGTGGTATGGCTAATTCCAGTTTTTGCGACTTAACATTAATGATTCTATGTGATCAAGCTAGGTGCATCTTGATATTGACATACTGTACTCCTACCGGTAGGTACAATGCATGAAGAACAATGCATTTAATATTTTTACAGTATGCACCTAGGGTTCTTGATTTAAAAAAAATAAAAAAATAAAAAAACGCATATACTAGTGTAACAAACAACATGTTTAATATGCAGGGCTGGAACCAAACATTAGATCCGACTAATGAGCAGCCCCTTACACGACCAACTAATTTGTTATGCAAATGGAATCCCTGACATGTATTCTGTAATATTCAAAAGCCTAGTCTCCACGGTGCAAGTAGGGCTGAAGAGATTCATTGTGCACTGCAAAGCTACTTGAACCATTTGGTGAACTGTATCTCTGCTGAATAAATAAACGATCAATATTTTGCCTGTCATTTCTAGTACAGGGTTAATGAATATACAGTGTGTGGATTTCAGGGCAGTCCGCAGTACAGTATCTGCTGTGGTCATGCTCTTTTGACACAGTCAGTGGGACTTGGGTCAAGCTTGTTTATAGGAGCTGTGACAGACAACAAACAGTGACAGGGATTTCCAGGTTTACACCCTCAGGCTGCAGGGATGACAGAATACAAATAATAGTGTCTTTGTTTTCTGCTTGTCTCTCTTGTTTGCATTCTTTGTTTCTGTAGGCTGTGGCGCATATTTGTTAATAACAGTTTTATTATGACGTAACACTGCAGTTTTTAGTAAGCTCAAGTTGGCCCTTTCTTCATGACCATAAATGGACTTTTAAAAAAAATAGATTTATATTTTGGCCTCGAGTTCTGTTCTTTTAACTCCCCACCCCAAAAAAAAAAAAAATCATATCTGTAAAACACTTTAGTCTGTTTCATTGTAAGAGATTAATTAGCTAGCCAGTTCAGAGGTGACTGTAAAAGCTCATGTGTCAAATTAAACCTGGAATGGCTCAAATTTTTATGCAATGGGAGTCTTATTTCCAGCACTGATACATAACAAATCAGCGCTTTTGTTTTTCTTTTTTGTCATCAATCCATCAGCGTTTTGTTTCAACTAGGTCATAATTTGTATTGCAGCCTGATGTTGAAGATAGCCCAGAACATCTACAATCACAGTACTGTGGTAATCAAGGGCTGGAATTACCTGCAACTTAAAAAATCATTGTTAAGAAATAACACATCGACCAAATATTTCTTCTATCCATTGGGGGCAGAGCGTTACAGGGAGACAGATTAGAGGTTACACACTGGTGTACCAGCTTGCTTGGAGAGCAGTTTTAAAAAGACATCATGATTTGATGACTAAACCAGAAAATTACTGTACCTGGTGTTTTGTTACTGTATGGGGTGACGTTAAAACGGCGCTCAGGTCTCCAGGTTGTATTAACCCTTTGCGATCCATTTATTCAGTGCGTCTCAGGCGCATCAGGTCCAATTTATTTTCACATGAGCAGTTTATTTTAGATGCGCTGTTTAAAAGTATTTTTCACAGTAAAACAGGTTTAAAAGGCACTGCATATCAACAGGACACTCAGTACTGCATCTCCAGCCCCGCCCCACCCCTCGTTCACTGTTTTTTTCACATACCTCTTGATAGTAGTGCATACCGATTTAAATCATCTCCTGATCACTCGTTTTATCGCCAAACTCCTCAATAATGCGATCCAAGTCATTATTTTATTACTATAACTAAAAAAAGCTCTGCAAATGTCTGATATGCTTTGAGCGCTGGAAGCAGAAGCAGCTATCTTGTTTGTTTATGTCCGTGTTATCTATGTGATGCTGGGGCTATCTGTATCCATGAGATACGCACCCTTTTTTTTCTTCTTTTTTGGCTTCTCTCGGCTCCTATCGATCTCACGCGGCCATTGAATGGTTTATGCAGCTTTTTCCGGAGAAAAAACGACTAGAGACCTGTTTTTTGCGTCGTTTTGATGATGTCGGACAGGGTCCGACATTGGACCGGAAAGGGAAAATTGCTATGTTGGACCAGGTCCGACATAGGACCACAAAGGGTTAAACAGTTACTGGGGTTGCAGTGGTAGGTGGCTGCCACTATGGTATCAGCTATGGTAGCCCTAGTGCGGGAGGACATACACACCAGTGCACATGAAAATAAATACAAAAAGGCAAAAACAAAACACAGTGGAGAAACAGCTAACAAAACAAAAACTGGCCAAACACAGACGAGCTCTGCTCCCACTAGAAGGGAGGTCCTGCTGCAGGAACCGTCTCCCTGACACAACTCAGAAAAACTGGTAGGAATAAAATCCCTTAAATGAAAGCCTGTCTGAGCACTCGGATCCTGGTTAAGACAGACGGCGATCACGAGTGGTTGCTTTGTTTGCTCACCCTGGTTCGTACATGCAATTAGTCAATCAACACCTGGCCACATGTTGCACTTGAATTATAATTAGGCAAGGAGGGAATTCTAACCTCCCAGCCCTGCAATATCTAGCACAAACTTTATTTGAAACGTTCAAATTAAACACATTTGATTTATAATTAAACAAAACACATTATTTACAGGTGCAGGCCTCAGCCATGCCACAAGTTACTCTAATTGTCCAGCAAAACTCAGTCTTAATATGCAACACAAAACTAACACTGGAATGTCATTTGTACTGAAAGACAGGGAACGCCCAAAGTGTTGCTTTATTTATGTCCATATGTTTGTTCAGAAATGCCTTTGTTTGATCTGCACATATATGTACACTCAATGTAAAGGTACTGTAGATAGACACTAAGGAGAGATTTGTGAAATAAATTCATGAGTTCCTGCTTGTCCTTTGCTGGAACACAATTGTCACCTGCTGTGTGTGTGTGAGATGTGAGACTTGAAGTTTCAGGGATTGGTCTGCTTCTGATTTTTATTCAAATAGTGATTGATTTACACCCTCTCCCACACAAATAACCCTGGCTAACAGTCCTAAAACTCTGTTACACTGCAGAGGCTGATGAATTGATGTATTTGTTCCTCACAGGCGTACGAGCTCTCAACACTGACGGGCACACAGGTGCTGCTGCTGGTGGCGAGCGAGACGGGCCACGTGTACACATTCGCCACGCGCAAGCTGCAGCCCATGATCACCAGTGAGACGGGCAAGGCGCTGATCCAGACATGCCTCAACTCCCCTGACTCGCCTCCCCGCTCCGACCCCACCACAGACCAGCGAATGAGCGCCACTGGCTTCGAGGAGACAGACCTCACCTACCAGGTGTCCGAGTCTGACAGCAGCGGGGAGACCAAGGTAGGCCCAGCGCAACCTCTTACTGACTCTTAGTGTCATGGAAATGCACCTAGCATTTCATGCAGTCTTGACGTTTGCTGAGAGAAATTCCGTAGAATTGGATTGATAATGAAATGCTACACCACCTACAGTTGTAAACCTGCCTAGCTGGAAGAAACTATTTTCTTAAATATTTATCCAAGCTCAAATCCATTTTCAATGTGGACCTGGCCTAGAAGGCTCACAATACTGCAGCTTGTCTAGAGTATCTTGAAACCAAGTATATTTGAAAGAGAGCAAACTGCTCGCTTGCTTGCTTGTTGCAGGCTTATATTCTGTATACTGTCTGCAATGACAACCATACTGTACAGAGGGGATTTCCTAGTTGAAATAGTTAAATGGGCATTGCCTGGTTAATTACTTATAATGCAGATTTAGCTTTTTGTCTAATTTTAAAATATTCATGATTCGTATGTCATGCGTTTCAACCAAGGGACCTGGATGATACTAAGATCAGCGCACACGTACAGAGCAAATTAAATGTACATGGCAGTATCCTCAATATTTTTCTGTTCTGATGAGTTCATTTTTAGACTGGGATACAGTAATGGTTTAATAATTGATGTATTAAGTAACATTGTGCTCCCATTCTTTAAGCTTATGGGTATTCATAAAGAAGGGGCGTAGTGATGAACGTGACATAACTGCATGAGAGAGTGTGGGTTAGACTGAGTGGAAATCAGTTCATCCTAGGCCTCGCTCCTGCTATTCACCAGAACACAGGCACTGGCACGGAAATGTTACTTTCAGTACAATTCTTTGGGGCGGGGTTTAACCCTTTGCGGTCCTATGTCGGACCTGGTCCGACATTGCAATTTTCCTTTCCGTCCAATGTCGGACACTGTCTGACATCATCAAAAGAAAAAGAAAAAACGGTCTCGTTGTTTTTCTCCGAAAAGCCTAAAAACATTCAATGGCCGATAGGAGCCGAGAGAAGCCGAACTATGAAGAGGTATGTGAAATACAGCGAACAAGGGGTGGGACGGGGCTGGAGATGCAGTACTGAGTGTCCTGTTGATATGCAGTGTCTTTTAAACCTGTTTTACTGTGAAAAAAATACTTTTAAACAGCTGCCTAAAATAAACTGCGCTGCGGTGAAAATAAATTGGACCTGACGCGCCTGAGATGCACTGAATAAATGGACCGCATAGGGTTGAAGGTGTCTATGTTGGGAAGGAAGGCTAAAGTCGTACTGCACTGCATGGCGTGACCCCGTGGCCTCCCTTTCTAGATACTTTAAAATGTCTTCAAGTTCCAACCCCCCCCAAAAAATTAGAGTGGCTGTTTTTCAGTCCTCTTCAGTGCAAGTTCAGTGGGTGTTCTTTTACACTATATCCTGACACAGTGTGGAGGAGAAGCGGCAGAAGAACAGACAACTGGCAATAATGGTTACATGTTTGTTGTTTTGTTGGTGTGGAATGCACCACAAACTGTTAGAAGCCTTGCATTAAGCAAATTGTCACTAGTGAGCTGGACCCAAAAGCTTTCCCCTTTTGGAGTGCTTGCCTGCAGAGTTGGCAGAGGATTGGCTGGATGATCAAAGAGATGATTACCTTTTATGGAGTTCACTTCCCACGCCTCTTAATGAGATTTAATCTCCTTCCCAGGCAGATAACCAGGGAACATTTTTTTTAGTGCACGGATACCATTTTCACACACATTACCCTTCAACCATGGTTAAGCTGCATACACCAGGAAAACAGTAAACACCAAAACAAGAACCAAGGAGCATATGTTCATGAGGGACGTAAGGAACACGTATTTAAATGCTGTCAAAAGTATGCAGGCCTGTGGCAAAGTGGCTGATTGTGTACAGGTGCAGGAGTGATGCAGTGCGCAATGAAAAAACAGAGAATTTGTAATCCAGTTGGAAACAGGTTTTATTGATTATAATCCCGTTCTGGTGACCAAACGATAACTCCAGGCAATACACAGCAATATGTAATGCACTGGAAGTAAATCAACGGGTTACAGTCCCAAATAATAAACACAAGTATCTTTCCCATAATGTACAAAACATGGTCACCAGTCCTGGGTGCGTGCTGTAGTGCTCGTGGTGGGTGATTACAGTTTATTCGTGACAAAAGTGAAGTGCTGTTCCAGGTTTTGTGCTGGCCCTTGGCAATGGCTCCAAAACATGTTAGCCATCTAATAATAACAAACAGTTAGACAAACAAAACAAAACAAAACACATAGTACTTTTCTCACTGGGTCTCCCATGGGTCCTTACAGTTTTAAAATTCAAACCAAACGAAGAAACAGATTGCGATTCTTTGCCCCCTTTATGCTGTCACACATGACCCCAAGGTTAACGAATGCAACCACCTCTCCAATCTGCAGCTGCCACGTCATTTCCCTTCCGGGTCAATGCGTTATTGCAATGGAGTCTCGCCCCCTTCCAGACTGGCCGACTTCCCTTGAACCCTGGGAAAGAACTGTCAGACCAGCCCATCTAGAGAACTCTGTTCTCGCTGCTTAGCGCCCTCACAGGTCATTGTACTGTCACAAAGCCATATATAGGTTTTAGCCGTGGTGTACAGTGTGGCCCCATTTTATTTTGTATTTCTTCTTGTGGTCTTGTTCATATTACAGTTAAATGCTGTACACATACAGTTTTGTTCTCAAATACATGTTGCAGCAGTTTATAAAAACATGATGGCTTCCTGTGAGGGCTTCTCTATTTTGGTTACGAACATTCTCAATATTTTTAAAGTTTAAAGGTGTTTAATCCTGAACGTTTAGGAAATGAAACTTGTATAATTGTGCAGTTTTCACATGCTTTCCTTGCTGTGCATTTAACACAGTTTACCATGGTTAGCCAACTGGTAGCAGTTATTACCATGTTACTACATGGCTATGCATGTCCCGTAATCCTAAAGTGCTATTAAAACTTATCGGCCTTTTTAAAAAAAAAAACAAAAAAAAAACAGCATTTTTCTTGAAAATGTTTTACCTGGGGGGCTCCCGAGTGGTGCATCCTGGACTGCAGGATGCACCCTATAGCTTGAAGATCGCCAGATCGAATCCAAGCTATGCCACTGCCGACCGTGGTCTGGAGTTCCCAGGGGGCGGCACACAATTGGTCAAGCGCTGCCCGGGCGGGGTAGGGGTTAGGTCAGCTGGGGAGTCCTTGGCTCACCGCACACCAGCAACCCCTGTGGCTGGCCGGGCGCCTCAATAACTGTACTTGCCATTAGAAAGAGGGCTGGGTCTGTACTGTCAGTGTGTGTCTCATAGTGCTGAGAGCTTGCAGAAGGGGCAGCAGCTAGACCGTGTGCTGTATAGTTTTAAAGGTACTGCCTCAAACTCCAAACATCTAAACACACTTCATGTTACCATGTCTACTGTACTAAAAGAATATTCAACAGAGTAGGTCATACACAGGTAAATTGAGCTTACTTTTACCCAGACTTTTACCTTATTCACGCTACCTAAATAATTAGGTAGTTGTGTCCGTTATATAGATACGACTTTGAAAAGCAGTAAAAAGACATTTTTGGTTTTACAGTGACCCGTGTCCTTTAACTCAGGTGTGACTGATCTTTAAACCTTCTTCATAGACCTACACAAAAAAAGCTAAAATATGTTTTAGTCTCTCATCCCGCAGAGAGATGTGCTGAATGGAAACCATCCTAAGAACTGGAAAGTCAAAAGGAAGATGTCTGGATGATTAGGTTCACACGAGGGAGCCTAAGCAGATCAGTGATTAGGGACACGAGTGCTCATCTTCGTCTCTCCCGAGTTAGTTTAGGGGTTGCAGCGGTGAGCCAGGTTGAATAATAATTGGACATTCCAAAAATTGGGATCAAATTGGAAAATGATTAATGAATAAAAATAATTGTTTAAAAAAAAAAAAAGTTTTACCTATATCATTTAAAAAAAGGAAGTTAATAAATGTCTGTTCATTTATAAAATCAACTGAGCAGCATTTAAAATGATTATTTGGGGGCAAATTCACTAAACATTTACTCCAATGCTGTGTTTTGCAAGGGCAAAGGACAATTTCCTGAAATCAATAAAATCATTGTAATGGTATAAAAATAACTTATTTGCAGCCAGAAACAAGTCAAATGTAGATCCAAGCAATTCTTTGCTAGCTTTTAAATGGTAAATGGTTTATTTCTTTCAGAAAATTTGCATAAGATTTACCAGTTCGCTTCAGATAAAAATTGGTGCCACAGTGTGTAGTTAATGCTTCGTGTTTCTGGCTCAATGTATCTATCTATCTATCATCCTGCATCCATTTAAATCCACATTAATTAATTATTGAATAGGGATTCGTTGATGAAGTGGTTAATTTAACATGCAGTAGAGCCTTACAGTTATTAGCGGAGACTGAATTATCCGGTGGTGCTCACCTGGACTGGAAGTGGTGTACAGTAATACACAGGTGTCTGGGTTTTCTCTTCCCTTTTCTTTGTGTAAAGGATGGCAGCATCTGTTTCTGAACCTTACCATCTTACTAAATTTTGATTGATATCCTAGCACATACTGTACACACAAACACACCCCCTCCTGTCTGTCTCTCATTGATAAAAATGTGATTCTGCCTCCATGCCCGTATATGGTATGGTTTCCTTCGCTGCACTCTTGGCAAAGGCGTCTCGCATTCCTTATAAGCTGCAGCTGTCTGGCTTTGGAGCCTTGGGGGAGGGGTTGTTAAAGAGGGCATATGGAATGCAAACATTTTACAGAAATCTTTCCCTAGATGTACTGTAATCTTTTCATGTTTGCTGCACAGGGTCGAAGTCACAAAGTTATGTTTTGAGATGGGAGGGTGGTGGGGTTAAAAGTTAGATTTTCTGTTGGTCTCTGCTTTTAAAAGAGTGATAACCGATGCTGTAAAAATCACTTTGTTTTGTCTCATTAACTTTTATTAACAACATTCCCACTTTTTTTTGTGGGATGAAAATCTTTAAGTTCCTCCTGGGGTTTTTTTTTCAGGTAGGAATGCAGGTATTTCAAATACAAAGCTGTTACACACTGGTACCTGTGATGTTGGTCACACTGTAAGACCGTAAGACCACTGGAGTGAGCTTTTGAATTACAGTACGACATGTGAAGTGATTAGGTACCAGGAAGCAGCAGTAATGTTTTATCTTTTAATGTTGTCATTCAAATATCTGCAGATCCCAAATTAAAGTACAAGACCAAGATCTTCAACTCGAAAGGGGGGCGGGGATTTGCAACTGCTGCTAGTGCTAAAAAGGGAGCACTATTTTAAATGGACAGCACAGATAAACAAACAGGACAGATACTTATTAATTTACATTCACTCACCTGTAAAATGAGTGGGTTCCTGTTTGTTTTGCTCTGAGAATGAAATTGCTTTCAATGAGGACTGATTTCTGATTTTTTTTTTTTGTCTTTTAAAATCGTTTTTCTTAAATTTTATTAGCATAAGACTCCTTGTTGGTGTAAATAAAGTATGGGGGAGAAAAAAAAAATAAGACTAACATTTTTTTCCTCTCAGAATTATTGTTTCAGCTAGCTGAGGTGCCAGTTACTTTTGTTCAATTCCCATTCCTTTTTAAAATCAATTTCCAGTACCCATTCCCTTTTAATCAATTCAGATTCTTTCAAATTAATTCCTTTTAAAGGGAATGAAAATTGGAATTGGGAATTGATTGTAAAAGGGAATTGGAATTGAAAACAAAATTGACCTCAGCCCTGATTGTTTGCTTTTGGTTTAATTTTTTCTTCTGAATTGTCTAGTTTTAGTTTCCCAGTGTACATTGCAATGGGATATAAACTGAGAAAGGTAGCGAGACAAGCACCTACTCTGAAGTGAATTGGCTGAGTTCATGAACCTGCCACATGCACATTGTAGAAAGCAAAGGGTCATGGGGAATGTAGTTCTGTCTGGAAAGCAAGGTGACTCCTGGGGAAAGTAGTTGCTGCCAGGAAAATGGATTCACTGGTGGAAAAACAAATAACAGACTCTACGTGACTTGATCACAACAGAAAGAGGTGAATGGTTTTGTGATTGTGTTGCCGCCATAGTGATGGGAGTCATACGTAAGCATGTCAGCGCTTCTCCAGTTATGATGAAACTTGCAAAGGAAATTCTTAGTTATTGAGAATATCACAATGAACTGTAATAAATGCCTCTCTGTCAGTCTTTACATATGCCACACTTTTTATGTATGTATACGTACGCATTTTTTACGTATACATACAATGGTTGCATCTCAGTATACATACAATGGTAGCATCTCTTACTTTGTCATGATTGATTTCTGTAATTCAATGTTTTACTTTGTTCTGTTTCTCATTGCTGTAATTCAGTGTTTCTTTGTCCTGTTTCTCATTGCTGTAATTCAGTGTTTTACTAGGTCCTGTTTCTCATTGCTGTAATTCAGTGTTTTATTACAGCATGACAGGAGATGCTACTCCAGCATACTTGTACTGTGTCTAAAGTCTTTTCAAGTGTGTGTGTGGTACTTCTTACTCTTTCAAGGTCACAGAACGCCGAGCACCAGCTTGTTCCATCCCTGTTCGCTCTCCGGTTACCCCTCTACCCCAGGTAGGCAGGGGATTTCCTGTTTGTGCTCCACTAGCAGTGCTGCAGCGAGCAGATCTCATGCATACAGAGTAGTGATGCACACAAAGTTAACATATAAAGCCAGTGCACAGGGAATGGAGTGGACGATCGCTTAGCCCATTAACCTCAAACTACTGCCTTCTATAATGAATACTCCCAGGACTGGCAAAACGATAGGTAGTCAAGGTGCAAAGCCTTGTTATATAATGTTATGAAGTCTGTACAAAGGAATTGCCCAGTGTACAGTACAGCAAGTCTCTGAAAGCAGTTATGTATAGTTTTCACCAGGTAGTACGAGAGTCCAAGACTGTGTACATTAAACCTGATAGAACTGCTCCATACACTTAAAACAGTTCTTAAAAGGATGTTTGCATCAAAAATGGGGATCATATAGTTTTATATTGCCTATACAGAAATAATATGAGCGTTTGGTTTATAGGTGAAAGCTCTTCCAGTTTGGCTGAAGGAACAGCTCCATTAGAACTTTTAATTGATCATAAAGGATGCAATGCAACTATTGTCCTCTCTCTCTTCAGTGATGGGCTGGCTGAATTCCGCAGTGACTATGGAATGTTCCCCCCTGTATGGTGGTAAAAGTATGACTTTTACTCTGAATTGCAAAACTAAATCGACTTGTGATTTTTTTAGACTACGGAGGGTGGGGTGGGGGGAGACAGCTCGGATCCTAACCTGAGGGTGTCGATGTCATAGTCGGCAGAACACTGTGCACTGTGGAAAAAGGTCACAGGATCAGATCCTGTTTAGAATATTAAACCATTTACACAGGCTTCATGAGACTGGGGTTTGGGGGTGTCGTCTGTAGAGGGAGACTTAGAGGTGCCTTCTTATATTAACATTAAACATAGTCTGCAGCAAATACTGCTTTCAGGGGTACTGTAAACATGAGCCACAAAAAAAATAAAACATAGCAGCCGAATAATAGAACAATTGTAGTTTTGCTGAAGGGGGTGGGTGGTTGTAAAACCGTTTAATGATTTTTCCCCTGCAAAAGTTAAAAAGCTGTAGTACTGGCTTTTTTTTTTTTAAATTTTATATCTATGCCTCATCTGCAGGATATCCTGCTTCACTGATAATAAAAAAAAAAAAAATGTATGCATTGATAGCAGTTATTACCTTAAGGTGGGTAGTGGAGGTACTTATACATATACTGTATTCATACCCTTTTCGTTATATATCTACAGAACTATATATTGTATTGACATCTGCTATGGGCATTCATTAGCCCAAATCCACAGATATACAGATTGTTTATCACTGCTGATAACCACACATCTAATGTCACTGTCTGTTGCCGGTAAAACTTTCTATGATGAACTTGTTGTTTTCTTGCATGGCCTGATTAGTAAAGAACGAGTGATAGAGGTTAAAAAATGGGGAGGGGGGAGGTAGTTTATATGAGAAGGGGACAAAGTAGAGTATAATATGAAATGTCAGTAAATGAGCCAAGAGAGTAATCAACCATTTAAAAAACAATTCAAGCCTGACTAATAACTGTGCATGCTGTTTGAGCTTTTCAAGCAGTTTTGATTCTTTGCTTTGATGAATAACAGTAAATAGTGATGAGCCATTAATAACCAACAAAATAGAGCTGTCATATCAAGTATTTATTTGATCCAGTGGAGGAAGAAACAGCCGTCTATGAACATAGTAAAATGTAGTGTGTGCTTTTAGCATATATTTTAGTATCAAAGAAATGATAGTTGCAAAAAACAAAAAGGCTAACATTTCATCATGAATATCACCCAAACCTATTAATATTGCAATGCAGGTAGAAACATAATAGAAAGTTAATTTATTTTAAGTTACTGGTAGTGGCGTTAAAAAGAGTTGTTTGGGTGGTTGACAAGAGAGTGCCACTGAGATAATGGAAAGTTCATTTCCTCAGATATGCCCCCTTATCACAAGACTGTTCTGAAATTGGCTGTCTGGAGCAAGAGAGAGAGCGAGAGCAGAGCTGTCACAGTGCCAGGGCAGGCAAGGGATTGTGGGTACGGCAGGCCCCTTTTTCCAGGAGCAACCATCCATTGGCTGCTTCTCTCCAAATTGGGCTGCCTTGCCTTTTTAAGTTGTTGCAAACAGAGCTGTGAATTCCTTATGACTGGCAAGCTGACAAACAGGGAGATGGGAGCCGGCAAATGGGAGATTAAGGCATGGACAGAAGAGGAGAGTTCCAGCTGCAGGATTGTTTGTACCTGTTGTGTCTGTTTTGTGTGTACCTGTTTTATGGTTCGGATTGCTACACATGATTTGAAAAGACAAGAAGTAGTTAGCATTGGCACTGCCCTGCATCCAGTTCTGGGTTTTGTAACTCCCATAGTTTAATTGTATTATTTAAATGGTTACAGTATGTCGCAAGAAACTGGGCAATCTGGCACCTGCTGAATCTGAATCCTGGATTTGCGGGGGTAAAATCTTTCTCTGGTTAATTGAGATTCTGAAACACAGACTTGGATTTAATGCAACCAAATTTCAAAACTTTTGATTCAGTTCCAAAACTTTATGAATTTATCAAGACATTGGTCCAGGGGTGTCCCTTCACCTTCATCAGGGTAGTGAATGTGACAATAAAAAAAACCATGCTAATTGACTGATTACAACTTAATAATCTGCAAGAAATACTGTGACAAAACCTACTGTAAATGGCAGGGAAAATAAACTGTTTTACCTGCTTACAGTATAATATGTTAAAAAAAAGTTTGCCTACAACATATTTATGCATTTAAACAAAAATCATACAGTAACAATATATGTGTGTTTTAATATTGGACATTTTTAGACATCATTCAGAAATACTTGTGGGGGTTATGTTTATAATATAGTGCATTACAGCTTGCCAATGTTGTGGTCAGTAGAGTGTATATTTACTGCACAGCACTGTGCAATGGGGGTGGGTTAGCCAGTTTCCCATCAGTCCTGTTCTGTTCAGCAGCCCAGTCCAGACTTCAAGAATGAGAATGAGGCCATTGCATCTTCAGCCTTTCATTTTCTGGATCAGTGTGTTTTGTTTATATGGAGTGCATGCTACCAATTGAACATTCCATCTGAACACACACACACACACACACACACACACGAAAGCTGTGGGACTCTGGGTTTGATTTCTTGTAAGAAACCTGGTGTTGACTATCACCATTTACCAGGAGATCTGTTATTGTTTTGCTGCCTCATTACTTCTGGGTGTGCGAGAAAGTGTCTCTTTTGAAGCAGGGGCGTCTTGGGTGCCCTTTGCAGGCAGTGCTGCTCAACATTGCCACCTTGTGCTGTTCAATTAAACAAGGCAGTCCTGCAGCAACACGTGTGTGTGTGTGTGTGCACTGAGCAATCTTCATTTACTACACACGCTGTCACAGGACGGATGGACCCATCGTGGTAATTTGTTTTATATGCAGATGATGCTGTTTCCATTGACTGGCATGTTGATTGATAAAGTATTAATGGGTGCTGAATTGTTAAATGAAAGGGATACATTAATCAAACGAATGTATCAGCCCCACCGCAACCCTTACCCATTTTTTAACAAGTCATTGCTTTTGTATAAAGTTTAAAATCCAACCATTAGCTTCAAACTTGTTAATTGCTTTAATGGTCAAAGGGGATCTACATCAGCAGTATAACAAAGTGTATTCCAATAAAAAGCATGCTGTGGAAACATGCAAAATACAAAAATACTGAAGAGTAGGCTATCGGACATTTCCAGAAACCGATGTACAGCTGTAGCCAAAAGTTTTGAATCGCCTAGAATTTTACGATGGAGACATTAATTTAATAATAATAAAAATAATGAACTTAATTTAGATCTTTTATTTATCATGTAATCAAAGAAACTACAGAATGATATCGCAAAAGTCTACCAGAAGCCATAATAGTAGTACATGTTAGATTTCGAAATGTCACATTTTTTAATTTCAGTATATGGAAAACTATGAAGCGGTATGTAATTCAGTATGTTAACGTAATATTATTCATCAGGTTTCGTCCGACTTTATGAAGCAGAATGAGTTGATTCTATAGGGTGATGCAAAAAAAAGAAAATGAATTACCAGTTGAGCCCAGCTACCAATGCCATGTCTTGTTTCACGTCGCGGTTTTGAACGGACCAGAGTCGCATCATGCTGACCCCAACAGGACAGCATTCAAAACCAGTTTCTGTCAAGCAAGAAAACCTTAGACAGCAGCCATCACCAGACAGGAAACTCTTATTTAAATAATCCCCATAACTGCGTAGCCTGTGTGGCTTCCTTATTCCCTTTTCCCAGCTGGGTGGGACTGAACAGGATACAGTAGTATTTTACTTTTTATTGGAGTTTAAAAAGGTTTCCTAACAAATGATGACAGACCTGAGGTTCTCAGATAAAGGAAGTCTGGGTGTATGAGAATGCAGTTAGCCACCTAGTTTGTTTTGTTTTAGTTTGTTTGTTTATTTATTTATTTATTTATTTATTTATTGTATTTGTTATTTGCAGAGTTGGGCACATTACTGAAAAAAGTAACTTGTTTGTTTCTTCAGAAAAAAGTAATATAATGTCCTTATTACTTAAAAAAACAAACAAAAAAAAAAAAACTAGCACGTTATATTGCTCATTATATTTCTTTCTCTCGTCTTGTTCTGCGAAAGTTGTTTGACTTTTGTTTACTTTTTAACTGTCTGGTGATTCATTTATTAACTGTCAAACAGGTTTTTAAAATGTTTGTAGTATAAATACATTTAATTTTTGGCATATAAACTTAATGTACTGTGTATTTCCTGACTCAATAATTTTGTAGTACGAAGACAAATACAAAGCAGTAAACGTAAAAATGATGGGGTTATGCAATAAACGTGGCCACCACTGCAAGCAAGCAAGCAAGCAAACAAATAAGCAAGCAAGCAAACAAGTGGTACGTACAGTCAGGTACAAGACTCCTCAATCTTGTCCAATTGAACTTCTAAGTATGTGGTGGTAGACACTTCAGGGTTAAAGAAAAGACCACTAATGTAAGTGTACAATAGAGAAAAGGTAACAAGACTGTCTTGTTATTTTTTATGAAAGCAACTGTAATATTATTATTCCCATAAAAATCTAACTTGTTATTTTACCTTGTTGTTGACAAAAGTAATATTACAGTAACGTGTTACTTAAGTAGCTAGTTACCCCAACTCTGGCTATTTTCAACGTAAAATAAATGATCTGTCCAGCTCTGGCTGGTTTCATAAACATTCCCGGTGTGATTTTTAATCTTACAAAGTGGGTGTTTAGGGCCATATCTGTTTGAGATGTAGGAAAATGCACTGGTGGGTGGGGATAACTTATCAGAAAAACTGTGTGTGTTCTTGGAACATGGAAGTTGTGCACCCTTGTATACTGGCCTGAAAAAATGTATTGCCTTTTGCCCTCATGTATAGTCTGTGATCTAAAATCCTCAGACAAAGCATGTTAAACAAAGTACCCTTACTTTAAGATTAGCTGCAAACTGTTTATCAATTTCCTGCTTTCAGAACTTTTCTAAAGGGGTTTGATTTGGTAATATTGTTTTACAGCTTTCATCTTCAGGTAAATTAAATTGAAACCAGTTGAAATTTGAATTACTACTTTTAGGTGGATATTGAATAGTTACCCTTTTCAAACCCTATTACACCCACTGAAATACACTGTATGATGAGGCAGTGCAAAAAGGACAGAAGTGGTTAATTTACTGGGCTGCTGTAAACTGGCAACTGCAGTATTGGTGTTGGTTTGGGTCAGAACAGGAAAAAAGCCTTTGTGATTTCACAGCCTGTTCGGTGCACTGTCCCCTCCTTGTTTGGAGCTGGTACTGCTTTAGTAATTAAGCTCAAGCTGGGATCTGAGTACTGAGTTCTTTTAAGTAGGAGTGAAGACTGCATGAATATCGTTTTGTTGCTTCACTCCCTCTCACCCCACAGCCGCTTTGAGTTGTGACAATCACATAAGTACCTCTCTGAACAAGGTTCATTAGCCTAAGATGGAAATATGGATGAAAGACTATGTACACTGCTGTGCAAAAGTCTTAGACATGTTGCATTTTTCTACTCTGATGCATTATGAGTATCAACAATTTACTCAAAGCCTCCACTAGTGTTTTCTACTATTATAACAACCCTGACTTGCATAAAGAAGGAAAAACATTGAGTGAAATAGCTCGCAGCACTTGCTTTTCAAGGTGTGGTATCCGAAGCATAATCAACAAGTACAGAGAAACATCATCTGTAATTGACAAACCCAGGACTGGAAGACCCAAAAAGCTGTCTAACAACGATGAGCAATACTTGAAGATAATATCCTTAATGAGCAGAAAGAAGACAAGCGTTGAATTGACAACAGAACTGGCAGAAGGCACAGGTGTCGTTGTCCATCAAATCAACATTCCAAGGCACCTTTGACCATTGTTCCATAGTCCAATTTCTGTGTTCTTGTGCATATTTTAGCCTTTGTCTTGTTCCCCTTTCTTAACAGAGGTATTCTTACTGCAACACATCCTTTAAGTCCTGATTTCGAGAGACCTTCGTACTGCTGATTTGATGGACGACACCTATGCCTTCTCAACTGACAGATTTCATTTGTTGTTGTATTGTTGCCTGTAGCAGAACTGCTAGAAAGTGTATTTTGAGAAGGTGGTACAGCAGACTAGATGCACTTCTGTGATCCTGAAACTCGCTTTGACAGTAGATACAAGTAACCCTCTTTCTATCCAATGAACCGTCAACATTTAAAAAAAATAAATGTCCCATTCACAAGTGCTTCAGTTTGAGTGCTTTGCTACACAATGCGGTTCCATGATTAATTTTATATTCAAACGATGACTACACTCATTCAAACATTGCATGCACTCAAGTGTATTAAAATGGTGCCGCAGGGAATTAATTTACGTTATGCTAAGAAGATCAAGACAGAGGAGTGCGATTTTAATGCACGTGAAAAAAACAAAATGTATCTCCAAAAGAATGCGTTAATCACAGAAGCTAACTGCGATTAATTGACGGCCCTAAATTACACCTGTGGCAGCGGGGAATGTATTTTTACTAACCTAGCCTACTTTTGGGACTGTTATTGAACTAACTGAACCCAAGATAGAACGAATTTGCTTGTTTTGTAAAAGGCTGTACAGTAGGTAGCCTTGAGAGATTTTTTCAGCTATTTTTTTTATTTTATAACTGCCCATTTAACAGATGTTAGGACTTTATCCTCTGAGATTGTAATTGTTCACCCTGCCTCTTCTTTGTACATTCTTATGCAGCTGTCATGAGGCGTTAACTCCAAATAGAATAACCTTTACCTCCAGGACCACCTGTTCCTCACCATAGCAAATTAAATGATACATTCATGTGCACATAGCCTGGAACTGCAGGCTGACAAACCTTAGTTGATTCATGACTTCAAATTCTCATAATTGACAGTAAAACCTAAAGAAACTTAACTTTTATAAAATGTTTAGGCAAACAGTGAAGTTTCTTAGTATTTCCATTTTGCCAACTTTTTTAGGGAAAAGAAAAAGAACACTGCACGTCAACTTGTGTCTAAATTGAAATTCATACTGTATGTACTGATTAATCAGTTTGAAAGAATGCATTGTAATTTAACCCCATTTGTTTCCGTCACTGTTTTAGTATTTTGTTTTGGGTTTTCATTCAAAATGTGGACCTCTGGTCGTGTCTGTCTGCCTGGCTTTCTTTCTCATGCTATATGGCAAACAAGGTAACTGCTTTGATGGTTTATCCATAATGTTATCACAACCTCCAAACCTCCGATAGACTTCAGATTCCACTGGGCTGCACACTGCAGGGTTGGAAATAAGACTCCTATTGTATAGCAGTTTCACCCATTCCAGGTTTTACTAAGAGCTCGATCAGCCACAGTGTATAGATGAAAAGCTCAGGTTACTCATAATAAAACCAGTAATGGATCAAATTGCAATGCAATTTGCAATTTTTTTTTTTAATACTAATTTTACAACTTGATTTATAGGACCCTGTGTGTGCATGCACTGGTTTTACACTTTACAGTGCCTCCTACTTCCTTTTCCCACAGGACACCCTAAAGCCTGCCTTCACGGTGGCCAGCTTGCCTGGCACCTCCACCTGTAACCCCACGGCGTCCACCACCACCACCATGCAGGTGAGCAGCGGAGCCTCCTTCCCCATTACCAACTACCTGGCGCCCATCTCTGCCAGCGGCAACGCCAACAGCATCACCAGTGCCAACGGGACGGTGCTCAAAACGGCAGCCACCTCTGGTGGAGTCATGCAGCTCCCCAGCGGCTTCACCTTCATGTCAGGTAGGCACAGCGTCTCACGGACACCTGTACATCCCCAGATTGGTTTTGCCTCTTGAGGCAAAGGTTAGAATCTGAGTTAGGGTAAACTAAAACAAAAAACAGTTTTGTAATGATATTTAGCTCCTTCTGTCACCCACTGTGCTCAAAGGGACAGTTCGGTACAAAGCTGGCAGTAACTATGTTTTTAGTTGGTTTCACTTTGCCCTATGGTTACACATTTTAAATGTTGTATGTTGTTTTTTATTTATTTTATTTATATATTTTTTAATCCATGAAGTCGTTTCAAGATGAAGTATGTGCTTTGCTCACGTCCCTATGAGGTCACAATTCAGAACCTCTATAGACTGCTGCTTTTTACCATGTTCTTCAAAGTAA
Source organism: Acipenser oxyrinchus oxyrinchus (assembly GCA_030684275.1). Taxonomy (NCBI): domain Eukaryota; kingdom Metazoa; phylum Chordata; class Actinopteri; order Acipenseriformes; family Acipenseridae; genus Acipenser; species Acipenser oxyrinchus. The sequence continues at coordinate 65,153,464 of CM060251.1, forward strand.
ACACTTTTTTTTTGTATACAGTATCTGGCTGAAATTTTGTTTTCAGTAATACAAGGCAAGTGTATAAGCAAGCTGTTTTGTGTGGCTTTGTTTTGCTGTCTTGGCCCAAGGATGCCGGGTTGCATAGGAGGTACTGACATTATAAGCCTGATAGAATAGGATCTTGATGTTGATATCATTCCAGTTTTATGTATTCTGGAATCTGTCCTGCCAAAAACAGACCAGAAATGAGCATGTCTCATGATGGTTGAATTTTTTTTTTTTTTTTTTTTAATCATTTTGAATCCAAGAGGAGCTACTTCACTGTACTTCAAATAGAACACACACACACGAAACACCATGTTATCCTCTGGCCCCATTGTCTGTGTTGATTTAACGACTTGTAGCCTAAGTTGAAAAGCTGTCAACGTCTACCGTACAAGTACAGAGTAAAAAAATGATTCTCCATTTGTTGTCATTGTTCCAACAGGCACTCCGCTCCCCCCTGGCACCCCCACCATTCCGATCAGTCAGTTACAGTCGCACTCGCTGGCTATCCAGGGTCAGCCCGGCCAGACCATCACTGGGGCTCAAGGGCAGCAGACAGTCTTCCGCTTCCCAGCGTCCGTCTCGCTAGCAGGTCAGTGCACAGAGTAAACTCCTTCACATGCCCCCTTGTGAAAATTTGGAAATAGAAGATCTTAATACCGATAAAGAAATTTGAAAAACAGAAATGTAGCTGCAGAAATAACTTGAAAACGTAATGAGAATGTACCAAGGGCATAGTACTTACAAAGCATGCTGCTTAGCGCTTTTATGTGTTTGTGTGTTGGTTTGTCTTTTTATTATTGGGGTTTAGACTAACAAGCACCCCCTTCTCCCTAATTTTGTATTCTTCCTTTGTTGAATATGTTTGTGTTTCTGGGTCTCAGGGGGCACAGTGACTCAGCAGCTACAAGCGATCCAGGTCCACTCCTCGACGCAGCACAGCACCGGCACCACTGACAGCGGGCCTGAGAACTCGCAGGCCTCCTCCAGCTCTGCAGGTACAGAGTCACACCTGCACACACTTATACCTACACAGAACTGTGTACACACACATACACCTACACAGAACTGTGTACACGCATACTTACACCTACACAGAACTGTGTACATGCATACTTACACCTACACAGAACTGTGTACACGCATACTTACACCTACACAGAACTGTGTACACGCATACTTACACCTACACAGAACTGTGTACACGCATACTTACACCTACACAGAACTGTGTACACGCATACTTACACCTACACAGAACTGTGTACATGCATACTTACACCTACACAGAACTGTGTACACGCATACTTACACCTGCACAGAACTGTGTACACGCATACTTACACCTGCACAGAACTGTGTACACACACCTGCACAGAACTGTGTACACACACCTGCACAGAACTGTGTACACACACGGACTTACACCTACACAGAACTGTGTGCACGCACACGCTTACACCTACACAGAACTGTGTACACACACACCTACACAGAACTGTACACACACACACACACCTAGACAGAACTACGCACACACCGACACTGAACTGTGTACACACACACATACACCTAGACTGTACTGTGTATACAAACACATGTACACGGAACTGTGTATACACACACGTACACCTACACTGAACTGTGTGTAAACACACACACTTGCAGCTACACAGAACTGTGTACACACACACAGAACTGTGTACACACACACACACTTACACCTACACAGAACTATCTACACAACAAATCCTACACACCACAAACTTGACCCAGGACCTGCCACCAACCCCACAAATTACATCATTTTTTTTGGCATCTTCAGTAGGCAACATAAAGACTTTAGTCAAATACAACCGACAACAGTTAAACCTATACCTGTTGCAAACAAAATGTGAGAAAAGAGAGGGTTATATTTGCGAGGCCACTTAAGCATTTTTATTTAATAATAATGATAATGATAATGATAATAATAATAATGATATTTAAATAAAGAGGACATTGTCTCTGAATTTGTATTATTATTTTATTTTTTATTATTTTATTTTTTATTTAAAGGAGTAGTGTTCTTGTTTTTGCCATGTTTGATGTTTCCCTGTTTGTTCTGTTTTCAGTCAGCCTCCCAGCCACGATCGTGACTTCGTCCGTTCCCACAACGATGGCGGGTCACATGATGTACCCCAGCCCCCACACGTTGATGTATGCCTCCACGCCCGCGCTGGCTGACGGCAGCCTGGCCGTGCTGAATGCATTCTCCCAGGCCCCCTCCGCCATGCAGGTCTCCCATGGGCAGGTGCAGGAGCAAGGTGAGAACCAGGGGAAAGATGAACCGGTGTTAGGAGAGCTGAAGGAAGGGGGTACTTGGTTTTAGAAAGCAAGGTATATTGGACTGATATACTTTATGATTATAAAGTATGTCAGATATGCCAGTCTTTGAGTAGGAAGCAGTTATAATAGTGGTGAAAATGAAAACAGTAGTACAGGGGTGGTCAACCCTGGTCCTGGAGAGCCACAGGGTCTTCTAGTTTTCGTTCCGTCTGAGTTCTCCGTAACTTAATTGAACCAAATAGTTTCTTAATTGGTCAACACAAAGAAAAAATTCCTGGTCTTCAGTCCCAGAGGATATAAATATACCCAGAAAACCTGCAGGTTTGTGGCCCTGCAGGACCAGGGTTAGCCATCGCTGCTATATGTGTCCAGAAAACAGTCTGCTGTTTACAGGAACATGTTCAACGGAAATCAGAATATGTTTTAGGATACCTATAGCTAACATGCTGTAGGAGAGTATCTTTGAAGAGGGAAAGAATGGTGATCTTGCTTTTAGAAGCAACACGGACACACAGTCTTGCAGCAAATGCAAAACTATGCCGTCAAGATCACAGCCCTGCATTTGTTTAACTTGGCAAGGTCCTCAGTGCAAAAGGACAGGGAAAGTCTGAGGGCTGGAGGAACATCTTTAAAAACAGAGATACAGTAAAATATTGTCTCTTCAGGCATGATCACAGGTTGGTAGTGTGGAGTAGTGGTTAGGGCTCTGGACTCTTGACCAGAGGGTTGTGGGTTCAATCCCAGGTGGGGGATGCTGCTGCTGTACCCTTGAGCAAAGTACTTTACCTAGATTGCTTCAGTAAAAACCCAACTGTATAAATGGGTAAATGTATGTAAAAAATAATGTGTAAAAAATAATGTAATTGTATGTAAAATAATGTGATATCTTGTAACAATTGTAAGTCGCACTGGATAAGGGCATCTGCTAAGAAATAAATAATAATAATAATAATAATAAAAGGCCATAAACATTGGAGACTATGGGCTTTATAAAGTGAGGCATCATACAACAGAACTGTGTTGAGATTTGTATAAACGCACATTGAAGGGAAAACTGCTTCAAAGGTGCCATGTGTTGCATCTCTTTATTAAAAGGCGCTAATAAAGGCAGAAATGAAAAAAATCTGGGTTCTAATGAAGTGTGTGTTTATATCTATATAATGTGAATCTAACTTCACTTTAAACTACATTTTTTATTAGTTTAACAATAATAATTGATCTATTGATGTACTTATAATCTGTTAGTTTACATTTGTCCATTAACTGAATACCTTTACTGGAAACTTTTTATTAAAAAAAAAAACTTGTCTCTGTGCTGTTCAGGTGGAGTCCCTCAGGTGTTCCTCACAGGCCCTCCAGGAACGGTACAGATACCCGTCTCAGCTGTGCAGTTACATCCAGTACGGAAAGATCTTCATTTTACAAGTGAAACTTTACTCCTTCCCTCATAAACAATTAACAACTGTCACCTAGAGGTCTGGGCCAGGGATGGGCAACTGTGGCTGTTCCAGTCCAGTCTACTCCTCTGCAAGGCTTTTCCAACCAGTTCCTCAATTATTTCATTGACCCAACTGAAGATCAATGAAATAAGTTAAGGACCTGGATGAAAGTCTTCTTGCACTGGATCGAAATGGAAGATTCAAGGTTGCCTACCCCTCTGGTCCAGACAAAGGTAATATATTTTACTGTGCAACAGTATTTTGTGCAAAATGAATGTGTACTTTTCCCATCAATCCTCCTTTTATGGTCTTCATCTCATGGTTTTAAAGTTTGGACAGTTTTGTGGAGCGGCACCAGAAAACAGGCCCTGCAGCTGAGTTAAGATTTCGTATGTAGGAGGTGCAGAGAAAAAAAGAATGGAAGCCGCCCTGATCCTGACGCATGCACTGCACAGTGACGAAGCTGTTGAGCACAGTCTGTCATTTGTGTGACCTTATGATATGTATCATGTACCAATGACTAAGGTCCTGCGTTTTACGCGACCTGTTTTTTTTCAATTGTAATTCAACTGCTATCCCCTAGATGTCCCTGCAGCCACTCCAGTTAAAGTAATCAAATTCACAATTAAGATATCAACACATTATGCTTTGACTAATTAGAAAAATAAAAGCTAATTATGATGAGTATAAATGGGAATTGAATAAATTAATGCATTAAAAGAAAAATCGAGAGAACTAAACATGGAGTCAAAGACATTGCAATCAAAAAGCATTTCATTGAGTGAACGAACGCAACAAAATCCACCTGGTGTTCTGTACACAGATGGGTATAATTTATTTTGCACAACTTGCAATTTCTTTGGACCACACTCGAAAGTCAACAATAGACTGACATTTATCATCAGAAAAACACAGAAAACGAAAGGCTGAGATTGACAGCTATGAGACGGCGTCCTCCTGTAAAAAACGTAAGGGGAACGAAAATTCTGAACGCCGACGAGATGTTATTCTTGATTTGACAGAGGCATTTGTTTGTGCCAATATTGCCCTGGAAAAAATTGATAATCCAAAACTACGTGCATTTCTGAACAATCATGTAATAAATGCGAGAGCAATTCCTACAGCAGGTCAACTGAGAGGAATATCTACCCCAAATTGCTGAGTTGCACAAGATGAAAATTGTACAACTGGTAAAGATGTCTGACAGTGTATCTGTAGCTACTGACGAGTCTACAAATCTGCACTCTGTAAATTACTCATCGGTGGCACAGGGCGTTGTGAAATGTTTAAACGCATTTGAAGTAAATTTTAATAATGTGACTGGATTTGTCTCCGATAATGCCAGTTACATGATCAAGGCATACAGTGACGTTCTTCGAGGTTTACTGCCAAATTCAGTACATTTGACTTGTAATGCCCACATAATAGCCATTGCCAGCAATATCTGGGCAATTAAATTTCTGAAAGCAGACAAGCTGGTTGCAACCGTTAAAAAAATTGTTTAAACATTGCCCAAGCAGTTTTAAAGACCACCTGACAGAAGCAATCCAACAAGAAGGGTGTAGTTTACCCATGAAGTTGCCACCTGAGCCATGGATAACACGATGGGGCACTTGGTATTCTGCTGCTGAATATCATTCCAAATACATCCCTTTTTACGCAGACTTCGTGGAAAAGGAAATGCAGATTTCACCAAGCACTGTAGTGTTAAAGGACCTCCAGAAATTGCTTAAAGATGTGTAAAGTTTAAAATCTCAACTCTCCCTAATAATGATGCATGCCAAGGGACTGGTGGATCTGATTTCAGTGGTTTGAAAGCCGTGAGAGTCAATCAAACATATAATAAAGTTGCAGAATTAATAAATACATACCGAGCAATGGCACAAGACATACACAGTACAGACGCCGCAATAAACAAACTATGTGTAAAAACCTTCCATGACGTTTCTGAAAAACTGACTAATTACTACAACTTGGATCAATGCAAAAAGAAACCATGTTTTTTTCAATCAGCTCATAACTTTCTGATGGCAGTAAGGATATTCGACCCACAAGAAGTGTGTAGTTTGGATCTGGAAGCCCTCCCATTATATTCTATTCCAGGATTTGATGCTGACTAAATCAGAAATGGACAAATACCTACCATATGCAAAAGAAAACGTCAGTAGAATGACTTTGAATGAAGTTTGGATTAAAGCTGAAGAATTATTTCCCAATTTAACACGAAAGGCTAAAATATATTTGTCAGTTGTTACCAATTCTGTAGATGCTGAAAGAAATGTTTCTTCTTATGGCCAAGTTTTTACAGAACATCAATCTATGCAAGAAGGCAGGGTTAACCAACTGACGATGCTTAAGTTTAATAGCAACATTTAATACATGAGACATTTTCTTTCATGAAACTGTAAGTGACACTTAATGTACTGCTTGAGAACAACTTTGCATTATTATTATTATTATTATTATTATTATTATTATATTTGTAATAAATATGTTACAGCATTGATGTTATGATTTCAGTATTTTATATAAATTGTTCCAGGAATCAGTGCTGGGTTTTTTTTTTTATATTGTTGACAAATTGTGTTCCTACTAGTAAACTGAAACATTTAAATTATTCATTTACACGTTCTAAGAAATAATATTGAATAAGACGTATTAATAATAAAGGGATGCATGAATAATGCACGTTAATAGAATGACTAATTGAGATGATTAAAGGAATCGGGAGATTAATAATCAATAAGTGGTTTAATTAAGCAGACTACATGACCACCTTGCGGTGGGAGGAATGTGCAGCCTAAGAAAGCAGGTCACGTAAAACGCAGGGCCCTAACTATGACATGTTTACTGTTCAGTCAAAATAACTGCAGAAAGAAAAGTGTGTGTATCTACCTCTATAATATAATATATACAGTGTGTGTGTGTGTGTGTGTGTGTGTATATGTATGTGTGTATATATATATATATATATATATATATATATAATATATATATATATATATATAAAAATATAATTTTTTTTTAAAATATAAATTACACTGGTAATAAGTCTGGTGCTGTAGGAACCCTTATGTTAAGTCTGTGTGTGTCTTTTAATAATGGTGCAAACTGTCATAAAACATGTAAGTAATGTTTTAGAATGAGTTGGTAAAGTGGTTTAGTAATCCTGTGTACCTACAACATACAAGCATGTGCTTCAGTACCTGAAAGTTTAACAGAGCTACAAAGCAATGACTTTTTAAACTTCTGAGTCCTATATTTCAATAGTATCCTAATTTACAGTAATTTAAATCAGGGCTACAAATGTGACGCTATGGCAGTAGCTTCTAGCGCCAGGGTACCTAATCTAGCGCCAGCAACATTACATTCTGGCGCCAGTAGACATGTTTAATTTTTAATTTTTTTTATATTCCTTAGCAACCATAGATGATGATAGTTTCTCATTGGGTCTGGACTACTCACATGACCCACCCACACTCATCCACATACACAGGAGAGAAGGTTCGTGCCGTGTGGGAAGTTTAACTGCAGAAACTGGTCGCAAACATGTCTTCACACCACACTTTTACCCAATTATAACACTAAAAACTAATTGAAGAGGGGGGCTTGATTAGGGCAGGGTTTGATAATTTAGCACCAGCAGGCTTTGTGGTGCTAAACTTTCAAAACAGTTTAGCACAAATTTTCAAACTGATTTGCCCCCCTGGAAATCCACCCATATGTGTTCTGTTACACGTAGGTCTTTACGCGATGCCAGTATAAAAAATAACATGCAAACCTCACCTCTGACGCATACACAGGCACATTAGCCGAATTGGGGTATATTTGGGGGAAAACAATGGAGCTGTCTGTCCTGTAATGTTAAATAAACCGTGTATTTCAGAACACACAGGGTGCTGATGTTGTTCGTCCCAGAAGTGTGCCGTGAATCCTGACCAGCCGTTCTCATCCCTGCTCTCCTCTGCTCTGTTTTCAGATGGTCATTGGGCAGCAGTCGAGTAACAGTAGTCACCTGACGGAGCTGCAGGTTGTGAACCTGGACGCTGCACACAACTCCAAGAGCGAGTGACCATCTCACCAACACAGATAGGAGTCCAAGAGCGAGTGACCATCTCACCAACACAGATAGAGGAGCCCAAGAGCGAGTGACCATCTCACCAACACAGATAGAGGAGCCCAAGAGCGCAGCGTTTATTTAAGAACAATTATTTATTGATGCCTTTTCTCCTCACCATGTTTTTAATTAATAATAATAAATATTATTATTATTATTATTATTATTATTATTATTATTATTATATTTTTTTTTTTCAAAAACTATAGGAAGGGAGAATTCATAGCTTACAAATCCTTGAAATTAGTTTTTTGTGAATCTGAGAAATGTCCTTTTTTTTTCTCTCATTACTGTGACGTACAGGCGCTGTGGCTTCTCACTTCAGCCAAAGAGAACATTCATTCTTGTGTGTGCATACGGTATATGAAGGTGGGGGTGGCGAGGTAAACCACAAAATGTACGTAATTCCCTCTCTTCCTTTTATTTTTTTGGAAGAGAGAAGCAACCTTTCATTTAATTTTTTTTTTATTTTAGCCTGTGCAATGGCGTGTGGCAGTTTCTGGAAGCAGGTCTCTTTTTTTTTTTTTTTTTTTTTCCTTTTTTAGTGTGTTTTTTATCTAGATGGTACAGAGACTGAGCCCTGAAGTATTTAGAATTGTGATGGGACATTTTAGTGCCAAAAACAGTATGAGCCTCAGTCAAGGGCACGACACTTAGAAGCTCTTGGTCTTTTTTACACACTGCCTTGGAGAGAGTAGTAGGAGGGAATATCACTGGCTGCTCAAGCTGCATTTTAAAGAATTAGGAAGGTGGTGCCTGCAGAGGCCCTGCTCTGGGCCATACCATTCGGTATATGCATCACCCTACAAAGCAGCTTTATAACACAATGCCTGATCAGACTTGACATTGGCTTGCAAATCCTCTGTTAACAGTGCAGTCACTATAACTGTCCTCCTAGCTTTACTGAGACTTTTAAAGTGCTACACACCCACCTCCACTTTCTAATCACTGACCTCAATCAAGCCCGGGGCCTCGGATCGCTAGTTTGTAAAGAAAAAGAAAAAAATAAGCTTGTGCCTGAAATTATTGTTGGGTTTTTTTTATTGTACAAAAAAAAAAAGTGTGTGGGGGTGGAAATAAAAATGTTTTGATCTTTCCAGGGAACTCTTGTATGGGCCAGGTCAGGGATCTTAAGGGATAAAATACCTTTACACTCGTGTGTGTGTGTGTGTGTGTGTGTGTGTGTATGTGTGCCTGCAATTTAATTATTATATATTGGATCTACCAATAGCCACTTACATTAGTGGAGACACTCAAAAAATCCCTACAAGGCTGCATTTATTACCCATTTTTATATATATATATATATATATATATATATATATATATATATATATATATATATATATATATATATATATATAATGAGTATGAAGACTTATTTTTGTTCTTCAGACTATCATTTTTTTTATATATCCTCTTTGGGATTGGCCTGTACAGTACAGTACATGTGTATCTGTAATGTATGCATTTAAAAAAAAACAAAAAAACACTTTACCATGTGTGAAATCATGTTGCAAAGTTGTGGTAAAGTTTACTGCCAGTAAATGTATAATAGTTTACGTGTGTGTTATATGGCAATCAAACATACCTAGATTGCAAAGATATAAAGATAATAAGCACTGTCAAACTCTTTATCATGGGCACATCTTATTGAATAGAAACCAGATGGCTAGCTATGGAAGAAAAGTATCAGGGATTCTATTTTAATAAATTTAAAAATTAAAAATAAAAAAAAATACAAGCGTGTATGTGTTTGTTTATTCTTCCCCAGGCACTCGGGTGTATGTGTGTGATCTTTATATACAAGAAACTGTATTTGTAGACTATTGAATAACTTTGCTGATATTGCTACAGAACATAAACATTTGACTCCAAATGTAGGTATTTTTTTACTGTCGCCTTAACTCTTTCAGTATTGAATTATTTTTGTTTAGCTGAAGAAGGAACTCCTTTATCGAGTATACATGAGACCAGGGCAATATTTACACACACTCTCAGACTGGGACCTGGGAGTCCTGTGAGCTTTCAGCGTGAATCCCGAAGGCATATATTAAAATACGGTGCTAAGGTACCGAAAAGCTTAACTTTTTATGATGATTCCAATTATTCCATTGTAGTAACTGAAATACTCTGTGCAAAGGTGCTTTCACCTCGGTTCATGAGTTGCTTTTCAGTTCTGCTTGCCTGCCATTGATATGTAACAAAGGCTAGCGATTAGCAAAAGTGTCATGCAAGAAGAGCCAAAGCCATCTAATGATCTGCCACTTTATATGAAATTTCCTTTAGTTTTTCTGGCAATACACTGGTGCGCTAGATGGTGCAACTACAACTGAAGAGCAGCCCCTGAACTCGGATCCAAAGCACCTTAGCACACGTATCAGAAAAGAGAGCTTTGTAATCAGCTTTCTGATGGAAGTGCGTGAAACTGGGAGGGTTTTTTTTTTTTTGTCGGAGCAAATCTAAACTGCACCAGCCTTTGTTATGAGCAGTTAATGGACACCATGTTAATTAGAAGCCTGGGGCAAAGCTTTAAATCAGTCACTCGCTGGAGTATAGACTGATTTGTAGACATATACTGTATTAATCATTGATCATTTTTTCCACTGAGCCATACCATATCACACCAAGCTTTCCTTTTGTGACTCCCTCTCTTCTCATCAGCTGCACTTTGCTTTCCTCCAGTGCGTTTATTAACCAGTCCATCAACCTCCAGAATTGCTTTCGATCGCATGTATATATTGAAGTGCATTTTAAACATATGGCAATGAAATAATAAGTTACAAAACACAATGCTGGTGCCAGGTTTTCTTTACACCAAAATGTAATTTGCTCTTCATTCTTCTTCACTCATGTACTTAAGAAATAAACGGGCTGAACTTCAGTTTAAAAAAACAAAAACAAAAAAAATGCAACTGAAACTTGCAGCCCTTTACTGCACCATTCCTTGAACTATGACAGCTGGTTTCACAGACCCTGATTTTGTACTACTTAAATTAACATTGGATACTCCAAGATTAGCGCTAATCTGGATCTGTGAAACCAGAAATAGGTATGTAAGCCACAACAATATATAAATCACATCAGTGCCCATTTTTCAGGACAGTATAAACCTAGAAAGTAGACTTTTACAGTAATTGTATAAGAAAGCAGTAAAACATGGCATGGTGTTCAAATAGTCAAATATCTGCATGCCTACGTGTGTTGTTAGGCACAAGATGGAGCTGTGCCCTTAAACAGTCTAGGCCTGGTGATACTGGACCACATTTGAACACCCTGAAGTGTGTGCTTATAAAAGGGCATAACCTACCCCCTCCCAAAGTCAATCGGGCAGAATGGTTCTAAAAGTTTCAAGTTTTTAAATCAAATTATACAGCAGTACAGAAGAAAAAAGAAAATAGGGAAATGCCTATGTTCAAAATCTGGTACGATATGGTGTTTTCTGTCTTTCACATACTTTTATTTTAATCTGTCATATTTTTCTGGTCTTTTGCATCTTTGTAATGTAATGTATCATATTTTTTCACCATTAAGCAAATAGTATGCGAATATTTGTCATATGAAATACATTTGGTCTCATAATTTTTTTAATTTCTGCAACTTTGCGGTTCTCATTTTGTCTTTCATTGTGAATTGTTTTTTCTTTTACTATGAAAAGAGAAATTGGTTGTCTGTTTTCAGTAAAAGTTTGCAAAAAAATAATGTATAATTAACTTTGGCATTTCTACAAACCTTATTATTATTGTTATTTATTTATTTCTTAGCAGATACCCTTATCCAGGGTGACTTGCAGTCGTAAACAAAAAATACATGATTGAATATATACCGAAATCTAACAGTGTACCGTTTTCTGACATTACGCATACCACATTATGCAGATGTACCACTTTCTGACACTATACCGGTACTATAGTTTTTTTTTTTACATCGATACAAAAGCCTTGAAAATTGAAAAGTGTACATTTGTATAGTTGTTTTAATCAGTATTTATGTACTGCAAATGAAAAAAAAAAACTGGTTCTGGTTTTGTATTCACATGTTTATTTGAGGTGGCAAGGGGTAGTACCCTATTCAGTTTTAAAAGCTGTCAAATCATTATGGCAGCAATAGTTCGAACCTCCTTTTTGTCCTTGTTAATCTTTATTAAGCTGCACCAAAAAAAAAACATTGCATGATGAATAAAATAATGAACTATTCTCGCGAACCATTTTGTTCACACTTGCCTTAATGTGTCTTTGTGTGCGATTCGACTAAATAATCTAACTCCTGGGGTAGTTGAGTCCACATTAATTACAACTAGGCTTAACTTGCCACCACTGAGGTACAAAAACCGTGAAGGAAAGGGGGTTGTGGGTCTCTTACAGTAATATTGTATACTGATTTATCTAACTTGTGCTTAATTTATGGTAGGCCTGCTGGCATTTAGTGTCCTGGCATCTAGGGAAAACAAGGACAGATGGCAACCCTTAATTTTACCCGGTATTAGCGTGTGTAAACAAACTAAGTCACATTAAAAAAAGAATGTGACTTAACAGTACCTGAGGTCGGATGACATTCTCACTTTTGACCTTTAAGGTCATTTCCAAGGTCATAAAGGTCAGATATGGTCAAAAACTGTGATTTTCTTTTTTGAAGATACGGGGCCCATTTTTTCATATACCTGAGTGAAAACTAACTTTATTTAGGCTTGGGGTCAAGTAATTTGCAGTAACGGATGACATTGTCACATGTGATCTTTAAGGTAATTTCCAAGGTCATAAACGTCATGTAGCCGTAGGCGGCGCTCAATTGGCCGCGCGCACGGTGAGTCTGCAGTGTGAAAAAAAGCGGTCAGCTGACGGCACACGCTTTGGAGGACAGCGTGTGTTCATCTTCGCCCTCTCGAGTCAGCGCAGAGGTGGTAGCGGTGAGCTGAGCCTAAAAATAATTGGATATGGCAAATTGGGAGAAAATAATAAAAAATAATTGCCGATTACTAAATTTAATAAATAAAAAATAAATAAATAAAGGTCACGTAGGATCAAATAAGCATGACTTGAGTTTTTTGAAGGTATGGGATCCTTGTTTCATATACAAGTAAAAACTTTATTTAGGCTTGGGGCCAAGTGCTTTACAGTAACACTTTCATAATTTCAAATACATCTTGACTAAAGCAAGGAAAGGCTCATGACCATGGATCCAATAGCTGTCGTCAAGTGTAAAAGTCACTACAGATAAACTGACCATACAACTGTTTCTTCTGCCAAGAAGATACAGCAACATCTAGTGAACTGCAAATAGTCATGACAGAGGGGAAAAACAGGACTAATTGTTGGAGCAGAGAAGAAAACTAGGCGATACAAACAATCTAGAGGTTCTAGATAGATTAGATATGGTGTCAGAGAAAGGTTTTCATGTATAAGTAGTAAACTAGCACAAGGCATGCTACAGTACTTTCATCTCGGAGTGCCAGATATACAGACTTAGGAAGCGGTTTGAATCACGTGCCAGCTCTGTTGGCGATCCTCACCATGGGACCATCAGTATCTGAACCCGTCCAAAGATTAGTTATCAACCTCCAATCAATTGGAAAGCGTGTATGTTTTGCCAGACGGCTGACAACAGGAAGATTCACAGAGTAACTGCAATGCAGAAATCAGAAGAAGTGATTGAGATGGCCAAGAATGATTTGGAGATGAGAATAAGACTGGTCGATGTCCATGATCTGATAGCAGCCAAGGGTCGTTATCATCTGCTGTGCTGGGTAGCATTTCAAAGACGAAACAAGCGGAAGACAATGGCGTCAACATCTGGGACCGAGAAGGATGTGTATGGACACCTTGTGTGCAGACTTGATTGCAGGTTTGTCTCATGGTCATGTGTCTGCCATGAGCGATGTCCGAGGCAGACACGAGGTACGAGGGCATGTGTGAAGACAGCGGTGCTGATTTGCCTCAGAGACACCAATCAATGAGAAAGACGTTCTATGAAGATGTTCATAAACACGTTGGACATAGGAGCAACTATGTCTGGCCTTTGGATTTCAAGGCATCTCTTCTGATGTGCCCAGGGGAGAAGTCAGATTTCATCATCTCCAAAAACCACTGAACAGCGTATGTTCTCATATGGAGAAGTCTACTGACGATGACGCCACATTCTCCCTACAACCCCCCAGTATATTCCAGGAGATGGTGCATGTCGCTTTGCATGTGAGACAAGACCTGCTAGACACCCTGGGTCATTCTGCTGCATGGCGAGGTATTGATCATGAGCAAGTTGACAAATGCGTATATTATCTTCCATTTCAATTTCTAATTTCATCCGTTCATTTTTACATTTTCTATTTGACTCATATGCTTGAATATAGATACAGCTCATTGGATATATGTCCGGTTTAAGAAACCATTAAAACAAAGAGAGAGTGTGTGTGAGAGAGAGGGAAGTACTGTAGGCAGTTAACAGAGATTATAAAAAGGTTAGTAAATGTAGATTAGTGATTTTAGTTTAAAGTATCAAAGTTTGACTACCAAGGAAATATATATATATATATATATATATATATATATATATATATATATATATATATATATATATATATATATACAGTACTGTGCAAAAGTTTTAGGCAGGTGTGAAAAAATGCTGTAAAGTAAGAATGCTTTCAAAAACAGACATGTTAATAGATTATATTTATCAATTAACTAAATGCAAAGTGAATGAACAGAAGAAAAATCTAAATCAAATCCATATTTGGTGTGACCACCCTTTGCCTTCAAAACAGCATCAATTCTTCTAGGTACACTTGCACAAAGTCAGGGATTTTGTAGGCATATAGTCAGGTGTATGATTAAACAATTATACCAAACAGGTGCTAATGATCATCAATTCAATATGTAGGTTGAAACACTATCATTAACTGAAACAGAAGCAGCTGTGTAGGAGGAATAAAACTGGGTGAGGAACAGCCAAACTCAGCTAACAAGGTGAGGTTGCTGAAGACAGTTTACTGTCAAAAGTCATACACCATGGCAAGACTGAGCACAGCAACGAGACACAAGGTAGTTATACTGCATCAGCAAAGGTCTCTCCCAGGCAGAAATTTCAAGGCAGACAGGGGTTTCCAGATGTGCTGTCCAAGCTCTTTTGAAGAAGCACAAAGAAACGGGCAACGTTGGGGAACCGTGAGACGCAGTGGTCGGCCAAGGAAACTTACTGCAGCAGATGAAAGACACATCATGCTTACTTCCCGCGCAATCGGAAGATGTCCAGCAGTGCCATCAGCTCAGAATTGGCAGAAAACAGTGGGACCCTGGTACACCCATCTACTGTCCGGAGAAGTCTGGTCAGAAGTGGCCTTCATGGAAGACTTGCGGCCAAAAGCCATACCTCCGGCGTGGAAACAAGGCCAAGCAACTCAACTATGCACGAAAACACAGGAACTGGGGTGCAGAAAAATGGCAGCAGGTGCTCTGGACTGATGAGTCAAAATTTGAAATATTTGGCTGTAGCAGAAGGCAGTTTGTTCGCTGAAGGGCTGGAGAGCGGTACACGAATGAGTGTCTGCAGGCAACAGTGAAGCATGGTGGAGGTTCCTTGCAAGTTTGGGGCTGCATTTCTGCAAATGGAGTTGGGGATTTGGTCAGAATTAATGGTCTCCTCAATGCTGAGAAGTACAGGCAGATACTTATCCATCATGTAATACCATCAGGGAGGCATCTGATTGGCCCCAAATTTATTCTGCAGCATGACAACGACCCCAAACATACAGCGAAAGTCATTAAGAACTGTCTTCAGCGTAAAGAAGAACAAGGAGTCCTGGAAGTGATGGTATGGCCCCCACAGAGCCCTGATCTCAACATCATCGAGTCTGTCTGGGATTACATGAAGACAGAGAAGCAACTGAGGATGCCTAAATCCACAGAAGAACTGTGGTTAGTTCTCCAAGATGTTTGGGCCATCCTACCTGCCGAGTTCCTTCAAAAACTGTGTGCAAGTGTACCTAGAAGAATTGATGCTTGATGCTGTTTTGAAGGCAAAGGGTGGTCACACCAAATATTGATTTGATGTAGATTTTTCTTCTGTTCACTCACTTTGCATTTTGTTAATTGATAAATATAAACTATTAACATGTCTATTTTTGAAAGCATTCTTACTTTACAGCATTTTTTCACACCTGCCTAAAACTTTTGCACAGTACTGTATATATATATATATATTTTTGCCATTCATTTTATTTAGTTGTTATTTGCATACATTAAGTTTTATTTACTTCTGGGCCTCCTTACCGTAGCTCTGCTGCATCACAATGGGTCAGTTTCTTATTCGACAAAGTAAAGAACCTGTGCCTCACACTACTACTAGTAGCACTGATAATAAAAGTCCAACGGAAGAAAGTAACATGAAATCTGCCATTGCTTCTTGTTCTTCTAATGGAACAGCTGACGATCTTAATAGAGATATCCACCACCAAGTCCGGCTAGCCACCCCCGTCATCCTGGATGCGGCCATCAAGAGAGCTAGGGCCACTGAAGTGGTCCTGCACGACGAGCTACCTCCAGCCCGCTGCCCGACCCCCCCGTCAGTATCATGGACCCAACCCGAAAGGGAGAGAGAACCAGAGTTGGAGAAGAGAACGCCGCCCGTCAGGAGGCCTAGAGAGACGCCAAACGAGAGGATCTGTTGGTGCTGTGGAGAGAAACGAGAACAGGTTTGTGTAGAAGGGGTGCCGTGGACCCCTCAACAACAAACCCTTGCCCCCCAACCCAAACTCGCTATCGCTGGCCGGACCGAAGAGGGCACTTTTCTGTACACCACCATCAGGATAGAAGGGGTGACTTGCCTGGCCTTGACTGACACCGGATCGTCAATCACCATCATCCGTCCTGACATCAATCAACAGGCCACCACTGACTGGGAGAACCGGGTTAAGGAGACAGCCGTCCACCTACGCATAGTTACTGGCGAACTGACCCCCACCAAAGGGAGAGGGTGGCTAACCATAGAGCACGGAGGCCTCCGCTACTGCCAAGATCCCTGCATCCTGGGGCTGGATTTCCTCCAGGCGGCTGGCACACTTCTGGACCTCCAGCGCAGACATAGGGTGACCCGACTGCCCCGTCTTGGCTACATCAGCACCATGAGCCCCACCCCCTTCAGGTGGCCCCTGTGACGTCAGAACACAGCAAACTACAGCACCCTCCAGTCCCAGCCCAGCGCACTCTACCCCTCATCAGCCACTGGCCATGGTTCCCCACCAAGGACAGTGCATTGCATCGCCCGCAAGCAACGGCCCCACTGCCGCGGACCAGAGGACAGGTCTTGCGGCGAGCAGGCGACCCCAGCATCAGCAGCATTTGACCCTGCATTTTTGGACCCAGGTAAGTTCTTCCCAAGCCGGGAAGTGTGTTAGCGGGGGGCAGTGTAACGCTGGGTGAAACGGGCGCGAACCCTGGGACTACCATGACTGGCTTCGGGAC
Source organism: Acipenser oxyrinchus oxyrinchus (assembly GCA_030684275.1). Taxonomy (NCBI): domain Eukaryota; kingdom Metazoa; phylum Chordata; class Actinopteri; order Acipenseriformes; family Acipenseridae; genus Acipenser; species Acipenser oxyrinchus. The sequence continues at coordinate 65,170,830 of CM060251.1, forward strand.
TGTCAGGGGGTTGGGATTATTAGGAGACTTGTAAATAGTTGGTTATTGCATTGTTACTGTGTTGTTTTATGTGTTGCGTGCAGCTTGTTACCTGTTCCTGCTGTGAGTGCTTGCATTGTCAGAGAAATCGAGAGACAGAGACCGTGGAGTCCAGCAGCGCCTGGCACCGCAAGCAGAGAGCGAGTCCCAGAGAGAGAGTCCCAGAGAGAGAAAGAGAGAGCGTGCAGAGCCCCGCACTACCTCCGGAGACAGCGAGCCGCCGCCCACCGCTCACTGTGTGTTGTACGGCTGTCTACACGTCTTCCCAGAAAGCCACCATCAGAGCAGACTGAGAGCACAACACGCCAATCCAGCACCATGTGAATGAGAGTGTGAATGCGAGAGCTAGTTATCCATTTTCCAAGTGCTAAAGATCCTATTCTAACTGCCTTCAACCTGAAATCTGCCTGCAGTGTCCTTCATTCTACATCCGCTGGGAACCCACACGCACGGCTGTTACCTTATTATTATTGTTACCGCATTAGCAACAACGTGGTATCTGAGCAACAGTACTTGAAACGAATACACACAATCATACAGTGAGCAGGCCCTCTATAGAGATTGCAATAAACAGATTCCCACACACACCAAATTACTGTAAAGTAACGAATGTACATATAATGCTTACTTTCAACTGACTATTCAACACTGAATATAAAAAGCATACGTTCTAAACAATCCGACCCTGTGAGTTTCCAAACACCAGAAGCAACTAGATATTTTTAAATTATTATTATTATTACTGTGCTTTACTTTAATTTAATTTGATTAATGATTTCAAATATATATTTTATATCAGTTTAGAATCTGAAACTGGTGGTTGGGGGTAGGAGCACGTCCACTCATAACCTCGGGCCTGTTCGGCAGTCATTATAAATAATACAAAAGAGTCTGCACTGTAAATGTTTATTGTGTGCTGTTTAAAATATTTACAATATCAAAAACATTAACCTCAAGATAAAACTATCACTAACAATGATACACTTTTTATTAAAGCCAGCATAAAAAATTATCCAAAGGGACTCTGTAAACCAGCCCTATATTGCTGTACTAAATGCCGCCGGGGTAATAAATAAAATAAACCCGTCAAAGTATGAGTATTGTGATTACTAGTTATGTTTACCGGAGTATTTATACTTCTAAAAAAATCTCAAAACATTGTGCTTCACTGATACATCAAGTTGAAAACACTGAAGATCATGAGCCGCACAGTCAGAGCACTCTCCATTAGCACAGTCGTCAAACGCCTGCTTTCGGTATTGCCAAGTCTCACGAGAAAAAAAAAAGCGGCACTGCCTTTCAAAACAAGCGCAAAAACAAGCGCAATCCATGTTAGAGTATGGGTGTTAATGCAAATTCCAACCCGCGACTCTCAAACAAATGCCAATCCCATTTACCGGCAATAATGGAAATCCACTCAATTGAAATCGTGCATGCGTACAGGTGGAAACTGTGTTCGTGAAGACTCTAGTTTATTTATTTATTTATTTTATTTGCGGTTCACTTTCAGCTGCTAAACAACGATTACATAATTATAGATAGTGGTTTCGAGAATATATAATACGGTTAAAATATCAATTCAAGATCATTATTTTCGTTTACTTTCATTTTTATGTGTGCATTTCTGAATCGTCTTGCGTACACCATATGAGCCAGAAGTACCCCCGACGCGTACCCGCGGTTGAAAACCCCTCATACAGCATATCCGGAAATTAAAGGACAGAAAACAGGATAGGACAATGATGTAATAGATGGGCGAACCTAAGACATGGTCGAGTGCCTGGAGCCCAGAAAGGGCATTCTTGTTTAGATTGCAAACACAGTGACAATGAATACAGTTTGCAATGACTATTAGAGTCCAGCCAAATCAGAAGGCAGGCTGGAGTAACATGTGACTCTCGACAGTCAATGCAAAATACCTGCAAAATTAATTCCTATACGTTATTGAGACACCCTGCTGTTTGTTCCGATAATTAAACACTTAAAAAAGTGTTTAAGCGAAATATTCATGCAAAAAGTGGGAAAACAATCGCCTTTTTCTTTCAGTATTTCCATATTGCTCCCCACAGCCATTTTGCTAATCATTTAAATCAGAATTGAAATGTTCACTCTTTGGAGAAGCAGGAACAAATACACATGAACAAATACACATGACAACCAGGTTTTTAAAAAGCTCTTAAACGTTTCAAAACAAAGAACGTAGTCAAGTAAAATGTACCACACCAAAATATTTCAGCGGCACACATCGGCAAATCCATATGGATAAAACTAAGTTCAGTTGTTATAATTTTATTTTATCATACTTTTTTTAATGCAAAAACAGACGTTTCAGTGCATTCACACCTTCATCGGGGCATCAAAACAACAGCACAAATACATACAATTACAGATAAATAACAACGGCTATAAATGGAGCCCAGTTGGAGTTACACAAAAACACAAAAGCATACAACATTAGCTTTCAAAAGTACAAATAAAAAGAAAGAAGGAAACAAATACACATTGCATACAAATTAAGTTGTAATTCTTCATACATACTCAAAGTAAATAATCCGACAACTGTGATTATAGCACAAGTATAACTTTGAGGTCTATTAGACATAATAGGTAAACAAAGTTAAAACAGAATTCCAAAATCAATTTAAACTGTCACATTATCATAGATTGTTTCTTAAATCCTCTTACAAAATTAGAAATGGTAGAGAAGTCCGTTTCTTCTGCCGTCTGCCAATGCTTTCGTATTACCCTCCTGTTAGTGGGCTCCAATAATGGCACCTGTAGTGGTTAACGCAATGAATCGTGGGATAGCACGGTGAACCATGGGATTGATTGTCCTATCCTTTTTGCAATCCTTGAACATCGGAGCTGGACACACGTAACTGTCTACGTGCTGGATAAACTGGCCGAGCCCCGGAGGATTGTGATAGTTGGAGGAACCAGAGAAACCAGACGATATAACAAGGCTAGGAACAGTCTCGCCGAGTGAGGGGGTCATCAGAGAAAAAACGAGTACAGGTACGTGAGACAGGGCTCTTATTTTTCGTAAGGAGGAAGTGGCTGGAGGCCGCACAAAAGCTGTGAGCTCGAGTTAAGGGGTGTACTGTCTGGACGGTCGTTCTCGGCGTGGTTGTAATTTTGAAAGGGTGGAAAAATATTTTGACCCGCAGTGTGTAATTGTACAGCCAGTCACATACAATTAACCAGAGACACAACCTGTATTGCCTCGTTTCTGTATTTAGCTGCCTTTTTATTTTTATTAAGCACACACTAGTTTTTACCCGTACCCACTGCTGTACTGACCAAACGTGAATGATAATTAATACTGTAACAAAAACACATTTAAATAAGAATTAAACTGCAGGAGGCCCTCAATGACTTGGACATATTTTAATAACTAATGTTAATGGCTGTTGTGTAATTACAAATATGTAGTTATGCAACCGTCCCAGACTCGTACTAGATATCTGAACACATTACCTTATTTTTAGATTGTTTTTGCTTAACTAAATCTTTGACAAGATATTTAATTGACATTTATAAGCTGTGTTCCCTGTAAAGCTATGACAAATCATAGATTTTCCACTTTGGAGATCTGTCTTAACTAAAAAGCAAAACACTGCTTACTGTAGCAGTATTTATATTTTTTTATTGTTTTTAACACATATTTGTTAGTGAATGTGGTTCCAAACTGATAGCTGTCAACCAAGAAAACGACTGTTTAACACATTTAACGTAACTGTCAAGAAAATAAATTTTTGGGTTAATGTAAAACACCAGCTGGAAAGCTGGATTTATACATACGTGTATTTTTCTTAGTTGGCATCCTCACTGGAGGCTGGCAACAACCCATCTGCTTTGCCTGCACAATATAATCATGGGGTGTGCCCATGATTATTGTGAGCTTTGCATTGATAATGGAGAATTGTGTTTTAGTATTAGACAGGTCTAGAAAATCGTGTGTGTTTTATCTGTAGGTTTTAGTTGTATATACAAAATAATCTTTATGAAAAAAATAGGAAAGGATTTTTTTGTTGTTGTTGCTGTTTTTCTGCCCAAATTGTTTAAGTGGAGTATTTTTTTAAAATTACTTTCTGCTTTCTGAAGTGATGATTTAAGATTGTGTGTAATATATATATATATATATATATATATATATATATATATATATATATATATATATATATATATATATAAACTACAGGCTAACTTCACTATAACAGGTTTGGCATTTTTCTGTATCCGAATAATGACAAAACGGCAAATTTGAATTGATCATCAATATATAGTACTTTTATGAAGATTCCTTCACATTGATCAGCATTTAAACGGTACTGTGACAAGGTACGCGTGTCACGTGTGGGTAACCGCATTTAGGACAGAGAGACATGGGAATTGGAGTTGAAACGCTGGCACAGGCGCGCAGGATTTATTAAACACAAAACAGAAAGTAAACACACGGGTCATGTGACGCTGCCAGCGATGGTAACCCACAGAGGACACAATACAGCAAGCTGAGGCAAAATACAACACAGGCAAAATACAACACAGTACAAAAACTACAAATAAAAGGTGCCACACAGGGCGAGCGCTTATAAACGAGGCGTCCCGCTCCAGGAACCGGCTACACTACGTAACCCTCGCTGTACATTACTTCCTGGTATCACTATCCCCTAAACTAACCTACTTATGAGCTGGTGTTTATAGGACGACTCCTGCTGCTTCATACGGCCTTCACTGGGCATTGCCTTCACAAGCACTGTGTTGCAGTTTCAGGGCTGTGTAGCTGTAGTTCCTGCAGAAAGGACGCTCTCCTCCTGAGTGTACCCAGTGCCCCTCTGTGTAGCATGGCAATGCAGTCGCCCAGAACGATCCCCACCGGATGTTTATATGATGACAGACACTGAGTCGAGACCCGCTCACTTGCTGATTGAGGACCGGCACAGCCAATCACTCGCTGCCCTTCCTCTCAACCAAACCTAGCAGGCAGCAAGTCCCAATTGAGCGCCCGTCTGTAAACAATCATTTGATAAAACATAACAACTTCAAAAAGCACACAAAACAAACCTGTTTCTACATATAAATTACACCAACACTATATATTTATACAGTTGTAGTCAAAAGTTTACATACCCCAATGGAAATTTATAGAAATGTCTCAAAGAATTTTAGGAAAAATCTTTTGTAGCAAAAGTTTTGCTTTTGTGGATGAGGAAAAAGTTACAAGAAACAGATGTCTATAATTGTTTATTTCAACAATTATTTTGCAAAACTCCAAAAATGCTAATTCAAAAGTATTCATATACTTTGATGCTGAGATAGTATTGTCTACAGGGTGCTAGAAATTTCAATATGATAATGCAGAACCTAATTCTAGAAAATGTTGGATTGTAGGTGAACATTCTTAGAGAGTATAAAAGGGTTAGGCACGGGGGCTCTTTTTTCTTGCCAAAAGCTGCAATGATACTAAGTACTATGTTTTAAAATTGCCTAAAAAAACGTCATAGCAACAGCCTCTCCCAAGTTATCGCGATAATTTGCATTTGTTGAAATTCAAAATTAATGATAACAGCTGTTGTCTTATGAAAAGCAAGAACGTTTTACTGATAATTCTGTTCAAGTGTTTAAGATGTGTTCTGGGAATTTGTCAGTAAAAGTGCTTAGCTTATAACATCTATCCCGTCACAGCAACTAAGCAAATAGCAAAATAATAGCCAGGGCCAGCGTCAGCACCAGGGCATCCACCGGACCCATACAGGGGCCCCACACATACATACAGAAAAAAAAACTGGAGATACTGTATGAGTAAATCTACTGTTTCTGTGCCAGCTATCCTATTCCAGCAACCTTTAGGACTAGACACGTTTTGTTTTCACTAAACTAAACTATGAGTGCAGTGCAGTGAAACTTTTCAGGTCTCCCCACCCGGGTTGGGGTGTCGGGTCCTGTAAAGGCTAAACTCGCGCCACCACTAGATTGTATTCTCTTTTTGAGCTGGTACAACTCTAAAAGGATAGTTGCTATTATGCTCAGGGCTTAAATTCAGCCGGAGCTGAGCTCTGGTAAATATTTCTGCATCTTAACTTCAGCCTGAGGCTGTTCCGTAGTGAAAACAACACAAAATACAACTTTACCGTAAATAATTATGAACATTTATTTTCACGGGGACTGGAGCAATTTATTTTCATGGCAATTATTACAAGTGAAAATATTGTGTGAAAATACTTCTGTGTCTGTATGTGTGCGTCTGCACTTCCTTTCCCTGGTTGTTGTCAGTGAGGTGCTGTGTGTGTGTATCATGTGTATCGAGTTAACTGTGTGTAAACTTGACACAATGTATTTGCTTTGATTCCGTGATTTAAATATGTCAGTACTATCGGCAAACATGAAACAAGATATCAGTTGCCTGAGAATGTACGCGCTTCTCTAGTTTGAAACATTATAACGAATTGAAGTACTTGACTGAATGGCCTGAGAAACGATTTAGATCACTGTCAGCACTAGTTATGAAAACCTTTTTATTTTCTTTATAGTAATGTGTGAATCTAAAACTTAGAATTCATTGCTATAAAAAGACAGGCGTTACAGTTTACGTAATGTGTTGGGAATCGGAGACCATCTCTGTGGAAGTCCAGAGTTGCGCCTGTGGTTGATTCACGCATCTGTCTTTAGGAGCTTTACTAAGTTGGCGTTACAGTTTACTTAATGTGTTGGGAATCGGAGACCATCTCTGTGGAAGTCCAGAGTTGCACCTGTGGTTGATTCACGCATCTATCTTTAGGCGCTTTACTAAGTTGGTGTTACAGTTTACTTAATGTGTTGGGAATCGGAGACCACCTCTGTGGAAGTCCAGAGTTGCGCCTGTGGTTGATTCACGCATCTGTCTTTAGGAGCTTATTTGAAGTTGGAGTTTTACTAAGCGTACTTGTATGCAATTTCCTAGTTGGCGACTGAAACAGAAAAATAAAATGTGTAAGAAGTGCTTATGAAACCTGTGAACAAAATGCTTTGGTTTAAAATAAAATAAATGTAATTGTTTTAAATTATCCCGTGTGAAATATTCCATGAGAATTTAAGCCCTGCTTATACTTGTATATTACTAATAGTCATCAAGGTAGTCATCACTCTTCCAGTAACCACTGCAACGAGTGTCTGTTTTCTGTTTTAAGTTTAAAACCTATATACGAACTTCCATGACCAACCCTCGTCTGAGTGATCTGCTTGTAATGGCAACTGAAATCATTAGTAAAAAAAAAAAAAATTATATCCTGGTTGATATCTTAGCAAAAAATGAAGCCTAGACGATATCCACTGCTTCACTAGGTTTATTCATGCAATGCCAGAGGGTTTTTTTTTGGTTGTTGTTAAATTTGTTTTATTATTATGGATAGGGGACCCTAAATGCATTCATTGCCCCCCCCCCCCTCCCCAAACTTTTTGTGAAGTGAGGCCCCTGGTTAGGCATATGATGATTGCTGTTATTACCAATTTCAATATGAGAAAAAGTAAATAGCTATCTGAAGACCTTGGGCAGAGTATTATTTATTGTCATAAAGCTGGAGAAGGATACACAAATTTCAAATATTGTTTCTATTGTCAAGAAGTACACAACTCATGGTACTGTCACAACGCTTCCTTGGTCTGGAAGAAAGAAGGTTCTTTCACCAGAACAAGTAGAAGAATTGTGAGGAAGGAGTATTGAGTATTGCATGGTAGTCTCAATGGTCGCAGGCCAAGGAAAAAAGCCACTCTTAGGAAAACGTCACAAGGAAAATTGCTTAAAGTTTGCAAAACGGTATTTGAATGATGGATATGAGTTCTGGTCAAAGGTTTTTTGGAGTGATGAAACAAAAATCGAGTTATTTGTTCACGCTGATAGTCGTATGTTTGGAGAAAGTCTGGTGAGGCATACAAAGAAAAGAATACCATACCTACTGTCAAGCATGGAGGTGGTAATATCCTTCTATGGGGCTGTTTTTCCTCAAATGGCACTGGAAATTTAGTTCCAATACATGGTAAAATGGATTACATAGCATACCAAAAGATATTGGCCAATCATTTGAAACCCTCCGCTACAAAACTTGGTTTAAAACACAACGGAACGTTCCAACACGACAACGATCCAAAGCACACATCAAAATCTACATCAGAATGGTTGAAGAAGAATAAAATCAAGGTTCTGGAATGGCCGAGTCAAAGTCCCTAAATCCGACTGAGAATGAGTTGAAGGCTGTGCACAAGAGAAGTCCTCGAATTTGAATGAACTGGAACAATTTTGCGTTGAAGAATGGTCAAAAATCACTAAAGAATCATGCCAATTAGCATTGACAAGTATTGTAATCCTTTAAAATAGGTTATTATTACTAAAGGTGCCTTTTGTATTCTCATTTTCTTCATTTTCCTTGTCAAGGTATGAATACTTTTGAATTACATTTTTTGAGTTTTGCAAAAAAATCGCTAAAATAAATAATTGTAACTTTTTTTTTCCCCTCCTCCACAAAAGCAAAACTTTTGCTACAAAAGATTTTTTCTATAATCATTTTTTTTGAGAAATTTCTAGAAATTATAGATTTCCATTGAGGTATGTTAACTGCTGATGAGAAGCATCCCCACAGCATGATGCTGCCACCACCATACTTCACTGTAGGGATGGTGTGTCTTGAGACATGGGCAGTGTTAGGTTTGCGCCACACATAGCGCTTTGAGTTTTGGCCAAAAAGCTCTATCTTGGTCTCATCTGACCACAAAACCTTTTCCCACATCGCAGCTGGGTCACTCTCATGCTTTCTGGCAAACTCCAGACGTGCTTTCAGATGGTACTTTTTGAGTAACAGCTTCTTTCTTGCCACCCTCCCATACAGGCCAGTGTTATGCAGAGCTCTTGATATGGTTGACTGGTGCACCATTACTCCACTCCCAGCCACTGAACTCTGTAGCTCCTTCAAAGTGATTGTTGGCCTCTCTGTGGCTTCTCTCACAAGTCTCCTTCTTGTTTGAGCGCTGAGTTTTGAGGGACGGCCTTTTCTTGGCAGTGCCTGGGTGGTGTGATGCAGCTTCCACTTCCTGATTATTGATCCAACTGTGCTCACTGGGATATTATTTTGTACCCTTTCCCTAATCTATGCATTTGTATTACTTTATCTCTAACTTCTGTAGAATGCTCTTTGGTCTTCATTTTCCTTCAGATTCACAGCCTGACTGACCAATGATCCTTCAACAGTGGGGTTTTTATCCAGAAAATGTGACAGCAACTTTAATGGTTCACAGGTGGAGGCCAATGGTAAGGTAATTGTGTCCTCGTTAGGGCAATTTCTTTCATCGATGTAAACTGGGAGCTTCCACAGCACAGGGGTTGAATACTTATGCAAGCAAGATATTTCAGTTTGTTATTTTTTTTTAAATATTTCCCAACATAAAACCAATGTCACCTTACAATAATTGATTTTGAGTTTCAGTGTTTTTTCAGTGTTTTAAAATAAAATATCAAACAGAACGAAATTTCAATGTACCATTTGTAATTCAGTAATATGAGAGAATTGGTCAGGGGTCTGAATACTTTTGCAAGGCACTGTGTATGTGTGTGTGTGTGTGTGTGTATATATATATATATATAATTTTTTATTTATTTATTTATTTTTATTTATTTATTTTTGTCCAGGCTGTAAGGAAGCCTTTTATACCTGAAATGTATGAAAAAGGTTGAAAAAGGTTTGCAAGTATAACTATAGCCTATATCTTGTGCAGTAAACTAATGAATAACTGAGTTTCTGAAATCTGTAAAACCTACTGAATACATGTTATTTTTTGGTGACTAGCTAGGCAGCTACGTGCAGTACAAGATGTGAAATACCATAGGAAATGAGGTTAATGATTCATTGCATTTTTTTAGTCTGAGTCATTGATTCCTTTCCGTACCATTCCACTTTGTAGCCACCCAAAAAGTAATTTCAGTATATCTGGCTATTTTTTCGAGCAGTCTTAGAGGTCAGTAGAGAAAATTGACTACTCTCCTACCAAGCAGTGTGGTTCTTGCTTGGAAGGCAAGTTCTTTTTGGGTGCTATTTCTGCATCGCCTCAGTCTTTGACGGGGCTTGACATTAGGCACTGCCAGCGTAGAAATATGTTGCAGTTTATTTTCTTAAAAGATTAATACAAAATATTCTTTAATTTTGAATTGGCGTAATTAATAAAATACAGTTCTGACCAAATGTTATGTCTTGATTTTATTTTAAATACAATCTATGAATATGTTAATGTCAAACCCTGATTAATTATTGTTATTTATTGTTATTTTGTATTAATGTGTTGATGGAAATACAGTCTACCAGAAGTTAGGGTCACTTGCCTTTTTTTAACCTGTAGTCTGCCTTTAGCTATAGAATCACTCAACCTCTGTATGCAGACTATGACTGTTGAAATAGGATTGATTGCACAAGACAGTACAGTGGATGGGAGGGCAGGGGGCAAATACACATTTAGTTATGATAAGGTCTGAACTTTATTGTTTTGTGTGTGACAGTCTCTAAGTGTTTACTCTTAGGGTTTGTGAAAAGACCATTAGTGTAATCCTCTGTGAGCATTATTGTGGGTTGTAAAGAGGATATCTTACACAGCACTGTTTTAAAACAAACATTTATTTCTTTGTTTATTGGAAAAATGTAAAATATGCCTCTCCTGAGTTGTTTTTTGTTTGTTTCATTAAATATTTTTACTAATTTAGGGAAAAGTGAATTTTTTAATTTTATTTATATTATTTTTAAATCTTAGTTCGCATTAGCACTGTAATTTACCCAACAAATGATGTAGAACACACACACACACACACACCCACACACTATTTGAATTGGGTACTATAGCACATATGAGAGGGAGTTAACTTAAATGAGCTATGTAAATGACACCTGTATAAACCAGGTGGTAATGTTGGCGTTATCTATTGTTAGTACACCACCCACTCGCTATATCGCGGGTGTCGGGGTCCAATATAAATCCGCTATATATCGAGGGCTGTGATATAGTGAGAGATAGAAAAACAAATAGGCTAACAAATACTGTACAACCACTCCCTTGTTTTATCGGGGGCATCGGTCCAATATAAATCTTCTATACAACCCGCTTTGCGTCTCATCAACTTAAGTCTCCAATTAATTTCATGAGTCTTCCTCTTTTCTTAAATGCACAAACCCGCTGCATTGAAAGAATCCATTCCCAGCAAAGTAGGCTTGTTGCTAGGGAGCTGACGTCACTGCCTATGGCTTTTGCTAGTGCATTGCTGCCACATGTGAACACCTCGTCAGCTAAAATAAAAACCGCTTCAGCAGATATTTAATTTCCTTTGTGTTATTATGCAATGCGTGTGTATATGATAACAGTACAATATCAATACTTTGTTTTTAATTGTTTTTGTATATTTTTGTTTGTGATGTGCAGTATGAAATAAAACGAACAGTAATACGACAAAATATGACAGCGGGAACACAAGTGAAAAATAAAAGGAAGCAACACCTTCAGTGACAGCTTATTTTGGAAATAAAGTTGAGCCAAAAAGCGTTAGAGCAAAAGAAATAACAGGCCTGATAGTAGATGTTGTCACACAAGATCAGACCAGTTAGTATAGTAGAGGGAGCTGTGTTTAAAAATCTGATTTGAATCTTGCTCTGGGCTATGAAATGCCCTGTCGAAAGACAATCTCTAAATTCATCACTCTGGATCACGAACGTGCAAAGGAAAAGGTTTGACAGGATTAAAGTCAGGAGTGTAATTCAGTGTCCATCAATACCGATGTATGGACAAGCATGACACAAGAAGCGTGCCATTACATAAGCAAAAAAGTATTAGTGACACGAAAATTACACGACAGACACACAGCTGTGAATTTGTGAGTTTGAAGTGGCTGCAAAAGAAATAGCCTGTGTTCATGACAACGCTGCCAACATGTGCAGAGCAATGTCTTTGCTTTCTGCAAGTGCTGTGTTACTTTTTGGTAGCATGGCAAGTGTGAGCTGAGCAGGGCACAATATAAATATCTGCATTCAGAAAAGCTTGGAGGATGTAAGACAAGTCCACACGTTAGTGGTGGCAACAAGGAGACTGGTTGCACATTTTAAAGAGTGAGATAGCAACAAGCACTTTAAATAGGAAACACACAGAAATACTGAAGATCCCCTGCTTTGGTAGAAAAATAACCAGACACACTTTCCCAACCTAGCAGCCCTGGGCAAAGAGCATGTTAAGTATCCCTACAACATCGGTCCCGAGCGAGCAAGTGTAAGTTCAACTGGAGAAACGTTTACTTTTCGTGATTAGATCTGATGAAAATATATGTACTTATTATTTACAGTGTTTCTTTTGTGTTATGAAAAAACGATGCATCAATAGTAAAAAAAACACTATTGTCCCAGCCCTAAAAAGAAATGTAGCAAAAACCTTGTATTACCACCTATGTTGTATTGCCGTGTTACTGCAGTCACACGTTGTTTGTGAGTACACAGCATGCAGGGTTAAAAATTACATCATGCTTTATCTTGTTTATGTAAATACACCCAGAGCAGAGCATGATAATTAAAGTGAAAAGTGTGCATTTGTTTTTGAGTGCTTCGGACCCTATCGGATGCTGGCGAAAGTAAAAAACTTTGTGCCCAGGGGGGATAATCTTCAGCTCCCGACCAGACCCTTTGGCGCGACCGTTCTGCTGCCCTGTGTGAGACCATTGATGTAGTTGAGGAAGGAATCAGAAATATAATCTTGTTGCACCTTGGCATATTTTTCAACACTCATGGTTGTTATTTGGGATGTTTAAGTTTGAGCAAGCATAAGCATGTGTTGTGTGTGTGTGTGTGTATATGTGTGTATATATATATATATATATATATATATATATATATATATATATATATATATATTTAGTACTGTGCAAAAGTTTTAGGCAGGTGTGAAAAAATGCTGTAAAGTAAGAATGCTTTCAAAAATAGACATGTTAATAGTTTATATTTATAAATTAACAAAATGCAAAGTGAGTGAACAGAAGAAAAATCTACATCAAATCAATATTTGGTGTGACCACCCATTGCCTTCAAAACAGCATCAATTCTTCTAGGTACACTTGCTCACAGTTTTTGAAGGAACTCGGCAGGTAGGTTGGCCCAAACATCTTGGAGAACTAACCACAGTTCTTCTGTGGATTTAGGCAGCCTCAGTTGCTTCTCTCTCTTCATGTAATCCCAGACAGACTCGATGATGTTGAGATCAGGGCTCTGTGGGGGCCATACCATCACTTCCAGGACTCCTTGTTCTTCTTTACGCTGAAGATAGTTCTTAATGACTTTAAGCTGTATGTTTGGGGTCGTTGTCATGCTGCAGAATAAATTTGGGCCCAATCAGATGCCTCCTGATGGTATTGCATGATGGATAAGTATCTGCCTGTACTTCTCAGCATTGAGGAGACCATTAATTCTGACCAAATCCCCAACTCCATTTGCAGAAATGCAGCCCCAAACTTGCAAGGAACCTCCACCATGCTTCACTGTTGCCTGCAGACACTCATTCGTGTACCGCTCTCCAGCCTTTCAGCAAACAAACTGCCTTCTGCTACAGCCAAATATTTCAAATTTTGACTCACCAGTCCAGAGCACCTGCTGCCATTTTTCTGCACCCCAGTTCCTGTGTTTTCGTGCATAGTTGAGTCGCTTGGCCTTGTTTCCACGTCGGAGGTATGGCTTTTTGCCCGCAAGTCTTCCACGAAGGCCACTTCTGACCAGACTTCTCCGGACAGTAGATGGGTGTACCAGGGTCCCACTGTTTTCTGCCAATTCTGAGCTGATGGCACTGCTGGACATCTTCCGATTGCGAAGGGAAGTAAGCATGATGTGTCTTTCATCTGCTGCAGTAAGTTTCCTTGGCCGACCACTGCGTCTACGGTCCTCAGCGTTGCCCGTTTCTTTGTGCTTCTTCAAAGAGCTTGGACAGCACATCTGGAAACCCCTGTCTGCCTTGAAATTTCTGCCTGGGAGAGACCTTGCTGATGCAGTATAACTACCTTGTGTCTTGTTGCTGTGCTCAGTCTTGCCATGGTGTATGACTTTTGACAGTAAACTGTCTTCAGCAACCTCACCTTGTTAGCTGAGTTTGGCTGTTCCTCACCCAGTTTTTTTGGTGGTCACACCAAATATGGATTTGATTTAGATTTTTATATATATATATATTTGTAAACGAGCCTGCACCACTCGCATATCGTTGCCCCTTTAATAAACAAACAAACAAAAAACAAAACAAACACCTAGCTCCTTCGGAGAGCTAACTACACCGTTATGCAGGTCCCTGCACCTGGTTCTAATTTACAATTAATATACATATATATATATATATATATGTATATATATAATTATACACATATATATATAATGTCTGTCTGTCTGTCTGTGGTGCTGTCTGTCGCGGTGTCTGTTGGGAGTGCTTGTGGCATGTGTGCGGAGCTCAGTGAGTGAGGGGTTCTCCCCTGTTTTCCTCTTCCTGTTATATATATATATATATATATATATATATATATATATATATATATATATATATATATATATATATATATATATATATATATATATATATATATATATATTTCTTTATTTCTTACGTTATAGCATTATTAAATCGGATTGAGAGTTGGGTTTTATAAACTGACAGCCGTTAGAAATGGTATAAAGATTATAGTGGAAGCTGTAGTCCCTGCTGAGAAATGTGTAGTTGAACTTGGAAAAATACTTGGGTGTGAAAATATTAAGTCAACACAAATTAATAAATCTGTTGTGGTGTTCCTGAGTAGTGAGAAATTAGTTCAGGAAATTGTTCAGCAAGGCTTAGTAATTGACAGAGTTTTAGTTTCTGTCCTTTCCCCGCCAGGAAAATAATTTCTAATATTCCTCTTTTTTTTTTTTTTAAATGAGCACATAGTGAGAGAGCGGAGTCATCAAGGACAGATAATGTCAAGTAGTACAGTGATTCCTCTGGGCTGTAAATCCCAATTTTAAAACCATGTTTCATTCAGAAGACAGTTATATATGCTTCTTAATGATCCAAACGGAGAGTTAAATCTTTTAGGTTTCATGTGGACGGAAGTGAATACGTAGTCTTTGCAGCAGTGTGGCGTAGTGGTTAGTGCTCTGGACTCTTGACCGGAGGGTCGTGGGTTCAGTCCCAGGTGGGGGACACTGCTGCTGTACCCTTGAGCAAGGTACTTTACCTAGATTGCTCCACTAAAAACCCAGCTGTATAAATGGGTAATTGTATGTAAAGAATAATGTGTAAAAAATAATGTAATTGTATGTAAAAATAATGTGATATCTTAACAATTGTAAGTCGCCCCCTGGATAAGGGTGTCTGCTAATTAATAATAAAAATAATAATAATAATAATAATAATCTGAACTGATCAAATGTTTTAAATGTGGGCGTCAGGGGCATATAGCGAAGAACTGCAAGCAGACTGCAGGAAATAATGAAAGCGAGGGGGAAGGAATCCCTGAGGTGAGTGAGAGTGCAGCAGAGCCAGAGAGCCAGGCAGCTGGTCCTTCAACTAGCAGCGCGGCAGACAAAGTAGGGGTGAGAGAGACCGAAGTTTTTCAATCAGGGTTGGTTGCATCTAATGTTGCAGTAGATAAGGAAACTGAGGTACAGGGACCATCTGAAATAGATACAGCGGCGAGAGAAGCAGCCAACGTGAAAGCAGGTGGAGAGACGCCTGCAGGGGGGCTGTTAGAGAAAGAGATGGAAGCGGGTGAGGAGAAAGAATTGACATTTTCCCGGTTTAAAATGCCCAAGGAGAAAAGAAAGGCAGTAACCAGCAACACTAATACAGCAAAGCGCAGCTTAGTTTCTGAAGCTGAGGTCCCAGGTACTGATGAATCAGAGAGCGCGTTGTCTGTGAGAACTGGCTGCGTTCAGATACAGAGCATAGCGGGCAGTGCTATTGTTGATTTTAGTGAAGATGAAGATCATGATACTGACTCCTCAGCCAACTCTGATTTGTCGGCTAGTCAGCTAGCGAGAGGGGGGTACAGTGCTGAAATGTACAGTGCATTCAAGCGTTTCTACAAGTAGTTAAAGGGAAAAGATGCATTGGAGTGACTGACCATTTTCCCGACTTAAAATTGTTCCTAAATTCTGCGCAGCAAGTGAGACGTAATGCAGTAGCACTGGGGATGGAAAAACAAGAAAGAAATCAATTAAATGTAATAAACAAAGTGCAGGTCTCTTAAAAGCATTAATGGTTAATTTTACAAAAAGCTGTTTTCTTTTCTTTGTATGTTTTCACCATTACCATTCTCTCGGTCTCCTTTTATAATTCTACAATGCAGAATATAAATAGAGGAACTTTAAATATAAATGGGGGCAGCAATGTAGTGAAGAGAGCAGCTCTTTTTGAATATTTAAAACAAAAAAAAAGTTTGTGTGGCCATGCTCCAAGAGACGCACACTGATGAGAACAATAAATCAGAGTGGACTCCTGAATGGGAGGGGGAGGATATTGTTAGTCATGGTACAAATTTTAGTGCCGAAGTTGCCATGTTATTTGCAAAGGGGTGTAAGCATGATTCGATCACAGTAAATGAGATAATTAGAGGGTGTTTGTTGAAAGTGCAAATGTGTGTAGAGGGTTGAACGTTTATATTTATTAATATCTGTGCTCCAAATGATGGGAGAGAGAAAGTGCTGTTCTTTAAGACCCTGTGGCGGAGTGTCCCGCCCCTATTATTATTATTTGTATTATTGTTTGCGGCGTGGATAACAGCGCGCGTCTTTTATATTTTAAAATCCCGTGAGGATGCATGACTGATCAGCTACTGATTATTTAACTAGCTGACAGTCATGCATCCTTACCAAACGCATGCAGACTGTGGCCGAGGGGTAATAAGATAATTAACAGCTAGTTAACCCCTCGGCCAGAGTATAGAACCTGCAGCAGTCCGTTCTCGTTGGTTGGGTGTACAGAGAGGAAATGCAGGAGAACACGGGAGAGCGAGCAAAACAATTGCTAAAGCGTGCTGGTTTAGCCAGCACGCCACTTACTTGTTTGTCTGTTTATTCGTTTGGCCCTCGTGCCCTTTGGTTTGTGTTTTGTTGTTTTGTTTAAATATTTTGTTTTGTTTAATTATTAATAAATCCAGCTGAGTGCCGTTGCACTCAGTTTCACCCGCCCATCCATTGTTTGACTCAGTTACTTCCTGGTCCGTGACGTCACCACTGCAAGCCAGACTGTCACAGACCCTTAATGGAGTTTAAGCACTAAGTCAGTCTGAAGAAATAGCTTTATTAGTTGGAGATTTTAATTTTGTACAATTGACGAACAGCTGGACAGAAATAGTTCAGAGCCTCACCCAGGTCAGTCAGGGAGCTAGTTACTGTCCTAACAGCGCATGATTTGAAAGACGCGTGGAGATCAATGAATCCTGATGTTAGGCAGTACCCCTGGGGTAAAGGGAGTGCTGGGAATATCTGTCTAGCTCGACTTGATGCTTTTTATGTTTTTTAGTATCATTTAAATTATTTTACCAAATGCACTACTCACCCCACAGGGCTATCTGACCATAGCTTGGTCAGTGTAAATATGATTATTCCTACCTCACGTGTCTATTCTTCCTATTGGCATTTTAATATTAAACTTTTTAAACACAGCCATTTTTTAAAATATTTTTAATTTTTTTGGGAAAGATGGAGGAGGCAACGAGGAGAATTTCTATCAGTAAAGCAATGGTGTAAAGTAAAGCTAGCTGATCCTTACTCCAAAACTGCAGTGAGTATGTGACTATCGTTTTCTGCTATTGTCGAATCATTAAAAAAATGTTCACGAATCGATTATCACGAATATTCGTAGTCACGATATATCGTACTATTGAAAAATCATTTCATCCCTAATTTACAGTGGAGAGTATTGCACCCTATTGTGGCACAAACTCTTTTCTCGCCACCATTAAGCCAGGAGTGGATAACTGTTTATTCTGCTTGAAAAGGGAGACAGTATTTCATTACTTTCTATTTTGTCCCCGGTTACAGCCTTTGTTTGAGGTTAAAGGAATTATTCAATGCACTGGGTTTGAACTTTACCCAAACTACTTTTATCTTTTGGGGTGAAGTACACCAAAGGGAACAGAAATATAAGTCAGTTGGCTAACTTCCTACTGGGTCAGGCAAAAATGGCCATTCTAAAGAACATTTGTATTACCTGTACTGTAACACTTGAAATGTATTTGCTTACAATTGTAAGTCGCCCTGGATAAGGGCGTCTGCTAAGAAATAAATAATAATAATAAAAGAACAAAATGAATGCGGTATTAACTGATGAAGCAGTGCCTATTTACATGTTGTTGACAGCAAGAGTCAAAGAAGATTTTACTTTTTATAAGTTGGTGCATCAGCTAGAGCTATTTCAGATAATCTGGACAATTGGGGAGGTAGTGTGCTTGGTGGAAGAAGATAATTTAGTAATGTGTTTGTAATTATTGTAATTGTGGGTGATGTGCTAATTTATTGGTTTGAATTATGTTTGAGTTATTTGTTTGTGGGAAGTTTGGGGTATTAGAGTGGAGTGTGAAATGACTGTGTGGACAATTGTTTTCTGCATTCCGTAATGTTTTATACTTTTTATGGTACAATAATACACGTACAGTTGGTCCACTCACTTACTCAAAATGGCCCAGAAAGTGAAAAAAGTTCAGGAAAACTAATAACAGCAGGCACTTGTGAGAATATTGCAATTGGTAAGGAAAATGGTAGCCAAAAGGGAAAAAAAGCCTTACTTATTGAACCATACTGGTACTAATTAAAATGACTACCCTCTGATATTTGTGGCCTATTTAATCTTTAAAAGAAAATGTATTTATTTGTGTAAGAACTCGCTCTTGAGGTTTTCTAGCCATTTTGCTGAATTGAGCAAAGACTTGAAAGTAAAAGGTTATTTGCTGGCAGCCATCTCTATAGTAAAGTTGTTAAGCTTGCTGTAAGATTTGGCAACCCAAGCCTTCCTTGTGGAATTCAGGCAACTTCTTTATGATGGTTTTTTTTGTTTTTTTTTAAGTTTGTTGAAGGAAATGCAATATGAAAAGAAGTCACCCTTACATTTGTAAAGGTTTGTAACCCTACAAGTCTGACTAGGTTTTGCAATTAAATAATTTGTTTGGTAATATTTGATATGGATGATTGAATATTATAAAGAAAAATCTATTGCTTAATGAAAGCAAACCAGATATGTACAGTAACTACACTTTGAAATTATTCAATGCAGATTATATGTAACTAAGGGTTTTGATGTATTGTTTGCAACAAGTTGATTGTAGTGTGTTTTTTCTAATATACTTTGCATTCCATCACTATTATACACTTCTTTGGAAAATGGAAAAGCGTGTCTGATTCACTTGAAACTTCTAGTAAAATTAAACTGAACTTGAACTTGCCAGCATAATTCAGGCACTGGTCCAGTGGAATGTTTTGCCCAAGTCTGTGTTACTTTTCGTAAAAGGCTTTATCTTAAGGAAAAATATTGCTACCTGTTTACAGAAAAAGAGAGACTAATTACTGTTGTCTTGGTGTTTACCAATCATGATAATTATTTCTCTACTGCAGGGTTTCTCAAACTTATTTTGCTGGACCCCCCCTTTGGAAATGTTTCAGGCTGTGATGACCCCCCCACCCCGCAGTACAATATCATATGAAATTACTGTACATCAGTGGTCCCCAACCTTTGCTGACCCGGGGGCAACAACACTGAACAACTAACGCACAGCGGGCCACGGCCCACCCAGTTTGCACACAGGCCCACCCTAATCTGCGCCTATGTGAATGCCAAGTTTAAGTACATTTCTATAAAAAATACTGTGTGCCCCAAAGGCGGGTGTTTAAGTTTAGATCAAATAGGCTATTTTTTTTAATGCTGCAGGCTTTAGCCAGTCAAATCAAAGTAGTAATTGTGATGCAATGTTTGGGTCAGATCTTCCTCTCACACAACTTCTGTGCAAGCCACGTTTGATTGACAGCTTGCGAGGCAGTTGGCGCGGATATGTTGAAAGTCTGTTAAAGTCCAGTTTATTTTAATGTGTATTTTTAAAGTAAGTTAGTAGTGCGGCGGTCAACTAAGAGTTTAGTTTAGTAGAAGGATTCGAGTGAACAGGATTAAGACGGCTGGCCTAATGCTGACGAATATATGCAAGTACATTTATTTTCTGTCTACTTCAAACATGTTAAATGGTTTACATGGGAGATATAGTGGTTGGGAGTGTTCCGTCTATAGACAGTTTTCCGACTTTAAAATATTTTGGGAACCGTGAAAAACGAGTGTGTTTGGAATGTGTACTGTAGCAGTGGTGGGCATTGGAGAATCGAGAGCTGATTTCGTAAGCAAGAAAATAAAAGTTGCTTTCAACTTCTTGCAATTTACCGTGGAAAAAAAATAGGCATTTATTTTCCTTACAGTATTTCACACTGAATTCATGCTTTTATCAGCGGCGTGCATTGGTTACTATAACAATGCGGTCAAACAAATACTGACTTCATCATGATTGGTGTTCGAGTCATACTACAATGACCTAGCGAGTCAGTGGCATGTATGATGTTACAATTTATTCATATCTATGAAGGAACAGGTCTTAACATTACTTTAACAGCTAAAGAGATCATTTGCTTTTATGAAAATAATTCTAACAAGGGTCTTGAATGCTTGCCAAGTTTCATATACCCAAATCTAAGTTTTCAAATTCTATTCCCAAATGCAGAGTTTTCTTAGAATAATTTAATTATTTCGATTCTTTAAAACAAACAAACTGTAAAAGTCTGATTACAATAAAATCTTAAAATACGATTTTTAATTTACAATAAAATATTATAATACGATTTTTAATTTACACCCCTAGGTTTTTTTGTTGATTTTTTTTTCTTCTTTTGTTGTATTACTATTTCTTATATATATATATAATTTTGTTAATTTAGCTTGTAACTTTGTAAAAAAAAAAAAAAGGTACAATTTATTAATAATTTGAAGGTATCTGATTTTAAAACTTCATAATTATTTCTACGTAGTATTAGAAATGTAAAGAATTACAGAAACTTGTGTTTTGTCATTTAAGGTTTGCTGTTAACTTTTCTCCCGTGTATAAGATTTTATTTTAAAGGCAGCAAAATATGGAAATTACATGTTCCTTTTCATTAGCGTGTCAACATAATTAAAAGGTTTACAAAACTTGAACATGTTGCTCAATGTGTCACTCAAGGTTGTTTTAAAAAATCTGTATTTGTCTGCTTGTTACGTTTTTTTTTTTTCAGCCAACGCAATATCTTTGTTTAGCTGTACCTGAGAAGGCAGTAAAAATGAAAGCAGCCATATTCAGCTGGAATCAAGGTATTCTCAGTACAGCTAAGATTTTAGTTTTGGTTTGAAGGCAACAGGAGCTTAGCATGATTTTTAATTTTTGCTTGACAGACACCCTTATGCAGGGTGACTTAGAGGTAACAAGTTATTACAATATGGCTAAGGGATTATTTTAATTTCTGTTTGCACTTTTTTTTGTCAAATGAAACAGTTTTTGCAGTTATTGTGCCTGTGTGTTTGTTTCTGTAGGTTGTATGTATGCACATGTGCTTTGTATTTATAGTGTATACGTGCAACTACTGTTTATAAACTGCTAAAAATATTTGCCTTGCTTTTACTCGGCACCATACATTTTCAGTCTTGGCCACTTTGCTCTGCTCAAACCCCGGGGAGATAGTTGATGTGTTCAGAGTTTTAATTGATTTAAATCATGTTTGTAATGTAAACTATTTCCTGTGACGTCAGACCTTTGGTACTTGCCCGTCCACCCGAAGTTGGGGCCCACCCAAATTTCCATTCCTAGTTACGCCCCTGCGGGCAACATCATACTTTGCTCGACCTATCAGTCTGAAGAAACCTGTATGTGTGGCAAGCACACCATAGGAGACAACATTGCTCTCCCTCAGCCTAAGGAAACATTTATGTGTGCAAATAATCCACCAGCCCAGTGAATCAAAAAATATTAAGCAAAACAGCCACAGTTTTGTTTGCATGTTTGGAAAAACAGAGTAAAGAAATGATTGCATTTTATCTACCAAACCAAAAACAAGCATTAATAGACTGCTATTGCCAAACTTTTTCTACATTTTGTTTGTAACTACAGTATACAGTGCGTGCGGCTCAGTAAGAAAACCTGCACAAAAAAAAAAAAGCATACAGACCAAGATACAGTTTATATTTATCAAGTTATTTGTGGTTTAAACAAACATGTTAAGTTCTTGGCAGGGTTTGTAGTAAACAAATTACTTTATAACAAATATGATTTTTATACAGTTGGTTCACTTCCCTTTACCTTCCCACCAAACACACACGTTTCAAAACTTGTCCTTCTAACTGCTTGCAGTGTGTGGTGGGCAGGGAGAGGTGACGCTGTTAAGGGCTCTGCGCTTATGGTATAGCTCTAGTCAAGTAAAACAACACAAAAAAACTTAATTAGCTGACCAGTATAACACAGCGGGAGAGCGAGCTTCATAATACACCTTTTAATGTTAGGGATAAGTGTACTATGCACTGTAATGAAATGCTAAGAATTTTAAGGTTAGGACAGTGTTTTGTGATGTCAGGACCCCCAGTTTGAGAAACGCTGTGCTACTGGATCACCGTAACCCTAATTATTTCCTTCTTGGAAAAGGGGGTGGAAAGTCAATTTGACGACACCTTAAGCCAAAACTGTGTGTGTGTGTGTGAGAACCAGTTTTAGTTGGATTGATTGTGGTTAGCACCTATGGTCAAAATCCATTTTTAAAGTAGAAACAACAATTTGTAAACAAGGGTCATCTGCCCGAGATCAAAGGGGCTCTTTGAACCACAAAAGAACCAGTCTGTTATCCTGTTATCCGTTATCCTCAGAGATGCAGGCACCTCACGCTGGGTGCAAATTCACATAGCCCCAATGATTCCTCGCCTTGCCATCCAAGGGGCACACAAACTTATTACAATTGATATAAAATCTACAAAACACTATCTTTTCAGAGCTGCTGCTACATTAAGAAAAACATATTTGTTTTGTATTTAAAATGTTTGTAGATTTTTTGAGAAACATGATGGAAATAAATAGCTGGTACAGAATGCACTTACATTGATGACTTACAGTTGGCAATTTTATGCTTTTGATTGATGCAAAAAAAACCTCTAACTTTTGTGAAAAGTGAGGGATAAAATAAACAAAAAGGCATTTTTAATTGTTAGCTGCTTTGGGAACATGACACCCTAAACTCCCTTGAGGATTTAGCCCCCTTGCCCTGGCCTGTTATCCTGTTGACATTTGTTTTTTCTGTTTGCATGCAGGTTGTGCTGTCAAGATGGTGGGCGAGCGTAGGAACGGGAACCTGTTGGTGCAGCTGGGTCCCAATCTCCAGGCTTACCCGGAGGAGCTGATCCGGCAGCGACGTACCCACGATGGCCAGACTGAGTATCTGATTCGATGGAGCGTGCTGGCCATGGACGAGGGTGGTGGAACTGGGAGCGGAGGAGTGGAAGGCACAGGCGAAAGCGGAGGGGGCAGCAGCTCCTCTAGTGACAACAAGAGCGAGAACATCCTGATGTGGATGACGAGGGAGGACGTGTACGCCAACTGCCCCACACTGCTAGGCAACCGCAAGAACGACGCGCAGCGGGCCGTGAAGGAGGAGCAGCCCAGCAGCGAGTTCCCCTCTGACGTGACCTTTGACGAGGCAGAGCTCTCCGACATGAAGGAAGACGTGAAGCAACTGGTGCGGCGGGCACACAGGCAGATGGCCAGGAGCAACGAAGTGGACATTGCCGTCAGCATCTCCCACACCATCCACGTGCTCAGCGCCTACGCCAGCATCGGCTCCCTGGTGGGCGTCTTCAAGGAGACCGGTGCCCTCGACCTACTCATGGAGCTGCTGTGTAACAAGGAGAGGCAGACCAGGAGGAGTGCTGGCAAGATGCTGAGAGCCCTGGCTTCGCACGATGCAGGTAGGCTGGCACAGTCATCTGTATGTTCATTTGGATGAACAAATGTACTGTTAACCAAATAGATTTATCAGTTATAGGCAAATGACTAAGTGTTTAATTGATATTAAAAACTTTTGAGAAAGAAACATTGTTCTTTACTCTTTTAAGCTGGTTGTCATCTCCAGTGCTTTTAGTAAATACTCTTAAGCTTTTGGTTGTTTCAAAGAACTTGGGGATAATCCCTGGTTTTGTGTGCCAGGAAATATTAGATTTGCATTAAAGCTCAACCAGTGACACGTTGACTTCTGTATTCTTCTGCACCTCCCAGCTGTGAAATTGGGCTGACTCGAATCCACATCATCCTGGAAACGAGGGTGCCCTTTTTACATTTGATTCAACTGAGAGGTTTATTGTGATATCAGGCCGGTTTGTTTGGAGGCTAATGGGAAACATCCAAAGGAATTTAGTTTGATTCTGAGTCTGCTTTAATGTACACATCTTTGAATATTGTTTTACTGTTAATGTGTACATTAGTCCAGTCTCTGAATAGTGAATAGGTAAGTGTTCTAACCCTACCCTCCACCTTCTCAAGTGGGATTCATACTCTTAATCTTCTGTTTTTTGGTCAGAAGATGATAAATATAACTTATTTAGCCTGCTAATTTCACTATAATATTTAAGTCAATTAAGAGATTTGTAATGAAGGTTTACTAGTGCAATATTACAGTATGCCCTTGTTTAAATACATAATAGTTTTATAGAGTGTTATCATAAATAGGAATTCCAGAGCACTTTACAATCTAACAAAGCTTTTAAAGACTTGCGGGGGGGAGGAAAGAAAAAAAAAAATGTAAAAGTATTGTAAGCCTGGCTGTTGAAACATGGGGACGGGGAAGTATTTTCCTTTGAATGGTATTTTCCAGGCCTCTCCTCCACACTCCTACTTGTTTGAGAAAGTCATGCTGTGATGAGTCACTACATGGGAAGTGGAGGCAGCCAAGTGCCAGCACCACAGCTCTCCACCCGTTTTCATTTTTAATTTGCAACTCTTGCTTCCTCTCTGCATTTTCATCAGCAGTGTACGTTACACTTTTTTTTTTTAATACTAGCCTTTACAAGCAAGCATGTTGGTGACATTTATCCCCTGCCATGGTTATATGTTCAAAATTAAAACCATCATTAGATCGCCATGACATATATCCACATGTAAAAGTGTTGTGTGACTTAAAATACCACCACATTCCAGTACTCTAAACCAGCGGTTCCCAACCTTTCTAGTACTGTGGACCGGCAAACTTCAGCAGACCGGTTAGATATATAACTATACAGTACTGTGCAAAAGTTTTAGGCAGGTGTGAAAAAATGCTGTAAAGTAAGAATGCTTTCAAAAATAGACATGTTAATAGATTATATTTATCAATTAACTAAATGCAAAGTGAGTGAACAGAAGAAAATTCTAAATCAAATCTATATTTGGTGTGACCACCCTTTGCCTTCAAAACAGCATCAATTCTTCTAGGTACACTTGCACAAAGTCAGGGATTTTGTAGGCATATAGTCAGGTGTATGATTAAACAATTATACCAAACAGGTGCTAATGATCATCAATTCAATATGTAGGTTGAAACATAATCATTAACTGAAACAGAAACAGCTGTGTAGGAGGAATAAAACTGGGTGAGGAACAGCCAGACTCAGCTAACAAGGTGAGGTTGCTGAAGACAGTTTACTGTCAAAAGTCATACACCATGGCAAGACTGAGCACAGCAACAAGACACAAGGTAGTTATACTGCATCAGCAAAGTCTCTCCCAGGCAGAAATTTCAAGGCAGACAGGGGTTTCCAGTTGTGCTGTCCAAGCTGTTTTGAAGAAGCACAAAGAAACGGCAACGTTGAGGACCGTAGACGAGTGGTCGGCCAAGGAAACTTACTGCAGCAGATGAAAGACACATCATGCTTACTTCCCTTCGCAATCGGAAGATGTCCAGCAGTGCCATCAGCTCAGAACTAGCAGAAAACAGTGGGACCCTGGTACACCCATCTACTGTCCGGAGAAGTCTGGTCAGAAGTGGCCTTCATGGAAGACTTGCGGCCAAAAGCCATACCTCCGGCGTGGAAACAAGGCCAGCGAATTCAACTATGCACGAAAACACAGGAACTGGGGTGCAGAAAAATGGCAGCAGGTGCTCTGGACTGATGAGTCAAAATTTGAAATATTTGGCTGTAGCAGACGGCAGTTTGTTCGCGAAGGGCTGGAGAGCATACGAATGAGTGTCTGCAGGCAACAGTGAAGCATGGTGGAGGTTCCTTGCAAGTTTGGGGCTGCATTTCTGCAAATGGAGTTGAGGATTTGGTCAGAATTAATGGTCTCCTCAATGCTGAGAAGTACAGGCAGATACTTATCCATCATGCAATACCATCAGGGAGGCATCTGATTGGCCCCAAATTTATTCTGCAGCATGACAACGACCCAAACATACAGCGAAAGTCATTAAGAACTATCTTCAGCGTAAAGAAGAACAAGGAGTCCTGGAAGTGATGGTATGGCCCCCACAGAGCCCTGATCTCAACATCATCGAGTCTGTCTGGGATTACATGAAGAGAGAGAAGCAACTGAGGCTGCCTAAATCCACAGAAGAACTGTGGTTAGTTCTCCAAGATGTTTGGGCCAACCTACCTGCCGAAGTTCCTTCAAAAACTGTGTGCAAGTGTACCTAGAAGAATTGATGCTTGATGCTGTTTTGAAGGCAAGGGTGGTCACACCAAATATGGATTTGATGTAGATTTTTCTTCTGTTCACTCACTTTGCATTTAGTTAATTGATAAATATAATCTATTAACATGTCTATTTTTGAAAGCATTCTTACTTTACAGCATTTTTTTCACACCTGCCTAAAACTTTTGCACAGTACTGTATATATATATATATATATATATATATATATATATATATATATATTTTAAATGAAATATGCCCCCATTCCCACTCCCACTTACTAAAATAATTTTTCATTGTTCAATGTGTACTTGTATATTAAATCTTTAAACAGCACCGAATGTGGGGGGGGGGGAATGTATGAACAGATAATATATAAACAACTTGTGCCAAAACCTGAGGGTACTGCAGTTCTTAAATTCAGAACTAGAGTGAGTTTCCAGTACGGTTTGGGAAAGCCTTGAAATTAGGACACTTTTTGAGTGTACATTTAACCAGCATCATTTTTTTAAATTTAATTTACAATTTATACAGTGTTTAGAATATAGACCGAAATCTATTAAGTGAAGTGGACAGCTCACGTGACACTACCAGCAATGGTAGTGCATGGAGTACACACAACACAGTATACAAAAACTTTGGTGGGATCTACAATCTCTGAACTAATCTTCCCTGTTCAATAATAAATGAACTCCGGCTACTTGCCTGGCTGTCGGTGGTTTGGACTTGCTAACACACTCTTCAGTATCCAACTCTGGTTCTGTCTCTCCACTCTCACTGTCACGCTCTCACACGGCAAAATTCAGCTTCTTTAGCCCAGTTGGCTCTGGTTTTGCAGCAGCCCTGAGGTGAATAAATGGAACCTTTTTATACCTGATGCCCCGCTGGAACACACCTACCGTTGTATAGGTCGCACTGGCGGAAAAGTATACCTCCTCACCACCCCCCCCCCTTTTTATTTTTTATTTTTTTGAGACTTAAATTTTAGGAAAACACCTTTTTGTTTAGTTTTTTCCCCTACATGTTCAACGCTGATAAAGAAATACACAGGTTTAGTTAAATAACCCTTGTTTGCAACCTTTTATTCTTATTCCATTAATAATTTTAGTGTTTTTTGTTTTTAGTTGAACTGCTAATAGAAACTCTAGTTGCTTTTTCAAAATTTCAAAATAATTGGTTCAAGTCAAGTTTAAGTACAATGTCAAAATACATAAAAATACAGATATAATACCACTGTAAATTCCAGTAGTAGCAGTGTAAACCACGGACAAGTAGTACTTGAAATGATTTTAAAAGTAATAATTAACAGTGCAGCAGTAAGTAAAATCAAGTTATACATCACATCTCTATTAACCTATTTTGTTTTAGCTTATCAAGTATCCAAACAAGTTCAAGAACATATCTTCTTTGCGTTACTGAACATTTCTTTCCAAAACCATACTTGGACAATATAGTTCCAGCTGCATTGGTTTTTACAAATGTGTTGTATTAATTAAAATTAAAGAAAAGTATTACAGTGCTGCTTCATCAATTAAAAAAGCAAAAAAGAAAACAATAAACTAAACAGTGCACCATGTAATAACCAGTAAACAAAACAGTTTAGTGTTGCATACAGTGCAATTCAATTGCATTACACTTCCAGCTGTACAATAATACATTCATTTTGTTTTGTTAATCACAACCATACCATACACATACTTTAAAAGTCTACCACTGTGTTGCACTGACATGTAGAACAAGTTCCAGTATGTTGAAGTCATTCAAAGTACTCCATTTAAACAAAATGTTTTCTACATCGGGCTATGAACACTTTCCTCCTATCAGCTCATTTTTCTTTCACCATATTTTTAAGTTCACTGAGCTTTCTGACCAATAGCTGTTTGCTAGGGATCCCAGGGGTAGGTTCATTCTGAATGTTGACAAATAAATTGCTCGGGAGGGTGGAACTAGGGAAATTTATTATTATTATTATTATTATTATTATTATTTATTATTATTATTATTATTATTATTATTATTATTATTTATTATTATCATTTATTTCTTGGCAGACGCCCTTATCCAGGGTGACTTACAGTCGTAAACAAATACATTTCAAGAATTACAGTGCAAATAATAATACAATTAAGAGCAAGATAAATACAATGATAAATACAATGACTTTGGTTCAAGCAAGTACAAGTGTGACCAAATACAATTCAATAATACAGCAGATAACAGTGTCAGTGATAGTTACATCAGGATATAATTAAATACAAAATACTACAGATTAAATACTTTGCAGATTACAGTACTCTGAAGTACAGGATTAAATGCAGTAAAACAGGGGGCAGATAAGAGCAAGTAAAGCACATTTAAGGAAGGGTGATAAGTGTCCCAGGGGAAAAACGGAGGAGTTCTATAGGTGCTTTCTGAAGAGGTGAGTCTTGAGGAGGTGCCGGAATGTGGTCAGGGAATGGGCAGTCCTGACATCTGTAGGAAGGTCATTCCACCACTGCGGGGCGAGGGTGGAGAAGGAGCGGGCTCTGGAGGCAGGGGAGCGTAGAGGAGGTAGAGCCAGTCTTCTAGTGCAGGCGGAGCGGAGAGGTCGAGTGGGGGTGTAGGGAGAGATGAGGGTCTGGAGGTAGCTGGGTGCAGTCTGGTCAAGGCAAATTCATAGAGATGGACAGCTATTGTGTTAACAGTGAAGCAGTATAGCTGTGACATTCATATTCCGAAGATTGGTAACTTCAACCACTTTTTTTTTTTTTTTTCTCTACCTACACGCGTCTGGGTCGAGAGGAGGTCAGTCAAGAGTCTGACAGCTTGCATTTAACATTCAAAAATGGTATTGAGAGAACCAATTGAAACTTAATTAGAAGAGTGGTTATGTGTTTCCACCTAGCAACATGACCTGAATGCCGTAGATCCTGAAAAAAATAATTGGGTTGTCGACAGTTAAGTTTGTGTGAGCCGTGGCTGTAGTAATCCCATTGATATTATTGTTTGTGGCGCTGGTACAGTAGTTTAATAGGCACACCGGCGCATACGTCGCACCGCTGTATTAGTCGCTCCCCCCCCCCCTTTTTAGGACGTCCATAATGATGCCTAGAAAATCGACATGTACAACGGTTTTTATGGTACCTGCTGATTTTAGATTCCACACCTGGTAATCGCACACAACAGACAAGCTCTCCCAGGAGCATCAGGTACTTCATTCATTAATTACAATAAATGCACACTGTTTTACAATATATTTATATAAAAACCCCTCTTCACGCGCAGGGCTTCTGCCTTGGCACAGTGCTGTATACACTTACGTTAGTGTTGGGTAATTTAAACAGTAGCAAAATGCGTAGCCTTACAAAAAAAATAAAAAATTGTAAGCACAACTTGCTTGATTTCCTGTAGCCATTTGGCATTGGCGTTGCATTAGCGCTAGGGCTGCAACGAAGGGTACATTTTGACCTTCGAAGGTTTAGAACACATTACCGAAGGAAGGTTCGAACCTTCAATGGTACTAATTTGCATAATGTACTGGTGATGTCACCATGCTACTTATTTATATTTGATTGAAAATCCTATTTTACAGGTAAGCCATATAAATGGAATAAAACATTCATATGTAGTTTAAAAATACATTATGTAGAACAGTAATCATGTTTTTATAATTTAAATAAAAATACACATTGTTTATTTACAATATCATATGGGAGATAGTGAAATTGAAGAAGGGAACTATGAAAAAGACCTAGGAGTTTATGTTGACTTAGAAATGTCTTCCTCTAGACAATATGGGGAAGCTATAAAAAAGGCCAACAAGATGCTTGGATATATTGTGAGGAGTGTTGAATTTAAATCAAGGGAAGTAATGTTAAAACTTTACAATGCATTAGTAAGACCTCACCTAGAATATTGTGTTCAATTCTGGTCACCTTGTTACAAAAAGGATATTGCTGCTCTAGAAAGAGTGCAAAGAAGAGCAACCAGAATTATCCCGGGTTTAAAAGGCATGTCATATGCAGACAGGCTAAAAGAATTGAATCTATTCAGTCTTGAACAAAGAAGACTACGCGGCGATCAGATTCAAACATTCAAAATCCTAAAAGGTATAGACAATGTCGAGCCAGGGGACTTCTTTGATCTGAAAAAAGAAACAAGGACCAGGGGACACAAAGGGAGATTAGATTAAGGGGCATTCAGAACAGAAAATAGGAGGCACTTTTTTACAGAGAGAATTGTGAGGGACTGGAACCAACTCCCCAGTAATGTTGTTGAAGCTGACACCCTGGGATCCTTCAAGAAGCTGCTTGATGAAATTCTGGGATCAATAAGCTACTAACAACCAAACGAGCAAGATGGGCTGAATGGCCTCCTCTCGTTTGTAAACTCTTATGTTCTTATGTAATTGATGCTGCTTGCGCGTAAGCTTGCATTGCAGCAGCACTAACTGCAGCGGACTCAGGCAAAACAAACTTAATTTAACACACACCGTTCCAAGCAGGTTATCAGTCACAGTCACATTTTACTACTACTACTACTACTAATATGAACTTACGATTGTAAAGTGACCGCTGAGATTGGATGGGCCTCCATGATACATCAACAGTCACTTGCACAGTTTGCATTCAACTTTTTTTTTTTTTTTTCGGTCGTCTTGGCATTTAACAAAAATAATCCCAAACAGCAGAGGGGTTTTGAGACATTTCTTTCAATACAACTTACGCTGTCGCTTTGCTGTTGAGATGGTGAATGAAGAAATTTGCCTCTGGTTAACACGGGCTGGAGGGGGCAGGGACGGACGGTGCTCGGTTTTTTCAAAATTAAAATTATTCGTGTTGGCGTATATTTTGTATGTTTCAAACATATTCTACTATAGCACTTCTCTTACACTGTCTTGTACACTAGGTATTCGGTACATATTTTACTGAAGCACTACAACCGCTATAGGTACCCCCCAACGCTTTAAATAATATACTTTACTCCATACACGGCAGTAGCACATATGGAGTTGCTACGTATACAGATTTGGTTGGATTTTAATACAACAATTTTTGTTTAAGTAATATGCATTATACACATAAAAAAAATCAAATTTTGCATGTGAGTGACCATTTAATGTGTGATTTTTATAGTATTCACACATTGTGAAACGATTTCTGTTTTAAAAAAAAAAAAAAAAAGAAAAAAGTTTGGGAATGGCATCTGACGAACCTTAAAAGGTTTAAAACAATCTTCGAACAAACCTTTGAACCTTCTGATACAGCCCTAATTACCGCTGTACACGTGTGTGGCGTTGCTGAAGAGCTTGATCATGGCGGATAAACGGTTAGGGTGGATATGTGACGGGCGGACACACGACGGAGTACTGTGTTGTTGTTTTTTTTCCGCCAAGTACTTTACTGTATATGGGAAACTATTTTAGAATTCTGTTTTCCGCCCGTCTCACTGACTAAGTCACAGAGACTTACCAGTTATGTGCAAAATGAGTATTACATTACAATGTGTTTAATGGTGTGGCATGCTTTGCTTTCATTCACCAACACAAATGTCTAGCCTGTGTGAAATACATTGAACCTTTTATGTGACTATTTTTACTGTAGTTGGGAAGATGGTATGATATCCTTATCACTTTTTTAACCTGTTTTTTATTTTGCTTTTCTCAGGGAGTCGTGCTTATGTCCTCCTATCTCTCAGTCAGCAGGATGGGATTGAACAGCACATGGATTTTGACAATCGCTACACCCTCCTGGAGCTGTTTGCTGAAACTACCTCCTCTGAGGAACATGGCATCTCTTTTGAAGGGATACACCTCCCACAGGTACTGTACAGCTCAGATAATCTAAAGGCAAACAGTCCAGTTATAAGTTGTATTCATGGAACACTAAATTACACAAATTAAACAACTTCTGCAGTAGTGCCTTACACGCGAGTAGGCAACCTTAGTTGGTCTAGTTCAGGTCTCTGAACCAAATACTCTTTAATTATTAACATTTTCTGATGTTGGATAATAGATCATAGTTTGTCCACATACAGTTTAGCTGAGGTCATGATATCTTTATATTACGTTTTTGTTTGTGTGTGTGTGTGTGTATATATTTAAAAAAAAGGGATAGGTCACAAGTAGAATGATTAGTCAAAATGAACATATATTTGACACATGCACAGTGGTTGGGTTTGCAAAGCAGTCATGCCTTTTAAAAATTACATGTTTGCCTATCTTCAAGTAAGTTTTTTATTCCTATGAAATGGATAGCCATAGGATGCTGTGTGGTCCAGTGGTTAAAGAAAAGGGCTTGTAACCAGGAGGTCCCCGGTTCAAATCCCACTTCAGCCACTGACTCATTGTGTGACCCTGAGCAAGTCACTTAACCTCCTTGTGCTCCGTCATTTGGGTGAGACGTAGTTGTAAGTGATTCTGCAGCTGATGCATAGTTCACACATCCTAGTCTCGAAGTCGCCTTGGATAAAGGCGTCTGCTAAATAAACAAATAATAATGCTGTAAAACGAGGGGCTTCATTTTTTTATGTATGTATAAATATATCTCTATTATCTGCAGATACCTGGGAAGCTGCTCTTCTCCTTGGTAAAGCGTTACCTCTGTGTGACGTCGCTGATGGACAAACTGAATACCAGTGGGACTGATCAGAATGCTGAGCGATCGGACTGTGCTTCCTCTTCGCACCAGACAGAGCAGTCGCGGGTGCAGCGCGAGTTTGAATTCACTATGGCTATGGCTAACCTCATCTCCGAGCTGGTGCGGGTCATGGGCTGGGATAGGAACAGGCAGGCAGAATATGCATCCGTGCTCAACTCCATTGAGGAAGAGCAGCAGAAGGTCATCCGCTCAATATTCCAGCCCCGCAGCACCCCCGGTCAAACCGTCCTAGCTGCTGCCGTCCCCAAGAAGAAGACGGGCAACGGCTTCAAGACCCGCACAGACTTTGCCAGCCGCACTGCCTACGTGGAGTACATACAGGAAAATCTGAAAAGTGGGATGATGGTGCGCATGCTAGAGGACTATGAAGAAGTCAGCTCCGGGGATGAGGGAGAGTTTCGATACAGCAACGATGGTACACCTCCTGTACAGGTAAGCCTTTTGTATTTGTATGCTATAATCGTTTGTCGGTAATCGGAACCAGTTTTGAAGGAATCTTTGCTGTTGGTCACCTGTTCTGTGTGTGCTTTTTGCTCCTACTGCTAATATTTCAAACGATTTAAGCTTGCACTTCATATATTCAGTCTTGTGAACTGGCCATCATATTGGGGTAATGTGACTTTTTGGTTTGTGAATGTTGTAATGCTTTGAGATATTGCCATCGTTCTCGATACACAGCTGTATTCTGTGATTCTCTCAAGTCTGATCATGGGTGTTATACATTACAAATTAACCCTTTCATTACTTTATTTTTTTGTGTAAAATTCAGCCCCACTGTGCTTAAGCCTCAAACCTTCAAACTAAGTTGTGTCTTCATATATTCAGGGTTATATAAACCCTGCATGATAAATGTGGTACTTCAAACATCAAATGACCTCACCATCAGAGACCAGTACACTTCTGAGTTAATCTTAATTGTTAATGTTAGGTTCACAGCTGTACTCTTTGATTTTCTTACTTGAGTTCCATTATAGTGCCTTTATCGTTGGTATCATTACAGGTTGTGTAATCTTTCTCTGCTGTCTAACCGACATTTACCCAGCTGTGAGTTTGGGTGGATAATCCTAACTGCCAGGCAACATAGTGAACATTTGTTACTGTCCAAAACATTGACACATTATTTGAATGGAATGAGGAAGCCTGAACAACCCTAACTGCCAAACATTGAACAAACAAGCTAACAATCATGATAGTAAACATCATAAAGAAATCAATAAAAATGACAATGGAAGCAACTTTTAAGTTATGGATTACAAATTACAAGAACACAAAATAATGAAGGAGAACATATGCATTACCATGGAACTGGATATACTAGTTGTGTAGGATATGCTGATAATGATTTAAAACCATATTTTTGTGCAAAAAAGCCCACTGAAAAAGCAGATAGATTTTAGTTATTTCATCCTGATTTGGTCAGGCTAATAACTTCAGAAACACTTGCCTGTATTTGATAAAAAGGTCACCAAAATTGAGACCAAGACAGAGACCAGTATTTATGCATACTGCATAGAAAGTAATATGCAGTGGCTCGTAGGCTTCACAACTGCTTCAATAATTCTATTCTCATGTTTTCACTTACACATAGGATTGTGCTTCTAAAATTGCATCAGACTTTTAGAAATAATGAAACAATAAAATGCATTAACTTTTAAAAAATATTATTGTTAATATAAGCATGATATACAATTATGCATAGGCTGAACATTTGTGTTTACTTGATGCCTTTTTCACAGTGGATTAGCAGACACTGGTATAACCAGATTACAGTATTGTATACATTCTGCTTCAAATGAACTATTAGAGTTGCTGCTTTAAATGTTCCATTGCTCAAAAATTGAATGTATTAGTAATTCTCTCTCTCTCTCTCTCTCTCTCTCTCTCTCTCTCTCTCTCTCTCTCTCTCTCTCTCTCTCTCTCAATTAAAAAAAAAAATAAAAATTAAAAAAAATTCATATTTGGCTTTTCTCTGCATGTATTTCTGAGATCGGACCACTGGGCCTGTCTTTAAAACTAAACTTTTTCCTAATTTAATCAGGTTTATCTAATAACAACAAAGCTGTTGAAATATTGTGTTTGCTAACTTTACATACAAGCTATACACATGTTAAATAATTGGCTTATCTTAAAAGGAAGAAGTTCCCCACACTTCTTTACATAAGAAAGTTCACAAACGAGGAGGCCATTCGGCCCACCTTATTCGTTTGGTTGTTATTGATCCCAGAATCTCATCAAGCAGCTTCTTGAAGGATCCCAGGGTGTCAGGATCCCTTTGTGTGGCAATGCTTGCACTTTGCCATCCATTTATTATTTTTCTCATCAATTTCAAAATTGATGAAGGCAAATTGAATGATGACCGGCCTGCTTGGATGCCATTTCAGTTCTGAAGTGTTCAAAACGTGACCACATTACTAATAGTAATATTTAAGCTGTAAGAAACCCAAGGGGCGTGAATTTGCTGCAGAAACCGAAACTAAACGGTAACTTTTTATAGTTGCCGCAATTTTAATGTGCCTACAGTGACTTTCTATTTATCGGTAATTTTTGTTGCAAAATATTACTGAAAAATAAAGAAAAATGAAAGGAAACGTCACTCTCACATTCTCTTTTGCTAGTACCAGGATTGTTGCACCGTCTAATCTCTCATCTCTCTAGCCAATCAATGGTCGTCTTTTCTCGTTACTATGGTTTTATCCATGGTAGTTGTGTGGTCTATGTTGAGAGGACGTTAAATGTATGCATGCATATTTTACCTTTTTTTTTGTAATTAAAACATATCTTTTGTCATTTTAATAATTGTTTATCTGAGTGCATGTGAATTTTGGAAAAAAAAAAGATAATAAATTTGGGTGGAAATGAAGCTATAAGACAATAGAGTATTGTCAAGACCGACGTGCCGAGATCAAGACCAAAACCGGACGTATCGAGACCAAGACCAGGTTTCGAGACTCCATCGCTGTAAAGACTGCATTGACATTTTGTTTAAAAAAAATACTGATTGTCTGGCTGAGTTTTGGAAGACTATCTTGAAAACTGATTGTCAAAATATAATGGAAGTTGGACATACAGTATTGTGCTGTACTACATTGTGTGTACAGGTTATTGTAATTTTAATTTTAAATACTGACACTTTTTAAAATATGATTGTGATCGTTGTGGGGGTGCATACTGACTCGCCTTATCTGTGTTGAAAAGGTTAAATGTGCTGGAGTCCCCCAAGTGTTCACCTATATTCCCTTTCCATATCCTGTAGGTGTACTGGAACTCCTTGAGCAGGACCTACTGGGTCCACTGGCACATGATAGAGATCACTGCCAGTTGCACGAGCGGGCAGGCTGAAAAGGAAGCTCAGGAGAAGGCATCGTCACTCGCAGAGACTCTGAAGCTAAACACAGGTGAGCAAGATCCAGGAACACACCAGTTTTGTTATGAAATGAATACATCGCTGCGTGAATTGTTGAAGCCATTGTGTGATAATGTGTAACTTCTTTTTATGAACTTTGTTCTGCATTTGTTTTTATTGGTATAATCTATACAAAATACTATATTTTAAATTATGTATTTAACATTT
Organism: Acipenser oxyrinchus oxyrinchus; assembly: GCA_030684275.1. Lineage (NCBI taxonomy): Eukaryota > Metazoa > Chordata > Actinopteri > Acipenseriformes > Acipenseridae > Acipenser > Acipenser oxyrinchus. Next base: position 65,207,776 of record CM060251.1, read on the forward strand.
ATTCATAGTTTTGATGTGATTTTAATTGTTTCTTTTAATTTAGAAATTTAAAAAAAAAACAAGTAACTACATCCCCTCTCTTGCACATGTTTGTAAATTCATTGTTATGGGAAATGTTTGGGGAGTTGCCATGCCTGTGTGATTGATGCAGGGATTGTTTAGACGGGAGAGAGTGAGAGTGAGTGGGAGTAAAGAAAATGGTGACTGTTCTTGTTGTTCAGTTATGTGTACAGATCTGATTTAAATAAGCCAGCAACACTGCATTATGAATATGTGTGACTAAGGTCCTCTTTAAATGTTGCTTGTTTAATTGGGACAGACGCTTGTTCAGGATATTTTTACTTCTCTCGAGGCATCCCGATAACATGGCGCCGACTGCATTAGTAGAAGGTCACAAAAAACAATTTTCTGCTCCCTTGTGGCAGAAATAACAAAGTGCAGCTGAATAAAACGAATTTGAAAAAACAGGCTTGCCACCTTGCGATATTTTTGCATTATCGCACCGTGTTAGTATCGTGCTAAGTAATGCCGTGACCGTGGCTACCACTGTGTGTGAGCGTGCATGCGTGCGTGTGTGTGTCCTTGTTGCATTGCATTACTATAAAAGCACCCACTTTCTATTGAACACCCTATTTGTCTCTGATCGGCAGTAAGCCAGACGTTTTTCAACAAGCCCCCTGGGGGATTGTATTCCTTGCCTTACCTGGCTGAGAGTGTGAGGGAGGACACAGGGACTCTGAGCCGGGCCGAGTGGTGGGAGGTGCTCTTTTTCATTAAGAAACTTGAACCAAAGCAGCAGCAGGAGGTGAACAACATCATCCGACAGAGCCTGGATGATCAGGTGAGATTGAGTAGAGCCTATTTTAGAGATAGAGAGTCTGTAAAAAAAAAAAAAATCTGTAACTTGCCACAAAAACGAGAAATATTAAACAATTGTCCCTGTTTGTGTATGGCAGATGTCTGATATCGATGATGCCACCTTAATTCAGCTATCCGTGCCGGTGGAAGTTGCCCAGAAGTTGCTGCAGTACCTGACCCAGCACTCGCAGACAGCCAGCCTGAGCGACCTGCAGAGCTCCCACGTCTACATCAATCACTACTTGCGCAAGGGGGGCCTTGAGCAGGAGAGGCTAACTGGGATCCTGAACTCCATGGAGTATGGGGATGAAGGCAGCTCCTTCTTCCTGGGGAGCCCGGTCTCGGTCTCCAAGAAACCCAAGAAGGAGATTGTGTCAGACTCGGCAAGCTCTGCTTCAGCTAAGCCCGACAGTGAGCTCCCTAAAGACGATGAACTCAAGTTCCCCGAAGATCTAGAAGAAAAAATGCAAGGTGAGCTGCTTTTGTGAACCAGAAAAATATGGCCTTATATGGTTTCTTTTTCTTGTCTGGTTGTTTTTTTTTCTTCAGTCTGACAAGATTCTGGATTTAAATACCAACCCTGCCTTCAGTTCACTTCATAACCTACCCAGGGCAAGAATTGATCCATGCTTTTTATTATTATTATTATTATTATTATTATTATTATTATTAAACAGTGTTCCGTAACCCAAAGATTCAGGGGAAGAAGAATTACCTAGAGAAGTTTGGTGAGGTGATTGACATCATGAAGAAGAACAGTTCTGATGTAGGGCAGCAGCTGGCTGGTCTCAAATTCATTACCAAGATCCTGGAGGAGGATGGAACCCAGGAGAAAATCATGCTGAGGACAGACTCTGCGCAAACCATCCGGTAAGGCCATGTCCGGTTCTGTCTTTCTCTATTAACTTGTGAAACACAGACTGCTGAGTAGTGCCATCTGCTGGGATAGTTCTGGCAGGTCTTGTGCAGAGTCCTTATTTTCTTTTTTAATTCACTTGAACTCAATTAAGATACCTAATTTTTAAAGCCCCCCTACCAAATTTCGGTCCACCTGTCACTTGGTGATTTTAGTTTCACTATTCAGAGTGAAATTATTTTTGCGTTTTTATTGGGATTTAATCGTAATGTTTACACTTGTATTGCTTTTGTTATTTATCATCTGTGGATGGTTTACATTACATTGATCTGCGTGTGATTTTAAATACATAACCTTTTACAGTAAATACAAAAAAATATATAAAATAGGGTTAAATTACGTGATTATCAATATAAATTTACGTAAGTAAACCATATATATGTGCGTGTGAATTTGATGCTTTACATATTTATGCGTAGCTCAGTTATTTGTAATATTATATTGTAAAACCCAAACCTAATTTAATACATTTTGACTCCTTTTGTCTCTTTACAGTCACACCACTGATTTCCTATAAACCCATGACCTATATGCACAGCAAAAAGGAAATGAAGTGTCCTTTTTGCTGCCACACCTGTCCATTTTCTAAAGTACATGAATGTCGTTTTCTGTCTCCAGAGAAAAGCTGTTGAAGATGCTGGTGGAGATGCTCATCACCGAGTCGAAGGAAAAGGTTGTCAGCGCACTGCGACTGGTCCACGCCCTCATGCTCAAGTACGAATGGAGGGTCATGTTTGCCACAGAGGGGGGTGTCAAAGCCATCCTCACCTGCATGCAAGAGCACTCCAGCTGTGCTCAAGTGCAGCAAGCGGCCCTCGCAGTAAGTTGTTAAACTTAGACAACCTAAACCTTGCAGTATCAGGTAGCCACACTTAATGGTCTCATATTTTTAAAGGTTATATTGGAATAACCACTAGTCACTGTAATCCTCCACCAGGTTTTATAACAACCCCACTGTTATGAGTATGGCCATGATCATAATCATAATCGCAGCTGCAATAAAAACAAAACAATGTGAAATGGTGATACATAGAACTGGTGTCTACATTGGCATTCTTTCTTTTCACACAGGCTTTAAAGGTGGTTACTGGAGCCAGCAAACATGACATTCGCAGTTTTACAAGCTGCTTCCCACTTTCTGAATCTGGAGCACAGATGATGCTTGAGATCTTTGCCAGTATTGGCTCTGCAACCCCAGAAGGGTCGAAAGGTCTCCTCAGTGCCATTCCAGCTGCTATTGACTTAATGTTAAACACTCAAGGGTAGGTGGAGTCCATTGTGTGGTTTGGATGTTTAACTCTTGTGCAAATCACTCTTGTTTAACACTAGAACCGCCGCGGTTACTCACACCTAAAACTGCCGCTGGCAGTCATTGACGGTTACATTTTAAACAATATCAGTATAAAAAATGAACAACAAACTATCAGATACAACAAAGTTTTATTCAAGCACTTCATATGAAACATCTGCACAGCCAAAATGCCATATTTAAATGAACAATTAAAAGGGTTTATTTTCTAACTTACCACATATAAAGCACTACTTCAAAAAATGAAAAACTATAATAAAATAAACATTTCAAAAGAAACTAGTGTGTATGTACATAGAAAACTGTAAAAACGAAAGTAGATTTTAAAACGAGAGTAACATATATTTTCTCGTGCGTGTGTGTCACTCGGTGCAGCACAGAATCTAGGTTGAGCTGCTTTGCAGTTTTCTGATTTAAATGTTTCTGCCGAAGCGCTGTGGCTAGCTTCAAGATGAAATCTCTCCTATTGATGTTTTTCCCGGTGCATTCCTTGTACAAAACGAAAGAAATGATGGCTGCCAAGTCCAATAGAGATAACAGGCTTGTATATATAAATAAAATAGAATATTGTAGGTTATATTCAAAATAAAAACATGTATTGTAAAAGGAAGTCAAAATGACTGGTCTGGCAGTTCTAGGTAGAGGATTATAACTTTTTTTACGATCCTGCTTTTCAAACGCCATCAGGGTATTTAATACATGTATTTAGGAAAAGTCAAGAACAGACAAACGTGTATTTTTCACACACGCAGAGTAATTAAAATTTTAAAAGTGAAAACCATCAAAATGACTGCCGTGGTGATTCTAGTGTTAAAATGTAGTGTGTGAGTGTGCTTTTGGTTACATTTAACAAGATTGCCATATGTAAAAGTTATCCAAGAAAAACAACTAAAGTATTTTTTTTGGGTATATGTATGTTCTCCTTAGGGTTACAATCTGTACATAGTTTAGGTCTAGTATTCCAGCAATATATAGTAAATAGGATGACTAATTTGTACAGCTGAGTAAACATTCTTTAAATATTACAATATGGAGGTTAGCAAAATATTTTGCCAGTTCACACACATTTATAAAATATTTATAATGTCCTAACTCAAAATGGCCAACAAATCAACAAGAACATTTAAACTCAGTATTGTAGACACGCATTTAAAATATAATAATGGCAAGCTACACTCCGTCAGAAGTTGGCAACAAGTTTTTTGGCAGCATTGGTGTTTACTGGGATTTGCTTTTTTTAGGTTGTGACATCTTTATCCTTCCATGAACTGAATAGCTACACCTACTGTGTGCAATTGGGGAAAGTTGCATGTTTTTATATGGCTTTTCTGTGTCAGTTACTAAGAACTGTTTTTTGGCACAGCATAACGCTTGCTAAAGTAATCAGTCTGACCTATATTGCTGTTCTTTCTGGTAAACTTGGATTTGTGCTGATACGTAGTGTGACCTTGTGGCTTCTCCTACATGTCCTATGAGAAGGAGTAAGTTTTTTTGTACTTATTTATTTTTGTGCCTAGTTGCTCCCTTGCAGTATGCAATGGCCTACTTGTGATCATCATGCTGGTGTCGAACCACAAGAGCCTGGCGGAGCAGCTGGTGGCTTGTGATGTCTGTCTTGTCCTGAACCGCTGCATAGGAAAAAAGAGTAGCTCTGCTACAAGCCCAGAACAAAGGCTGGCCATTGTTGCCCTTAGTCACATCTCAATGGTCCACAAGCTCCCGACAGGACTGGGTAAGAAAGATGCTTTTACGATATACATAGTGAAAATCCAATCACCTTTTAATTGTAGTTTTGAAAAGCTAAAAAAAAAAGTATCTACTGGAGCCAGCAAGCATGACATTCACAATTTAAAAAAAGAAAAAAAAAGCTGCTTTCCACTTTGAATCTAGTGCACAGATTCTTGAGCTGCTATCCTTTTAAATGTTTTTTCTTCAGTTTTCACTGTATTTCTTAGGCCTTGACCAGTTACATTTGATTAAACCTTTGGTGTATTCTTGACTTCAATCTTGTTGATTCCAGAGCCTAAGGAAGAGCTGGACTTCAAGGACATGGAACTAAAGATGCTCCTGGTGAGCCTGAAGGAGATGACTGCAACCAAGGAGATCATCCTGACTCTGGAGCGACTGATCTGTGACGAGGTGCCCCGGCTGGACCAGGAGCTGAGTGATATCATGAAAGACAAGGACATCTACCAGGCGCTGGTGCGGGCGCTAGAGCACCACAGGATGGACAAGGCCGTGCAGCTGTCTGTCCTGAGGTAGGCAATATTCTGCTTGCCTTTATCACCTTGTAAAATGAAATCCAGGATGGGTGCATTACAAACACAACACATTGTATGTGCACTATTGCATAGTGTACTCCCCCTTCCCTCTGTATAAATAACTACATGGAGGACTTCAACATAAAAGCGTAAAGAATGCAGATCACATGCTTTTATTGTGTCGAGCATTGTCCTAAAAGCAGCAACACTCAAGTTTCTCAGAAATCCTGTGTGATTTCCCAGTAACAGTGTGAACTTCTGAAGTACAGTAGCATCATGGTGTTCAAAGATTCAGGTATGATAACACAAGCTGGTCAAATTACTTGCAGTGCACTTAACACTGTCACCTTCTAACATTGTCGTTAGCTATCGTAATCGGGGTATTTTTAATTTGAGAACCACTGGTATGCTGTACTGATTTTAAGTACTTCCTTGCACACTATAAACCTGTCAGCAGTTCTCCTATGTAGCCTTCTGGCAGTTCATGGGGGTGACATAAGAACTAGTAGTCAGGAGATCCAGGCTGTAATGGAAACATGTTATTTATTTTCTTGTAAATGTACACAAAGCTTTAATACCGTGCATGCAGCAGCTTGGCATTAGGATTTAGTGTCTCTCTTGGGTTACCCTGTATAAGTTTATCATTTTTTAAAAAGGGGGAAAAAAAACACATTATTGTTAGATTTGTTATAAAAAGTTTCTCTGCATTTTTTAAACATTTTTTGTACCAAAATGCACAAAATATTTACAGTAGGCTCAATCATATTCTGCAAAGACAATGTTTTTTCTTTTGTTTATTTCTTATATACTTATATATTTTTAAATGGTGTACAACATTTTACAGCTATTTTGGGCACCAATTTTTTCCCTGTACTACTCACTATATACATATACACAGACCTACTAACATCTACGCATTTTGCGTATTGGCTTTTTGAGTTGGTAATAGGTAATTAGGTAATTGGTAATACGCTTTTATCAGGGATGATACGCAATAATACGTATTCCATATTTTGCTAATCGTCTATGAAGTTGCCTGTAGTTAGAGAAAGTGTTGCATCCAACGTCAGGGCCGGCCTTAGGGCAAGGCAAGCAAGATAGATTATCCAATGAGGTTTTGAGTTTAGTTATTATTATTATTATTATTATTATTATTTATTTCTTAGCAGACGCCCTTATCCAGGGCGACTTACAATTGTAAGCAAATACATTTCAAGTGTTACAGTACAGGTAATACAATAAGAGCAAGAGTTACGTGATAGAATAACCAATCAGCTTTTGGGTTTAGTTAACGACCTAACCTCCGTTTAAAAAAATTAAAAAAGAAAGTTATCGTGGGTTGACTGACAGAAATTCCCACCACCCAGTTTGTTTGTGTAATCACTGACATTGTACTGTAGCCTATCACGCTTTGTTGAGCTGACTCGCTTGTGTTTCAACTGCTAGTTTGTGACACACTGGGGGGAGTGTGAAGTACTGTGATTTGGGAGGAAATTTATTTATTTCAAACTGGCTACGGTACCTTTGTTTTTTAATTAATGCATTAGTTATGCTTTCATTTTTGTCGGGGGCGGGGGGAGGAACCCACATGCGTATGCGTTTTAAAAAAAGAACGTGCTCGGTTTAGATAAATGCATCGCATGAAAAGAAAATACAGTTGAATGAGGATTTTACAAGATTGGCGAGGGAGTAAGTACAAACATTTATTATAATAATATAGTACAATATTTAAGTTTAGTATTCAGTTTTTGGCTCGTTGTCCCGTTTTTCCCAAACGCCTGTTACCATACAGGGATGTCAGTAAAATTCGTTTTTATAAAAATGAGCACAGCATTAACAAATGACAAATGTTAATGTGGTTAAGGTACGTAAGGCTTCTGTTTACTTTCAAAGTAGCGTACAATTACATTGTAGATAAATGCTGTTTCATTGTGCTTTAAACAAGTCATAAACGGCTGGTTTGTGATTTTATATTGAAGTTCAGTAAGATCATTAATGTAGCATTATGGATTTTGTTAACAGTAAAATATTTTTTATGTAAGGACTGGGAATCACCGACCCGCATAAGTTTAATCCTGTTTAACTGGAGCTGAATTTAAAAAAAAAACGGCCATACAAGTAAGCGTGTTAAAGTGGGACTTAATTCTACTACGACTACTAATAATAATAACGTAATATTAGAACTACCAATATATGCTTACTGAACTTTATGAAGCGCTCATTACAAACGAATGGATCCAGTCTTTTTCGTTTTTTTATTCTCTTTTAATCGCTTAAATCCATTTTACCCTCCTGTCTGGATCAGCAGGAATCCTGTAGAAGGAAACTTTATTTCTGTCCAGAACAAAAGAATCGGGCATTACTGTAATGTTACCGCGCTAGGCATTTTGGTCATCTTCCACAGTAATGCTGACCGTGAAAGAGTGTTCAGCTTGGTGACCAAAAACAAAACCCAACACAGAGCCAGCCTGAGCACAGACATGCTAAGTTCACTGGTAATGCACAAAGTCATGATGTCAGCGAAGCAGCAAGTGTGTCACACACAAACCTTTAGTGACACCTTGCTCAGGAAAGCCAAGTCAGCCACCTATGAAGCTAAACATTCAAGATCTGAAAGTGCAGTTTGACCTGTTGGGTTCCGTTCTGTTCCAAGCAACTCACTTTGTGGATAGCTATTACATTTGGTGCTGACTCATATATATATATATATATATATATATATATATATATATATATATATATATATATATATACAGTACTGTGCAAAAGTTTTAGGCAGGTGTGAAAAATGCTGTAAAGTAAGAATGCTTTCAAAATAGACATGTTAATAGATTATATTTATCAATTAACTAAATGCAAAGTGAGTGAACAGAAGAAAATCTAAATCAAATCCATATTTGGTGTGACCACCCTTTACCTTCAAAACAGCATCAAGCATCAATTCTTCTAGGTACACTTGCACACAGTTTTTGAAGGAACTTGGCAGGTAGGTTGGCCCAAACATCTTGGAGAACTAACCACAGTTCTTCTGTGGATTTAGGCAGCCTCAGTTGCTTCTCTCTCTTCATGTAATCCCAGACAGACTCGATGATGTTGAGATCAGGGCTCTGTGGGGCCATACCATCACTTCCAGGACTCCTTGTTCTTCTTTACGCTGAAGATAGTTCTTAATGACTTTCGCTGTATGTTTGGGGTCGTTGTCATGCTGCAGAATAAATTTGGGGCCAATCAGATGCCTCCCTGATGGTATTGCATGATGGATAAGTATCTGCCTGTACTTCTCAGCATTGAGGAGACCATTAATTCTGACCAAATCCCCAACTCCATTTGCAGAATGCAGCCCCAAACTTGCAAGGAACCTCCACCATGCTTCACTGTTGTCTGCAGACACTCATTCGTATGCGCTCTCCAGCCCTTCGCTGAACAAACTGCCTTCTGCAACAGCCAAATATTTCAAATTTTAACTCATCAGTCCAGAGCACCTGCTGCCATTTTTCTGCACCCCAGTTCCTGTGTTTTCGTGCATAGTTGAGTCGCTTGGCCTTGTTTCCACGTCGGAGGTATGGCTTTTTGGCCGCAAGTCTTCCATGAAGGCCACTTCTGACCAGACTTCTCCGGACAGTAGATGGGTGTACCAGGGTCCCACTGTTTTCTGCCAGTTCTGAGCTGATGGCACTGCTGGACATCTTCCGATTGCGAAGGGAAGTAAGCATGATGTGTCTTTCATGTGCTGCAGTAAGTTTCCTTGGCCGACCACTGCGTCTCACGGTCCTCAACGTTGCCCGTTTCTTTGTGCTTCTTCAAAGAGCTTGGACAGCACATCTGGAAACCCCTGTCTGCCTTGAAATTTCTGCCTGGGAGAGACCTTGCTGATGCAGTATAACTACCTTGTGTCTTGTTGCTGTGCTCTGTCTTGCCATGGTGTATGACTTTTGACAGTAAACTGTCTTCAGCAACCTCACCTTGTTAGCTGAGTTTGGCTGTTCCTCACCCAGTTTTATTCCTCCTACACAGCTGTTTCTGTTTCAGTTAATGATTGTGTTTCAACCTACATATTGAATTGATGATCATTAGCACCTGTTTGGTATAATTGTTTAATCATACACCTGACTATATGCCTACAAAAATCCCTGACTTTGTGCAAGTGTACCTAGAAGAATTGATGCTGTTTTGAAGGCAAAGGGTTGTCACACCAAATATGGATTTGATTTAGATTTTTCTTCTGTTCACTCACTTTGCATTTAGTTAATTGATAAATATCATCTATTAACATGTTTATTTTTGAAAGCATTCTTACTTTACAGCATTTTTTCACACCTGCCTAAAACTTTTGCACAGTACTGTATATATATATATTACACTTTTTTTTTTCCTTTTTTGAAAGTGCTTTGTTTCTCTGTTTTAGAAGCTTATACATTTCAATTTATGTTTTGACAGAAAATAAAATACAAACATACTACAAAAATGGCTATTTTCTGTACTTGAAATCATTTTCAGTTAAACAAATTAAATAGAAATTTAAAAGGTTTCATCTATGCTAAGGTAAACAAAATTAAATTTAAACTGAAACAATCATAGCTAATCTAAGTATTTTTTACTGAAAAATTCATACTCAAAACTCACCAGAGTGTAGCATTTAGCTGTTTTATACCCTAAAACAATTCTGGGGAACCCCCATATATATATATATATATATATATATACATACACACACACACACAGTACCAGTCAAAAGTTTGAGTACACCTGCTTGAAACCAGGTTTTTCATGATTATCTATGTTTTTAACTGTATAAACTTGTCTATAAACACTTAATATTTTATTATATGATACGTGTGCTTATATAAGCTGATAATCATAAGTGAATTGCATTCAAAAAATTTATTTTTAAATGAAAATGTAAATCTTGTCAATTTCAATGAAATGGTCACCCAAAGCAAGGGGATTTCAGTCTGAAGCCCAAGTCAGTTAAAAGTCTGAAATGTGTATAACACGGTGTTAGAACACTGGCCTAAGTATAAAAGTGTCTTTGTTAGATGTTCTCCGAGTTAACTAGGATGTTGCCTAATTAACCTTTTGTCACCAATTATTGTTAACAGGTGAGGGTCCATGATTACTATAAATATAGGTAGCATAGGCACAAGTTTGTCATTCCTGAATGTAAGGGAGCAGAAAATGGCAAAATACGCTCAGTTAAGCAAAGAAAAAAGTCTGTAATTACTTTAAGAAATGAAGGTCAATCTTTAAGACAAATCGCAAGAACTTTGCAAATGTCTGCAACTGCTGTGGCCAAGACCATCAAACGATTTGAAGAAACGATTTGAAGGCACTCATGAGGAACGAACAAGGTCAGGCAGGCCAAGGGTGACCTCAGAATCAGAGAACAAGTTCATTCGAGTCACAAGTCTGCGAAACCGGCGATTAACTGCCCTTGAAATACAAGCTCAGCTAAATGCTACTAGAAGTACAGATGTTTCAACATCAACTGTTCAGAGGAGATTGCGTGAAGCTGGCCTAACCGGAAGAATTGCTGCAAAGAAACCATTGTTAAGAGTGCAGAATAAGAGGAAGAGACTTGCCTGGGCCAAAAAACACAGAAACTGGACGTTTGAGGAGTGGAAGTCGGTCTTATGGACCGATGAGTCAAAATTTGACATATTTGGGTCCAACCGCCAAGTATTTGTAAGACGCCGAGAGGGTGAGCGCATGAGTTCTGCATGTGTGGTTCCCACTGTCAAGCATGGAGGAGGCAGTGTTGTGGTCTGGGGTTGCTTTGCTGGTGACAGAGTTGGTGATCTTTACCAAGACCATGGCAAGCTCAACCAGCATGGCTATCATAGCTTACTTCAGAGGCATGCCATTCCATCAGGATTACGGCTAGTTGGGAAGTCCTTCATTCTTCAGCAAGATAATGACCCGAAACACACCTCAAAGTTGTGCAAGAACTATCTGGCGAAGAAGGAAAGTGAAGGACCTGGCCTGCCCAGTCTCCAGACCTCAATCCCATAGAACTTGTATGGGATGAACTGGACAGAAGAGTCAAAGCAAAGCTACCAACAAGTGCCCTACATCTCTGGGAATTGCTGCAGAAGAGCTAAGAAGACATGTCGGGTGATTTCCTGCTGAAACTTGTTAACCGAATGCCTCGTGTTTGTGAGGCTGTTATTTAGGCAAAGGGTGGCTATTTTGAGGAATCCAAGATTTAGAGATCATTTTCATTTTTCTTGAACATTGCTTTGATACTCCTTATGTTTTGTTTTGTATATTGTAACATGTGTTTTCATTTTCAAGTATTTACAGAAACGTATACGACGTAAAACATTGTCAATTATGAAAAAAACCTAGTTTCCAGCAAGTGTACTCAAACTTTTGACTGGTACTGTGTGTGTGTGTGTATGTATGTATGTATGTATGTATGTATGTATGTATGTATGTATGTATGTATGTATGTATGTGTGTGTGTGTGTGTGTGTGTGTGTGTATGTATATATATATATATATATATATATATATATATATATATAATTACACACACACACACACACACACACACACACACACACACAAACATTTCATTTCTATCATTATAAACTTTTGTTAATCTTCATGATTTAAGTTTAACTAATCGATGGATTGTGCATCTCCAATAAATAACTAATATCGCTTTTGTTCAAATCTAGTTTAAAAAAAAAAAAAATTGTTTTTAATATTGTTTAAATATAAAAAAAATATGTGTAAATATGGTAAGTGGCAAACTAAAATCGAAAGAAATAAATCATTACATTTTTTGCCAGGAAAAGTTTGTCTTGAAATGATTCTAAACAGTAAACATCCCAACAAGAACACGCTTGACCATAAAAACAGATTAATAATTTTATAAATTACACAACACGATTTTTTTTATAAACTGGCAATACCTAAATACCTAAAGTAAAATAGCTTTAGTAGATTGCTGCTTGTAAATGTCAGGTTCATGTATTAAGAAATCAGTATCACTTATTTGCTAATTTACAAAAACCGTAAAAATACCTTAAAATATTAGTCTGCCTTGCCAGAGGCTCTCGGGTAGCCATTTCTGGGCTTCCTTGTATAGATCAACTTCTTCCATAGCTAGCCAATCAGAAGTGCTAGGGGCGGGACGTAAACACTTTTATAAATGTTTGTGCGTAGGTGCTAGACTTCCGCAATTCAGTTTTTAGAAAATTGCATGGCTCTCTATAAATATACCCAGTTTTTTTTTTCTAGCAACAGAACGAACATAGGAAAAATAAATAAACTATTTGTCCAACGGGCAAAGTATAATGGCAAAACTTCAGTCTTAACTGGGATCTGATGGTATATTGACTCGAACAATTTTAATCTTCACCTCCTTCCTTTGAGAATTTGCTCAAATATGTTCCGACAGCCACATGTGAAGTGTAGAAATGAATTACTGAAAGAAATTCATGAATGCTGTAAAATCAAAATGGCAACTGAGTAGTAATCCTGATAGTGTTCCAACTGCCACTGGCTGTATATCCTGCATAATACATTCTGTTTTAGTTTAGTTTTTTTTCTCTTCCCTTTAGGACTTTAAACAAGTTTTTAGATAACTACCAGGAAGATGTCCTGCCCTGGCATGAAAGCATTGAGCCCTGCCTATCCTCCATGACAGCCCACATTGGCGACAGAGAGGTAGGGAAAAGCACCAGTCCTAAGTACCCATTCCTGTCTCCCCTATTTCAGCTGCTAAAATCTCGTAAACCAAGATGCCTACTGTTTTTTGTATTCTAAATTCCACAGGAAAAAAACGTCCATCAGACAGTAATTTTGACCTGTGACCTAATATCGCTGTAATATTGTAGTTGTAACACTAGTGGCATAACCGTATTCAGAAACTCTTTTGGTCAAGTTCTATCGTGGATATGGTACAAATAAAATTAAATCTTCTGTGGCAGTAGTTTTACAAAGGTGACGTGGCCACATAGTCAAAGCTTTCCATTTCAGATTTGAAGTGGCCATTGGTACACATATGTACTCCCACTGTATTCTGTGATTCTGTCATTATTGATTTTGTCCAACAAAAATGTACAGTTTCGCTGCCACATTGTTTTAATCTCTGGCTATATCAGTAACACAGATCACACACTGTTTTCATATATACATAGTTTACAAACAATTGGAGTACAGATGCCATTAATTATTATTAGTTTTTCAACGTATCTTTTCACTTTGTATAACACAATTTTAAAATAAATACCACAGTTGCAAACGATATCCTGAGTGAAAAGTTAGTAACATCCATTTTTTGGCACAATGTCACGCTTGCTAAATTAAACTAGTCTCAATATTCCAGAACACTCTTAACAGGGATTTGCTGGGTCATAGACTGACAACTTTAGCTTACCATGTGATCTCTTTTTGACTTGAACACAAATATTTACCTAAAACGTTTAGATTAGACATGGCTGCTAAAGCTGCAGTTATGACGTACTGTAGCTTTTGCTTTGTCTGCTGGCACAGTTGTTCAGTTAATTTTGCGTGACCTTCACAGTATTAGTCATAGATCTGTTCATTTGAATTAGAAGACCTGTTGAAGAACTTTCCCTAGATCTTCGTGAACAAGAACGGATTCTATTGTAACCTGGTAGGCATTACACTGCAAAAACATATGTACTTTGCACAGTCTCTGAGGTAAAGGAAATTAAAACAACAAACCATACATGTAAACACATGTAGTTCACTGTCTCGTCAGTCCTTTCCTTCAAGTTGTTTGGTTAGTTAATTGACTTTTGACACTTCAGTGTATCTTTTAGCGTTTCTCTAGAGCTAATCCAACGTTCATTGCAGGCACCTAGCCTTAGTGTGTTGTTTGCACATAGTCATTTTAGAATAATTAATAGAGTATTACTAAATACCCTAACTGCACAAAAAGCTAGTTCATTTATTTATTTTCTGTACTTTCACAAGGTTGTGCAGCTGTTCATCCGTTTCTTGCACCGACTAGCCACGACGAATAAGGACTATGCTGTGGTAATGTGTCGCTTGGGCACTAAGGAAGCGCTGATCAAAGCCCTGGACAAACACAGCACCAACTTGCTGCTGGTGACAGAGCTGCGTGACCTGATCAGTGACTGTGAGAAATATGCCAGCCTTTACAAGAAAATGACTACCAGTATTCTGGCTGGCTGCATACAGGTACAAAGGGAGCATTCTCAGGGATGTTTGTATATGGGATGTGTGTACAAGATTTTGTCAGTCTATTTTAACTAGGACATTCCCTGGATGACATTATTTTATTAAATGTTTAGAGGTGCCTATTACCTGGTATAGCTGCATAGCTTTTCTTGCTTGCTGACTCCAAGTTCAAGTTAAGTTGTTGCTGGCTAGACCAGTGAAGTACCCCTTGCAGTTTTTGGAAATCAAAGCTATACTGCTTTCCATCTTGAACTGTGCTATTGTTTTCGCAAGGGCTGTAACTAATTGTAGTGACTATTGTAGTAATAGTAATACACAGTGTAATTTGTTTAAGGTCCCTGAATAATATATTTCTTCCTGTAATTTGTTATTTTGTGCAGATGGTATCGGGACAGATTGAGGAACATCGGAGGAGCCATCAACAAATCAACATTCCCTTCTTTGATGTATTTTTGAGAAACCTGTGCCAAGGTCTGTGTTGTCTGAGTGAACTCTGTTTATCTATTGAAGTCTTAGCTGAGACTGCATCCCATAGTTATGACATTTAGTCAGTGCATTGTTGGAAAGCACCATTTTAAATTGTTCCGGACTGCTTTCCCTTCTGAAAACAGGCCTTGTTTTTTCTTATGTGGTAGATGGGATGTAGAACTACTATAATTACTGCAATTCAGCTAAAGAAATTTTTACTTTTTGTGTAATTATTAGTGTACAGGAGCAACAGGGTTAAAATCATCTGATTCCATCTCCTCATGCCTCTTTTTCACACACATACATGCTCTTCCAGACCGTTACCTGACACTAGTTAAATGTTCTGTTCTTGATACATCATTTCATCATTAAATACAAATCTTTGAAATTTATCGATTTTTGTATTACCCTTTGCACAATTTGAGAATGCATGTTTTATTGTAGACATTAATAAATCCTAGTTCTCAACTGGAATACGTAGTGAAGAACTAAATCCTAAGTTCTCTCACTCTGTCTTGTCCTTAGGATCTAGTGTTGAGCTTAAAGAGGATAAGTGTTGGGAAAAGGTGGATGTTTCCTCCAATCATCACAGAGCGAACAAGCTGACGGATAAGAACCCAAAAACATACTGGGAATCGAATGGCAGCACAGGTTCCCATTTTATCAACATCTACATGTACAAGGGAGTGGTGATCAGGTATTTTTAATAATGGAATATGTCAGTTATTGTCCAAACATTGTGAACTTAAGAAAAAAAAAAAACATTTTAGGAGAGATTCAAATGTCCTATTTATTTAATAAAAATGTTATCGTACAGGAGTTAAGTATTCCTTCAGAATTGTTATAATATGTTCCCTGAGCCTAAATTAATGACCCGTTGTGCTCGTCTAACACAGACAGTTGGCAGTGTTGGTGGCTAGTGAAGACTCCAGTTACATGCCAGCACGGATAATAGTGATGGGTGGTGATGACCCCTCAAACATCAACACTGAACTTAACACAGTAAGTAACTAAACACAGATCAGTTTTGCTCTTCATGTCTAAGCATGTCACTGACTGCAAAACATTCCAGTCTTTGGGGTAAGCAGTTGGTTGGAGAGAATTTCACTCTCCAAGCAACATGATATAGCATAACAGACTACCTGAAAGTAAGGCATGCTATCTGAAGACATTCTTTAACCTAGAGAGGTGCAATACAAATTTGTTATAACATGCTCATTTAAAAAAAAAAAAGGACATTTGAGGCCTACGTAGCGAATGGAAGTGCATAAAAAGTGAGATTTTAGAACTATTTCATTCACTAAAGCCCCTTTTAATTGTGCTTCCTTGTCAATGCAGGTGAATGTTTCTCCGTCAGCCAACCGCATTGTCCTTCTGGAAAATGTGACACGCTATTGGCCTATCGTGCAGATCAGAATCAAAAGGTGCCAGCAGGTGAGACAATAGGATATGTTGGCATTACACTTGTACTTCAAACTTTCACTTAACAGCTAACATTATGCTGAAAGCAATCTGCCGGTGCCTGACAAGATTATTTACTGCCTCTGTAACTAGATTATTATGATTTTAAAAAGTAACAGACTTTTCAGATGTCATATTGAGTATTGAACACAACTGTTTTCCGTGAGACAGGGTGGCATTGACACACGAGTCCATGGATTTGAAGTCCTGGGGCCCAAGCCCACCTTTTGGCCTGTGTTCAAGGAGCAGTTGTGCTGCAGGACATACCTCTTCCACACAACTAAGGCGCACACATGGTGTCAGGAAATCCTGGAGGACAAAATGCAGCTCCTGCAGCTCTTTAATAAGTAAGCAGTTTCTCGTCCTTCATAATTGTTTTATAAAAAAAAAAGTGAGTGAACTAGTGCCGCTTTTACATAATTTTGATGCAGTTATAAATGTGTGTAAAAGTTTACCAGGATGAGTAATAACATCCGGGTTCTCCCCAGGAATTATGTACAGCCGGGCGGCAGAACATTATAGCCGGGAGCACTTTTAACGGAAAAATAAACTTGCCTTACCTTAAAAATATAATACGACAAATAATTTGAATATTGTGTTGTCTTTCGTTGACTGTATCTGGTTGCTTTTTTTATGTTCTACATTTTCTTTTTCATTACTGTTTTTTATTATGTTAAATTACCTGCTTATTTAGGCACTCTACGATTTGACTGGGGAAAAATAACGTAGGTTTATTGGAGTTCACAATAAAAAACAAAAACGTTAACCTTTTCACTTCCTTTTTAGCTTAATTATTGAGCTTATTGCTTCATTTAATTTGTTTTCTTCAAGTTTTCAGGGCATTTTGTTTATGCACGTCCATTTTTGTTTTTCGCTGTTCTACATTTTTGTCAATGCAACTGTTCATTTTAACCAATTTTTTTTATTTTTTATTATTATCTTTATTTTAACACGACAGTACTCACACACGTTTTGGTCACCATCATAACTGTTGCATGAAACCGGAGTGTAATAATCCAGCACCTCTGCACTTAAGCATTTGTATGTCAGCTGACACGTGTTTTGCTGATATCCCATACCGCCTTTCTTTTTAAAGGAGTACAGCCTCTATGCATGAACCTCCAATATCTCTCACAAGCACCTGGGTACATATTTTTTACAATATCACAACAAAAGGAAAACGCTTTTTTTTGTGCATATGTATAGCTATTATGTACTACATATAACCTTACAGTACAATAATACGATAAAGAATGGACTGAATGATAATACCGGAAAATAATCCTAATATTTTATTAATAAAGTAGCCGGCGCTAATACAGTATTAGGCGGTGGATTGAGCCGATCGCCGGCTTATTTTGAAAACACTGCATTCATTGTCACTGTTTTTGCTTTGAAAATAATCTGTTATAATCTGTAACACAGAAAACTCGCCCCTTCGACTCTCCGGTTAAATGTTGTGTCAAGATGTAACACATTATCATGTGGTTCCAAGATTTGTTTTTTTTTTTCATCCAAAAAATGCTGAAGTCTGCTAGAAGCGCTGTCAGTCCCTATTGTTAAAGGCACAGTAGCATCTGCAAGACGGGTGGATCAGGTTTTTTTTCAGCTGGGCGGCGACAGCCACTTTGCCGGTCATCACGTCCGGCTGAAAAGGCCTGGGGAGAACCCTGAACATCTAAAACAATAAGATTCTGTCATAAAATTGGCCGAACAGACTCATGTCACAATTGCATCGATACATTCCTTTTGTCTTTCAGGTTAAACAGCGCTCTTCGACATGAACAAATGTTTGCTGACCGTTTCCTCCCAGACCCAGAGGCAGCTGAGGCTTTGGGGCGTACATGCTGGGAGGCTTTGATTACTCCCATAGTGCAGAGCATCACTGTTTCAGGTACCCTGAGAGGGAATTATCTGAAAGTAGTTTGTTGATGGGTTTTTTTAACATTTTCCTTGGTAGCCCCCCAGTGAAATACCAATACTGTGACTGTTATGTAATAGTTACATTTTGATTGACTTGTTTGCAGAAAGTTGTTACTAATGAAAAGGTAGATCGGAGGACATCTTCTAGAAGAACCACTTCTGCTGCTCCTAATGAACCATTGCTGTAAAAAAAAAAAAAAGTAAAAAAAAAAAAAAAAAAGAAAAAAGAGGTTAATCAGTCCATTCTGAGTATTCTGTATAATTACCTAAATGATTATATAGATGGTATTTTGAATTTATTGGTGATCAGTAGATGGGCTACTTTGTGTCTTTTACAGATAACATTACGGTGAGCCCTCTGTCCTGGCTGCTGAATGAATACCTGGAGAAGTCTGAGATTGCAAAGCGCTGTAAGAGTCGGGCAGCTGTCTTTAATTCTCGGGTTCGGAGGCTGACTCACCTCCTGGTCCATGTGGACACCAGCCAGGTGGACACCGAGGAGCTCAAACCACCTGTGAAGTCAAGTAAGGATTCATTTCTCATTAGTCTTTTCTGAGCTATACCCCTTTTATAATGTCTCCCCTTTTTATATTGCAAGAGGTATTTATTGTTAATACTAATGTGAGCAGTCCAGCACTTGCTTCCTCAGACCATTTTGTGTACCTCCTTGAAGTTAAATGATTTAGATCCTAAAATAGTGTGTTTGGTAACCATTTTTAAAACACAGTTGAAGATCGTAAACATTTTCTCTCTGGAAGTAAGTAAGCTATGTTTTTACGCCTTCTGTATTGAAGATATCTTTCTCATTTTCAGAAGTTATCAACAGAAGCAAAGTTATTAAGTGTAAGTTATCTTTACTTTGTAACTCATAGCCCAGTTTCCGACATAACAACATTTGTTTGATATCTCACTTGGGGTTAGATTTGATCAACCTATACCCTGCTGGGATAAGCCACAGCTGGATTTTATGAGAGCATTTTACAGCATCTATTTGTTGTTATCCTGGGATTACCCCTAAAAATTGTTGATTCAATCCATGGGGATTTACCAGGGCTGTGGAATACTCCCAATAAAATCCAACGGTAGCTTATCTTGGCGGGGTATGTGGTGATCAAATTGACCCCTTAGATTAAAAGTCTTAACATTTAAAACATTATACAAATAATAATTAATGTAAATATCGTTTTGCTATACGTTTCGAGACATTTGGTAGGAGCTTCCAGGTTTCTTGGAATTTCTTTTCATTTGCTAAAGGTCTTTGTTTTTAGTTTGGTAATTTTTTTTTCTGTTTCTGCTTATTTAGTTTATTTTTGTGTTCCTTCTCTGTACAAATGAAATGTCTTTCATTAACATAAGCCACAAAGTTAATACAGAATTGTTTAAATATATATATATATATATATATATATATATATATATATATATATATATATATATATATATATAGTTGTAGTCAAAAGTTTACATACCCTCATGGAAATTTTATAATTTACTAGAAATTTCTCAAACAAAGAATTTTAAGGAAAAAATCTTTTGTACTAAAGGTTTATTGCTTTTGTGGGTGAGGAAAAAAGTTAAAAGAAATGGATGCCTACAATTATTTATTTCAGCATTTTTTTTTTTTTTTTGCAAAACTCCAAACAATGCTAATTCAAAAGTAGTCAAGCACTTTGAAGCATTGTCTACAAGCATTTGAGAATTCCAGTTTCAGCTTTTGTTTCTGTTACTGAGAAGTACAAGACTCATAGTACTGTCACAGCGCTCCCTCAGTCTGGAAGAAAGAAGGTTCCCTTTCAAGTAGGGAATATTAACCATTACAAAATCTGTGTTTCCCTTTGACACCTGAACTGAAAACTCTATGCCAAAGATTCTCGCTACAGCAGGGTGGCGCTGCTGAGGATCCGCCCCGCAGCCATAAAATAGCTGCGACCCCTACAATCATCGCCATTGTATTTTTTCGGCCGAGCTGATTACTCCTGAGACATAAGTGTATATTTTCTTCATATACCTTGTTTGCGCTTTTAACTCATTTTTAAGTGCTATATATATATATATATACAGTACTGTGCATAAGTTTTAGGCAGGTGTGAAAAAATGCTGTAATGTAAGAATGCTTTCAAAAATAGACATGTTAATAGATTATATTTATCAATTAACTAAATGCAAAGTGAGTGAACAGAAGAAAAATCTAAATCAAATCCATATTTGGTGTGACCACTCTTTGCCTTCAAAACAGCATCAATTCTTCTAGGTACACTTGCACAGTCAGGGATTTTGTAGGCATATAGTGAGGTGTATGATTAAACAATTATACCAAACAGGTGCTAATGATCATCAATTCAATATGTAGGTTGAAACACAATCATTAACTGAAACAGAAACAGCTGTGTAGGAGGAATAAAACTGGGTGAGGAACAGCCAAACTCAGCTAACAAGGTGAGGTTGCTGAAGACAGTTTACTGTCAAAGTCATACACCATGGCAAGACTGAGCACAGCAACAAGACACAAGGTAGTTATACTGCATCAGCAAGGTCTCTCAAGGCAGAAATTTCAAGGCAGACAGGGGTTTCCAGATGTGCTGTCCAAGCTCTTTGAAGAAGCACAAAGAAGCGGGCAACGTTGAGGACCGTGAGCGCGGTGGTCGGCCAAGGAAACTTACTGCAGCAGATGAAAGACACATCATGCTTACTTCCCCGCAATCGGAAGATGTCCAGCAGTGCCATCAGCTCAGAACTGGCAGAAAACAGTGGGACCCTGGTACACCCATCTACTGACCGGAGAAGTCTGGTCAGAAGTGGCCTTCATGGAAGACTTGCGGCCAAAAGCCATACCTCCGGCGTGGAAACAAGGCCAAGCGACTCAACTCTGCGAAAACACAGGAACTGGGGTGCAGAAAAATGGCAGCAGGTGCTCTGGACTGATGAGTCAAAATTTGAAATATTTGGCTGTAGCAGAAGGCAGTTTGTTCGCGAAAGGCTGAGAGCGGTACCTGAATGAGTGTCTGCAGGCAACAGTGAAGCATGGTGGAGGTTCCTTGCAAGTTTGGGGCTGCATTTCTGCAAATGGAGTTGGGGATTTGGTCAGAATTAATGGTCTCCTCAATGCTGAGAAGTACAGGCTGATACTTATCCATCATGCAATACCATCAGGGAGGCATCTGATTGGCCCCAAATTTATTCTGCAGCATGACAACGACCCCAAACATACAGCGAAAGTCATTAAGAACTATCTTCAGCGTAAAGAAGAACAAGGAGTCCTGGAAGTGATAGTATGGCCCCCACAGAGCCCTGATCTCAACATCATCGAGTCTGTCTGGGATTACATGAAGAGAGAGAAGCAACTGAGGCTGCCTAGATCCACAGAAGAACTGTGGTTAGTTCTCCAAGATGTTTGGGCCAACCTACCTGCCGAGTTCCTTCAAAAACTGTGTGCAAGTGTACCTAGAAGAATTGATGCTGTTTTGAAGGCAATGGGTGGTCACAACAAATATTGATTTGATGTAGATTTTTCTTCTGTTCACTCACTTTGCATTTTGTTAATTGATAAATCT
Organism: Acipenser oxyrinchus oxyrinchus; assembly: GCA_030684275.1. Lineage (NCBI taxonomy): Eukaryota > Metazoa > Chordata > Actinopteri > Acipenseriformes > Acipenseridae > Acipenser > Acipenser oxyrinchus. The sequence goes on from CM060251.1 coordinate 65,229,700, forward strand.
AAACTATTAACATGTCTATTTTTGAAAGCATTCTTACTTTACAGCATTTTTTCACACCTGCCTAAAACTTTTGCACAGTACTGTATATATATATATATATATATATATATATATATATATATATATATATATATATATATATATATACACACATACATTTTTACTTCAGCGATTCTGTGATAAATAATAATTTCAAGCTGTATTTCTGTTGTTTTAAATCTGTGCTAGCAGGGGCGTATCGGCTAGGCTTCATTTTTGCAAAGATATCAACCAGGACATCAAAATCGTTTTGTTTTGTTTTTTTTGTTTTTTTTTTATTTCAGTTGCCATTACAAGCAGATCACTGAGACAAGGGTTGGTCATGGAAGTTCGTAAATAGGTTTTAACCAAACTTAAAACGGAAAACAGACACTCATTGTTGCAGTGGTTACTGGAAGAGTGATGACTACCTTGATGACTATTAGTAATATACAAGTATAAGCAGGGCTTAAATTCTCATGGAATATTTCCCAGAGCCCAAACGCCACAAACCCCCCCCACAAAAAAACAGGATCATTTAAAACAATTACATTTATTTTATTTTAAACCATAGCATTTTGTTCACAGGTTTTAAAAGCACTTCTTACACTTTTTTCTGTTTCAGTCGCCAACTAGGAAATTGCATACAAGTACGCTTAGTAAAACTCCAACTTCAAATAAGCTCCTAAAGATAGATGCGTGAATCAACCACAGGCGCAACTCTGGACTTCCACAGAGGTGGTCTCCGATTCCCAACACATTACGTAAACTGTAACGCCTGTCTTTTTATAGCAATGAATTCTAAGTTTTAGATTCACACATTACTATAAAGAAAATAAAAAGGTTTTCATAACTATTGCTGACAGTGATCTAAATCGTTTCTCAGGCCATTCAGTCAAGTACTTCAATTCGTTATAATGTTTCAAACTGGAGAAGCGCGTACATTCTCAGGCAACCGATATCTTGTTTCAGGTTTGCCGATAGTACTGACATATTTAAATCACGGAATCAAAGCAAATACATTGTGTCAAGTTTGCACACAGTTAACTCGATACACATGATACACACACACAGCACTAGACTAACAACAACCAGGGAAAGGAAGTGCAGACGCACACATACAGACACAGAAGTGGTGGTGTTATGCTGCTCTCCATATACTGTACATAAATATTTTCACTTGTAATAATTGCCATGAAAATAAATTGCTCCAGTCCCCATGAAAATAAATGTTCATAATTATTTATGGTAAAGTTGTATTTTGTGTTGTTTTCACTACAGAACAGCCTCAGACTGAAGTTAAGATGCAGAAATATTTAGGCTGGCTGAATTTAAGCCCTGAGTAGAAGTAATAGCAACTATCCTTTTAGAGTTGTACCAGCTCAAAAAGAGAATACAATTTAGTGGTGGCACGAGTTTAGCTTTTTGTTCCCCTCTTCGACTCAGTAACTTCTTAATTAATTAACATGGCACTGGCTTTTATCAGGGCAGCGGCAGGTTTTTGTGGGCCCTGGGCAATGGACCTCCAGTGCCCCCACCTTCACCCCAAATAAAATATTTTTCTATCAAAAAGGTTTTCATAATCAGTAGTCCCTCACTAAACCGGACATGTCTGGAGACATGAGTTGTCTGATTAAAAAAAATAATAATAATTTTAATAAATCTGTACAGTAGGCCTTATACACAAATCAAATGAATACCTGTAGCGCACTTTCTTTTTACTTTAGCCTACCGGTAACACACAATAAATCATGCTGCTGCATTTTACACATTACTGTAAAGTGTGAAAATAGTAAAAACATACAGGTAGTGGACAAAAAAATGGAAACACCTATGTAAAGTCACTTAATAGGGCGTTGGGCCACTATGGTATCCCGCTCTGTGGAGTTCTCGGCAGACCAGTTTTTGATGAAACTGGCTGCTCGCTCCCCAGGTTGAAATTTGCAGTCAATTGATCTGCAGTTGCTCGCCTGTTTTGCCTTGCACTTAATGCACGGATATCGCGATCCTGGAGTATGTGCTTCTGCCCACTGTTGCCCTTTGCTGATGATGTCTTTCCCTTGGAGTTCCATGCCGACATCACCTTTGACACTGTTGCTTGTGAAACATCAGCAAGTTGAGCTGTCAAGGTCACTGAAACTCCTGCCAAACACGCCCCAACAATCACCCCCTCACCCACCCATCTGTGTTACAGATTTATAGGCAACCAGGCCTGTCCTGCATTTTTATACATGACCCTAAGCATGCTGGGATGTTATTTGCTTAATTAACGCATGAGCCACACCTGTGTAGAAGCCCTTGCTTTCAATATACTTGGTGTCCCTCATTTACCCGGGTGTTTTTTTGTTCACTACCTGTATATGTTTAATTAAAACTACCGTTATATGATTTAATACACAATTTAACAGAAAACAACACACACGTTACAGAAATAATATTTTTTACATCTACATATAGAAAATTTGACAGTGTACTTACTGCAGTTGTTTTTATTTTCTTTTTTTTGTGGTCTTTTCCTTCCGTTTTTGACATTCAGATTTTAGTTTTTTTTTATGTGGAGGTTCCAGAGGTTTGGTAGGTTTCATTTTTGATGGTTTAAATTTGTGTAATTATAATAGGCGTTCAGGTGTTATGATAATAATAGACGTTATGGTAGTGAGGCTCGACAAAACGCTTCTCAAAGGAAAAGAGGAAAAAAAAGGGGGGCGATCTGAAAAGTTTCACTGCACTGCACGCATACAGTTTAGTTCAGTTGAGTGAAAACAAAATATTCCTAAATGTTGCTGGAGTAGGATAGCTGGCACAGAAATAGTAGATTTACTCATACAGTATCTCCAGTTTTTTTTCTGTATGTATGTGTGGGCCCCCCTGTGGCATCGGGGTCCCGGGTGGATGCCCTGGTGCTGACGTTGGCCCTGGCTATTATTTTGCTATTTGCTTAGTTGCTGTGACGGGATAGATGTTATAAGCTAAGCACTTTTACAAGTTCCCAGAACACATCTTAAACACTTGAACAGAATTATTAGAAAAACATACCTTTCTCTTGCTTTTTGTAACACAACAGTTACTGTTTTTAACTAACTGAGCCAGCAACTGTACATTTCTTCTGTGCAATGCTTGCTATTGGCATTATGCCTGGGTCTTATCCCTGTGACATGCAAACCAGCCTGCCTGCCTAGTAACAAGCAGGCCTTATTGACTGTCCAGTTACTGTCTAGCATGCTGAGGCAGCAATGTACATGTTACTATACATTGTTTGCTATTGCATTCTACCTGGAATTTATCCCAGTGACACATGCAAAACCAGCCTACCTGTCTATTTCCAAGCAAACCGCTTTTTGCGCTTCTCCAAGACGCCCTGCGTCTCTAGGAGCTGTAGTTCCCGTCTGAGGACGTGGAGCCAGATCACGTATCCCCGGCGGTCTTGCAGGTGCCCTGGTCTACAGAGGGTCTGCCCTGTTGCATTACTGTACAGCGTCATTACTGCTTGGCCAACGCCCCCTTGTGGACAACGATAGTGCTGTACACTACTCGACCAACAATGCTACAGGCACAAAATCGGCTCCGGCAGTCCCGGTTCTGACCTGCTATGGGGTTTTATAATCCCCAATCTGGGATGCCTGTCCAGCCTGCCTGTCTAGTACCAAGCAGGCCTTGTTGACAGTCCAGTTACTGTTTTTAGCTAGCTGAGGCAGCACCTGTACATTCTTACTGTACATTGCTTGCTATTTGCATAATACCTAGGTTTTATCCCTGTGACATATGCAAAGCCAGCCTGCCTGTGTACAAGCAAGGACAGCAGCACACAAGGAGGCACTGGTAAACCGCTTCTGCGAGTTTGTGTGCATTCTCCAAGCGTACGTTGGAGAAACGTTCTCCTGCAGCTCTACAGAGCGCTCTGCGTCTCTCCCCCATCACCCTCTCATGGAGGGTGGCTCAACCTCACCCATGGCTTTGTGCGAGTCCCACGCACTTGGAAATAGATTAGCTCTGGGCAGCATTTTTCCCACAGGCACACATGCCTGATGGTGACAAAGTTGCTCCGTTGCTTTTGGTTCCGGCCTGCTACCGACCGGTATTCCCTTCCCAGTATGGTACCAAGCAGGCCTTATTGACAGTCCTGTTACCGTCCTTAGCAGCTGAGATAGCAACTGTACATTCTTCTGTACTTTGCTTTCTATTGCATATACCTGGGTTTTATCCCTGTGCCAGCAGCTTCAGGGACCAGCACAGCCAGCTCCGCCTGCAGCCAGACTGCCTCCTGGCGCAGAGGCAAGAGCCTCAGGCCAAGCCACAGGGTGAGCAGCAACCCTAAGGGTTTGTTACCACAGGTCCTGGGCCCCTCCTCAGGGAGCCAGGACATCTGGGTGTTAACTACTGTCCAGACCGGCGACTCACTGCAGTTCAAACACGGTCCCCCTCCCTCTCAGGGCGTGACTGCAGCATCAGTCACGGACACACAGGACACCGCTGTGGTGTCTCAAGAGGTAGCAGCTCTGCTGCAAAAATGGGTATTCATATGGTACACCCCCTCCAATTGGAGGACGGGTTCTACTCCATGCCGAAGTGGGATGGTGGCCTCAGACTAATCCTCGACCTCAGGCAGGCTAGGCAATTGGTCCACAAAGTAGACCACTAAGATGTCTACTTCCAATTCCCCATAGAAACCAGCACACAAGTACCTGCAGTTAGCATTTAGGGCACAGCATACAAGTTTTGCTGTTTGGCCTCTCTCTAGCTCCCGTGCCTTCGAGCGCGGGAAGCTATGCTGGCCACTTTGACTCCAAAGGTATCACGGTTCGGGAAAGCAGAGATAGGTATTGCCTCCCAGGAATCGATCCATTGTCCCAGCTTGTTCTCCATAACAGGAGCCAGGGACCCAGTGGCCGAGGCAGCTGCTGTATGCCTCCTACCATTCGCCATGCTCCCCATGTATCTGGAGAAATCTCACAGGACCGGGCAAGGGTGCTATTAGTAGCTCCTTACTGGCCAGGAGTGTGGTTTTCCAGTTCTGATGTAGCTACTGAGCGTCCAGCTGTGGAGCCTGCCCAAACGTCGCGACCTGCTCATTTAGGCGCTGGGCACCTTGTGGCACCCCAACCCTTTGAGCCTGCAGCTCTGGGTCTGGCCCCTGAATGGCTGCATTTGGGCTGTCTGGGGTTATCAAACAGGGTGATTGACACCCTACAAAATGCCTGGGCAGTCTCTACTCATTCCCAGTATGGTTACAAGTGGGGTGTGTTTCAGACATGGTGTTTGGCTCATGGGTTTGAACCCACAACATGCTCTATGGCAGTTATACTGCAAGTTTTACAGGATCTTTTTGATGAGGGGAAATCCCCCTCTTCTCTAAAGGTCTATTTGACAGCCATTTTGGTGTGCCATGTAAAAATCAATTCAGTCTCCCCAGGAGCTCATTTCCTGGCGGGGCAATTTTTATTAAGCATCCGGTGGCTTATGCCACTGGTGAAGGACTTAGTTCCTTGTTGGAGGTTAAATGTAGTACTTTATGTACTGACAAAACCTCCATTTGAGCCCTTGCATTCAGCTGGGCTGAAATGTATGTCTTTCAGGACAGCTTTCTTGTTTGCAATGCAATCACCTCCGCTAAGCGGGCGAGTGAAATGCAGGCATTCTCTGTAACAAAAGCCTGTCTCATTTTTTTTTTTCAGAGGCCAGAACTAAGGTCACCCTTCGTACTAACCCATTTTTCCTGCCGAAGACCATCTTGGTTTTCCACATTTAATCAGTCACTGGAATTGGAGGCTTCCATCCCCCTCTTTTCCAATCTGACAAGGAGCGCCAGCTCCATATGCTTTGTCCAGTGCGGGTGTTAGCATATTATGTGGAGAGGACTAAAAGCTGGAGGCAGTCAAACGACTGTTTGTTTGTTATGGGGCTAAGTCCCAGAGACAGGCTGTGCCTGAACAGTGTCTATCCAAATGGATAACAGGCGCAATACAGACTGCATGTGAACTGGTCAATCTGCCCCCGCCTGAGAAGCTCACCGGCCTTTCCACCAGGTGTCAGGTGACTTCATGGGTTTTACCATGTCTTTGCGACAGATTGGGTATACTCACAGAACATTAGAGGTGAGTCCATACTAAGGTTTTTATTCCAGCTTGCTGGTATATTGATAATAGGCACAATGCGGCTTCGGCTTGGCTTTGTAGCTTATTGAGCTATGCTCCTTATCCTTGCGACAGCTTGGGTATACACACAATATTCCCTACTTGAAAGGGAACGTTATTATCATAACTCTGGTTCCCTGAAATAGGAATATTAACCATTAACTTCAGGGTCTCCGCGTTCATGGTTGTAATCTTGAAGAAAATGGTGATGATTGTAGGGGTCGCTGCTATTTTATGGTTGCGGGGCGGATCCTCAGCAGCGCCACCCTGCTCTAGCGAGAATCTTTGGTATTGAGTTTTCAGTTTGGGTATCTTAAAGGGAAACACCCATTTTGTAATGGTTAATATTCCTATTTCAGGGAACCAGGGTTATGATAATAACGTTCTTTCACCATGAACAAGTAGAAGAATTGCAAGGAAGGTTAGTAACAATCCGAGATTGACTGCAAAAGATATTCAAAGTGAATTGGCTGTAAGTGGGACTGGGGTTTCCATTTCAACCATAGGTCGAGTATTGCATGGTGAAGGTCTCAATGGTCGCAGACCAAGGAAAAAGCCACTCTTTTGAAAACGTCACAAGGACAATCGCTTAAAGTTTGCAAAACGGCATTTGAATGATGTATATGAGTTCTGGTCAAAGGTTTTGTGGAGTGATTAAACAAAAATCGAGCTATTTTGTCAAGTCTTTACGTTTGGAGAAAGTCTCGTGAGGCGTTCTGTGGGGTTGTTTTTCCACTAATGGTACAGAAAATTTAGTTCCAATACATGGTAAAATGGATTCCATAGCATACCAAAAGATATTGGCCAATCATCTGCTGCAAAACTTGGTTTAAAGCGCAACTGGATGTCCCAACACGACAATGATCCAAAGCACACATCAAAATCTTCTTCAGAATGGTGAAAGAATAAAATCAAGGTTTTGGAATGGCCTAGTCAAACTCCTGATCTAAATCCGATAGAGAATATTTGGAGTTGAAGGCTGTGCACAAGAGAAGTTCTCGGAATTTGAATGAACTGGAACAATTTTGCTTTGAATGGTCAAAAATCGCTGAAGAATCATGCCAAAAGCTCATTGATAAATATCCTAATTGTTTAAAAAAGGTTATTATTGCTAAAGGTGCCTCAACTAGCTATTACTTTTATTTTAATATATAAAATTAATAGCTGCAGTGTGGAGTAGTGGTTAGGGCTCTGGACTCTTGACCGGAGGGTCGTGGGTTCAATCCCAGGTGGGGGGCACTGCTGCTGTACCCTTGAGCAAGGTACTTTACCTAGATTGCTCCAGTAAAAACCCAACTGTATAAATGGGTAATTGTATGTAAAAATAATGTGATATCTTGTAACAATTGTAAGTCGCCCTGGATAAGGGCGTCTGCTAAGAAATATCTTTTTTTTTTTTAAATTAAAAAAAATTTCCTTGTCAGGGTATGAATACTTTTGAATTGGCATTTTTGGAGTTTTGCAAAAAGATTGCTGAAATAAATAATTGTAGACAACTATTTCTTGTAACATTTTCCTCATCCACAAAAGCAAAACTCTTGATACAAAAGATTTTTCCTATAATTCTTTGTTTTTGAGAAATTTCTCAATTATAAATTTCCATTGGGGTATGTAAACTTTTGAATGCAAGTGTGTGTGTGTGTGTGTGTGTGTGTGTGTGTCTCTCTCTCTCTCTCTCTCTCTCTCTCTCTCTCTCTCTCTCTCTCTCTCTCTCTCTCTCTCTCTCTCTCTCTCTCTCTCTCTCTCTCTCTCTCTCTCTCTCTCTCTCTCTATATATATATATATATATATATATATATATATATATATATATATATATATATATATATATATATATATATATATATATATATATATATATATATATATATATATATATATATATATTATATAATATTAATTAATCTCCCCTTACACTTGAATCTTATTTATTTTTACAGATGGAAAAGAAGGAAAGAATAAAGATGCCACTTCTGTATTATCTGCTACCAGACCCAAAGTGAAAAAAGCCAGCAGCATTGCAGGAATAGCACAGTGCTGGCAATGGGTGGTGCAGCAGCAAGTAAGTCAAATGTTAATTGGGCTGCCCCAGTACTTATGCTTTATTTTTTTAAGAGCAAGATACATTTCATGTTTCTAAGGAGTAGTTTGATTAGCAGGAATTCACTTGCAGTTGCATTTTTTAATTTGTAATTGGTTTCTGGATGGCTATTAGCCTTACATATTTATTACAGAATATAGAACCACTGAGTAACACGGCAGTAACATTAACAGCGTTGAAAGGAGAACTACAAGGGTCTAATCGTATTTTCTGCTATTTTCCCATTTTGCTCAGGTTAAGAAGTTCCTCGACTCCTCTGCCTATAGCGTGGCCGACTTTGTTGAGCGGTATCGTAACCTGTATCTGCGTTTGAAGAACGCCATGGAGGAACTCTTTGGACAGCAGACAGCATTTGTTCTAGCACTGCGTCAGGGTTTCTCCGCTGCACTGCTACAGCTCTCCATCCTGACCGCTATGCATGTGAGTAACCAGCACCCCCCTGTGTGGCATTAGCAATGCGTTCCTCTAGTTCTAGGCAAATGAACCAACTGACGAGCCACTAGTGCAGTACTTGATGTGCTTCTCATAATGCAGACATCTTCCCAGTGGCGACTTACTCTCCTTTACCTGCACAGGTTAGCGAAAGGTTTGCTCAGCACATTGACCTGATGATCCAAGAGAGCGGCACAGACTGTGGGAACATGGAGACGCTCAACCAGCTGCAGCAGTTCATGGAGCCCATGCTGTTCCTTTCTGGTCTTGAGCTGGCCAACACCTTTGAGCACTTTTACAGGTAACTTGTAACTTTTTTTATTGTTCTTACCACACAAGCCATATAAACTGTATGCTGCAATTCTTTCTCCTACAGTTAACACAGTGATATTTATATTACATGTTAGCAAAACCTTTGATTTTTAAGTTGATCAAATTGACCTGAATTTTGTTCTAAAAGCAAGTGCATTTGTGGTGGTGGTGTTGTACACAGTATCAGATAACTCGTAGGGGTGTGCAATTCGTATCACCCGACGCTCGGTACAAGATTTGTGTGAGGGACAAGAAGTTTTGCCGTTATACCTTTACCAGTTGGACAGAGTTTTTTTATTTCTTTATTTTTCCTGTATTGGTTCTTTTGCTAGAAAAACACTCTGGGTATATTTGTAGAGAGCCACGCAAGTTTCTGGAAACTGAATTGCAGAAGTCTAGTACCTACACACAAACATTTTAAAAAGTGTTTACATCCCGCCCCTAGCACTTCTGATTGGCTAGCTGTGGAAAAAGCTGATCTTCTATTGGTTACAAAGAAACCCAGAAATGGCTGCATGAGAGCCTCTGGCAAGGCACTGACTAATCTTTTAAACTTAAGGTGGTATTTTACATTTTTTGTAAATTAGCAAATAAGTGATACTGCTTTCTTAATACATTAACCTGGCATTTTAAATGCAGCAATCTAGTAAAGTTACCAAAAAAAACCCCTCCATAGTCACTAAGTTATTAGCGGATTAGAAAAAAATCATGTGTAATTTTATAACCCTTCGTGGTCACGCTTGTACTTGTTTAAAAAAAAAAAAAAAAAGTGAGGTTTACAGTTTAGAAGCATTTCAAGACAAATTTTCCTTGGCAAAAAATGTAATGTGGTGTGTGTTTTTTTAAGATTGGTAGGGTTTTTACTAGATTTGAACAGAAACTGTATTAGTTATTTATTGGACATGCACAAACCATAGATTTTGTGAAACTATTAAAACATGAAGATTGACAAATGTTTATACAATAAATTAAATGCTTATATATCAGATTATCTGAACGATATTTTATTTTAAAATAAAATATACACAGTAAATGCCATGGCAATGTGTTTATGTATTAATTCATGTGTGTATTTATTTTTCAGTGAGAATAGTGCAGGGAAAGAATGATGCCTCTGCTCCTCCCACCCAGTGTTCCATTATGGGACAAGATGTTAGGAAAAGTAGCTGTTAAAATGTTGTACACATACCTGTCAACATTGAGGTTCCAAAATAAGGGAGCTCTTGTAAACTGAAATCTCAGTGGCCTGAATTGAAGTGAATAGCTACATAAGGCAAAGGCGTACAGCTATTCCACTTTATTACTTCAACTCAGAAATGCACAAATAAAAATGAAGGTAAAAGAATTTTTTTTTTTTTTACGGTATTATATATTCTCTAAAACACCTGTGTAATTATTTAATCGTTGCTAAGCAGCTCAATGTGAACCGCAGATGAAAACATGCACATTTGATGTCCACATTTTCCACCTGTACGCATGCGCGATTATGATTGAGTGGTTTTTATAATTAATATAGGTGAAGCAGATGTCTGCCGATTGTATGGAGAGCGCTCTGCGCTGGTTGATTTTTGCCGTTTTCAACTTGTCATATGAGTGCAGCACAGTGTTTCTGATTATAAATGCTCTGGTAAATATAAATAGTAGGCTAATCACAATACTCATACTTCTGACGGTTTTTGTTTTATTTATTACCATGGCTGCATTTTAGTAACAGCAGTAGCGGCTGGTTGATTATGTTGTTGGTGTTTGAAATAGATGCATTTCTTACTTGCATAACAACAACGAAGGAAGAAAACACAAACTGCAAATCGACAGTTATATACAGTCCCTTTGGATAGCTATGCTGGCTTTAATAAAAGTCATTGTTAGGTATTATAGTTCTATCTTGAGGTTATGTTTTTGATGTTGTAAACATTTTAAATGGCACACAATGATGCTGATGTGGAAAGTAAATGGTAACGTGATAAACATTTACAGTGCAGACTCTTTTGTATTAGTATAATGTTTTGCCAAATAGAAAGCGAAATATGAGTGTTTCCAAAGAGATTCCTAAATACTGTCTTAATTCTATGCATCCAGAGAAATGTGTTAATAAAGTTATTGTCTGGATACTGCACTACACACACTTTGGTTTGGTTTTGTTTAGAATATCACCGCACTTGAATATCCGGAGGTATGAACTGTTTTTAAAAGAAAGTCTGGCTGTCTATGTGTTGCTGTTTTTATGTAACATTTCTAAAGTAAAGATTCTGAATTGAATTACTGCTTGTGGCTGAATTACTACTGCTCTGCACACAACACTGCCATAGGAAGTGACTTGAACCCTGATTCTCTAAGTTTTGTGATAGTCTGCGGGACAACACCGCTCGGCACCGCATACTAAGAGGTCAATTGTATTTTGGATAACCCTACTAATGTAAAAAAACTGGTATTGTAGCTGCTGTTTCATAAACACATGCAAAATACCACAGCAGCGCAAACTAACACTTTTTTTTTTACCGGTGTAATAATTGATCTGTTCACCCACTTTGACAAAATCCACAGACCACTTCTTAAAAATTCTTTGAAAACAATGCAGTTCCGTCCTCAACCTCTTTTCGTCTGGCAATGTTGATTGTGCCTATTCCCAAAATTATGCTGCTGTGGTCTGGTCTGCCCATTTTCGTTTTAAGAATTTTTTGTTTGTTTGTTTATAAGCTTGTACACGAGTTTGGATTCATGGTAGTTTTTGACTTTAAAAACAAGTAACAATTTTACCGAAGTATGGCTTTGTTTTGCCAGTTTTGTTTTCTAAAACAATATTTTTTTAAAATTATTATTATTATTATTATTTTTTTAAATAAACATAGTACAACTTTAGAATAGATCAATATTCATTCAACCAGACAACAAACGCTAAACCCCTATTTTTTCTACCACATTTAAGTTTTAAGCTTACATAAAAATCTATTGATTGACCCACCAAATAAGTAATTTCTTATAGATACTTAGTAAGAAATAATAAGAAAGACCAAAAATGATTTCAGTTATTTTAGACACAGTTTATTTTAGTTGGCATTTCTCAGTGCTGGCAGGATGCAGACAGCTTATTTCTCTCCCTGTCTACTCCATAGTTCTTGTGAACTCGACGAGCGCAGGTACTCCAGATTTACCTTCCATGCTGCTGACGCTTCTCTCTGTCTCTATGTTGTCACGTGTTCCTCTCACTCATAAAGAGGCAGGGCTTGTACACATCTGAAGAAGGGCTGCGGTTATTCAAAACGAAACTGATTGATTTATGTAATTTATTTTATCATAAAGACTATGACTCGAGTCGAGTGGAGGCTTGTGTAAAGGATTGAGTGTTTTCTTTGCAGGGACTCAAGTCGAGTCATTTGATGACAATGACTCGAGTAGAGTCACCGAAAATTGCAACGTTATTCATTACACAGCACGTATGCTGCGGATCAATAATACCACTGTCAGTAACATTTCATTGTCAACTATCTTATATTTTAAATGAACACACTATTGCTGTATATAAACACATTATCAACCAATCTGAATTTCTAAAGCAATGTCGATGCTGAAATTGTAATAGAAACGCTTATCTTTTCACTATGCGTGTGACTTAGACTTTCCTGCAGAATAATTTGCTATGTGTTAGTCTGGGAACATGTCTACTACAGATTTGCTGAACTAGTCACAACATGCAAAGGTCTCTGCATATGCAACGTTCTTGATCTCCATTTTTCCTTTGGCAATGAAAGATGTTATTGAAGCGCTGGTTTTCTGAGCATCACTGGCTTTTGGGTGTTTTTATTATCTCTCATGCTTACCACAAACATATTTATTGCTCCCACGTCCCAACCCAACATTAAATTCAGTCCTGCATAGTTTACAGAAAGTATGTCGTTTTCCAACGTCAATCTCTCTTTTTTTTTTTTACCAGACCAGGAGGGCTTATCGCACATGCAGCCATCGTAGATGGTCAACTACTGAATGCATGCTTGCCACAGGGCTCACCTGGATCCTAAACCCTGCAAGTACAGATAGGAATTGCAGTAACCACAGACCGTACATGCCTTTTGTAGAAATTAAGGTTTGCTGACATAGAGGGGTTTAATAGTAGAGTTTTGAGCAAAATACAGGAGAAAATCTGTCCTGTGAGTTGTCCAACAAACGGGAGAGTTGACAGGTCTGTGTACACCGTCTTCAAAAAAAAAAAAAGTATATAATAGAAATAAACAAAAGAAATAAACATATTTTGTCTTTACAGATTTTGATAGAGCCTACTGTAAATGTTTTGATAGAAAAGCAGTAAAAAATGCAGACAAACTTGATGGGTTATACACAAGTCCTTTTTAAAAATCTGGGGTTCAGCATTTACAAAACTGAAAACGTCAAGAAAAATCAGAATTCCACAAAGCAACAGTAATAGTTGGCAATGATTTTTGTATCTGTGATGCAACAAACTAAAACACCTGTACATCAGGAGTTGGATTCAGCTTTTAGAGAAATAGTAGGGGGAAAAAAACAGGTAGAAGATATTTTTATATTTGATTAACTCCCAAGTTATTGCATATTATAGTTGTACTCCTTAGTGCTAATTAAATTTACTAGCAAATGTGTTCCAAACTGCACTGAAAGGAGCATTTCCTTAAAGTATGTTATAAATTTGTTGCAGTGAGGTTGGGTCATAAGGGACGCTTTTGTCTATCTTGAAGAATTTAGTGAACCATTCAAGCTACAAGGCTAATCTGCCCCTGTTAACCTCTAATTGATTTGATTGTGTTCACTGTTAAATAAAACCAAAATCCTACCAGTTTATTCTACTTTTTTGTGTGTGTTTTGTGCGACGGGGAGGTGGCAAGTAGATTAAGAACGACACGTGGATTTTTCTGGCATTTTGTCCCTTGGATAACCTTTGAAAAGTTTTTTTTCAAAAATTGCACACCACCAACTCAAAAAAATACTTGACTTGGTTCTGCTCTTCTTGTACTGAGTTGTAAATTATAGATAGAAGCCCACTAAGAATTTATCTCTATTACAACAAGCAGTCGGGATTAAATGACTGTACTTCATTATAACCACTTAATAGCTTTTTGAACAAATAATGTGTTCTACAGTTTTATGCTGTATATAGTTTTTAATATGCTTGCATTGACATTGCCTACCTCCCTGATGTCAGGTACTACCTGGGTGATCGTCTTCTGGGCCAAGGGAAGGTGTGGTTGGAAAGAGCTGTGATTGAACAGATTGGTACGTGTTTCCCGAACCGTTTCCCGCAGCAGATGCTGAAGAACCTGAGTGAGTCGGAGGATTTGCAGCAGGAGTTTCACCTGTATAGGTTACAGCAGCTTGACAAGACTCTGCAGGACCTGGATGAAGAGGTGAGTTTGCCCAAAATGTGACCCAGTATTGATTAAGACCACATCAAGTGTTTTTTGGGTGGGGGGTGGGGGTGACGCGGACTCGGACTCATCCATTGTTCTTTCTTAACCCAACTGGTTACAAGTTGTTCATATTTAGAAACACACGAACCATCCAAGACCCAAACAAAACACTACGTTGGTGAAAACATAACACTAAACACTTCTCAATTTTGGTATTCTGACCCTTACCTACTGCTCTGTTACAGATGATGGAGGATCAGTCATCATGCCCTGAAGATGAGAGTGAGGTGAAGGTGCTGGTGCTGTCCCCACGCTGCTGGGTCATCTCTTCCTTCTGTTACCTGGAGAATCCCAAAAAACACTTTCCATCACCACTCTGCAACTACCTGGCAGAATTCTCAGAGTTCTACACAAACAGTGAGTCTAAAAGAGAACTCCACTGGAAACAGTAGGCTGCTGTCGCGGTCCCACAAAGATAATTACACTGGACATGGCTGACCCCTAAACCGTTCTTGGATAGACCCATATCTTAAATATTTCAGGACTCCAGGCATGAAAAGGATTCAAATTTGAATTGTTATACCTTTCTAATAAGTGTAAAGGGTTATTTAGAAATGCGGCTATACCATCAATTTGTCCCTTTGTAACGTCCATTTTACATGTCCTGCTGATGTTTGTAAGATGATTTCTGAATGGAAATGGATTTGTAAAAAAATGTTTTCAATCTTCTCAGGTCAGTGTATGTACAACCTGACCCACACCAAGCCCCGACGCCTGCAGTGGACATGGCTGGGACACGCTGAGCTCAAGTATGGGTCCTTTACCCTTTATGTGTCAACACTGCAAATGTACGTCCTGCTGCAGTTTAACCAGCAAAATGTAAGCCTAGCAATACTTGTGTGTTTGTGTGTGTGTGAGGTGTTGATTACATTTGTACATGACACTTTTTTTTTCTGAGCATATTAATAAAGCATTGACACTCTAATAAATCTGTTGAAATCCTGTATAAATTGGCATACGTTATAAACGTCCCGTAATAATTTTCTTCAGCTTTTTCCCCCCATACTTATCGATTTCTATTGTCCACATATGTCTGTATAAGATTTCCTTACCATTGACATGCCCCTTTTAAACATGTTCATTTTTGCAACCATAAGCTTAAGGTGTTTAGCTTAAAGGATTGTCTTATGTCCCCTGTTCAGGAGGTGACAATGGAGTCCCTGCTGCAGTCTACAGGCCTGTCCCCAGCCCTACTCTGCCAGGCACTGAAACCCCTTACAACGGACAAGGGAGTTCTGGTTAAAGTTGACTCTACGCAGGACCCAATGAAGGGTAAAGGCTTGGGTGATCTAATGCTATGGCCAAAAGTTTTGCATCACCTAGAATTTCAGAATTGAGGCATAATTATATATATATATATATTCACACAGTAAAAGTTTTAGGCAGGTGTGAAAAAATGCTGTAAAGTAAGAATGCTTTCAAAAATAGACATGTTAATAGTTTATATTTATCAATTAACAAAATGCAAAGTGAGTGAACAGAAGAAAAATCTACATCAAATCAATATTTGGTGTGACCACCCTTTGCCTTCAAAACAGCATCAATTCTTCTAGGTACACTTGCACACAGTTTTTGAAGGAACTCGGCAGGTAGGTTGGCCCAAACATCCTGGAGAACTAACCACAGTTCTTCTGTGGATTTAGGCAGCCTCAGTTGCTTCTCTCTCTTCATGTAATCCCAGACAGACTTCGATGATGTTGAGATCAGGGCTCTGTGGGGCCATACCATCACTTCCAGGACTCCTTGTTCTTCTTTACGCTGAAGATAGTTCTTAATGACTTTCGCTGTATGTTTGGGGTTGTTGTCATGCTGCAGAATAAATTTGGGGCCAATCAGAGGCCTCCCTGATGGTATTGCATGATGGATAAGTATCTGCCTGTACTTCTCAGCATTGAGGAGACCATTAATTCTGACCAAATCCCCAACTCCATTTGCAGAAATGCAGCCCCAAACTTGCAAGGAACCTCCACCATGCTTCACTGTTGCCTGCAGACACTCATTCGTGTACCGCTCTCCAGCCCTTAGGCGAACAAACTGCCTTCTGCTACAGCCAAATATTTCAAATTTTGACTCATCAGTCCAGAGCACCTGCTGCCATTTTTCTGCACCCCAGTTCCTGTGTTTTCGTGCATAGTTGAGTCGCTTGGCCTTGTTTCCACGCCGGAGGTATGGCTTTTTGGCGCAAGTCTTCCATGAAGGCCACTTCTGACCAGACTTCTCCGGACAGTAGATGGGTGTACCAGGGTCCCACTGTTTTCTGCCAGTTCTGAGCTGATGGCACTGCTGGACATCTTCCGATTGCGAAGGAAGTAAGCATGATGTGTCTTTCATCTGCTGCAGTAAGTTTCCTTGGCCGACCACTGCGTCTACGGTCCTCAACGTTGCCGTTCTTTGTGCTTCTTCAAAAGAGCTTGGACAGCACATCTGGAAACCCTGTCTGCCTTGAAATTTCTGCCTGGGAGAGACCTTGCTGATGCAGTATAACTACCTTGTGTCTTGTTGCTGTGCTCAGTCTTGCCATGGTGTATGACTTTTGACAGTAAACTGTCTTCAGCAACCTCACCTTGTTAGCTGAGTTTGGCTGATCCTCACCCAGTTTTATTCCTCCTACACAGCTGTTTCTGTTTCAGTTAATGATTGTGTTTCAACCTACATATTGAATTGATGATCATTAGCACATTAGCACCTGTTTGGTATAATTGTTTAATCATACACCTGACTATATGCCTACAAAATCCCTGACTTTGTGCAAGTGTGCCTAGAAGAATTGATGCTGTTTTGAAGGCAAAGGGTGGTCACACCAAATATGGATTTTTCTTCTGTTCAGTCACTTTGCATTTAGTTAATTGATAAATATAATCTATTAACATGTCTATTTTTGAAAGTATTCTTACTTTACATCATTTTTTCACACCTGCCTAAAACTTTTGCACAGTACTGTATATATATACAGTACTGTGCAAAAGTTTTAGGCAGGTGTGAAAAAATGCTGTAAAGTAAGAATGCTTTCAAAAATAGACATGTTAATAGATTATATTTATCAATTAACTAAATGCAAAGTGAGTGAACAGAAGAAAAATCTAAATCAAATCCATATTTGGTGTGACCACCCTTTGCCTTCAAAACAGCATCAATTCTTCTAGGTACACTTGCACAAAGTCAGGGATTTTGTAGGCATATAGTCAGGTGTATGATTAAACAATTATACCAAACAGGTGCTAATGATCATCAATTCAATATGTAGGTTGAAACACAATCATTAACTGAAACAGAAACAGCTGTGTAGGAGGAATAAAACTGGGTGAGGAACAGCCAAACTCAGCTAACAAGGTGAGGTTGCTAAAGACAGTTTACTGTCAAAAGTCAAACACCATGGCAAGACTGAGCACAGCAACAAGACACAAGGTAGTTATACTGCATCAGCAAAGTCTCTCCCAGGCAGAAATTTCAAGGCAGACAGGGGTTTCCAGATGTGCTGTCCAAGCACTTTTGAAGAAGCACAAAGAAACGGGCAACGTTGAGGACCGTGAGACGCAGTGGTCGGCCAAGGAAACTTACTGCAGCAGATGAAAGACACATCATGCTTACTTCCCTTCGCAATCGGAAGATGTCCAGCAGTGCCATCAGCTCAGAACTCAGAAAACAGTGGGACCCTGGTACACCCATCTACTGTCCGGAGAATTCTGGTCAGAAGTGGCCTTCATGGAAGACTTGCGGCCAAAAAGCCATACCTCCGACGTGGAAACAAGGCCAAGCGACTCAACTATGCACGAAAACACAGGAACTGGGGTGCAGAAAAATGGCAGCAGGTGCTCTGGACTGATGAGTCAAAATGTGAAATATTTGGCTGTAGCAGAAGGCAGTTTGTTCACGAAGGGCTGGAGAGCGTACATGAATGAGTGTCTGCAGGCAACAGTGAAGCATGGTGGAGGTTCCTTGCAAGTTTGGGGCTGCATTTCTGCAAATGGAGTTGGGGATTTGGTCAGAATTAATGGTCTCCTCAATGCTAAGAAGTACAGGCAGATACTTATCCATCATGCAATACCATCAGGGAGGCATCTGATTGGCTCCAAATTTATTCTGCAGCATGACAACAACCCCAAACATACAGCGAAAGTCATTAAGAACTATCTTCAGCGTGAAAGAAGAACAAGGAGTCCTGGAAGTGATGGTATGGTCCCCACAGAGCCCTGATCTCAACATCATCGAGTCTGTCTGGGATTACATGAAGAGAGAGAAGCAACTGAAGCTGCCTAAATCCACAGAAGAACTGTGGTTAGTTCTCCAAGATGTTTGGGCCAACCTACCTGCCGAAGTTCCTTCAAAAACTGTGTGCAAGTGTACCTAGAAGAATTGATGCTTGATGCTGTTTTGAAGGCAAAGGGTGGTCACACCAAATATGGATTTGATTTAGATTTTCTTCTGTTCACTCACTTTGCATTTAGTTAATTGATAAATATAATCTATTAACATGTCTATTTTTGAAAGCATTCTTACTTTACAGCATTTTTTCACACCTGCCTAAAACTTTTGCACAGTACTGTATATATATATATATATATATATATATATAATAAATAAAAATCTCATATGAAAATAATTGATATTTTATTTAACTACCGGAAGCCATAATAGTAGTACAGTATTTCATGTTAGATTTCAAAATGTCACATTTACAGTATTTCATGTCGGATTTTAAAATGTCACATTTTTCAATTTGTCAGTTTTTTGTGAAGTATATGGGAAAACTACAAAGTGGTATGGAAATCAATATGTTAACGTAACATTATTCAGCAGGTTTCATTCGTCTTTATGAAATTAACTAAAATTAGTTTGTGCAAATCCTTTGGCCATAGCTGTAAAAAAAGGTACATGTTACTGGCAGTGTTTTTTGAGAAACAAAAATGACCAAATACTTAACGTTTTTGTATTTGTAATGCAGGGGTTCTAAGTCTGAATGAAGAAACACTAATCCGTGGGAATGAGGAACAAAGCTACTGCTGCCTGCTGCCAAAACAGACCTACCTGAATGTGGATGAAGATGCTACCAGCACACTGGAGAGGAAGAGGAACTTCATTTACTGTCTGATTATTCAGATCATGAAGGCTGAGAAGGAGCTGCACATGGATAACTTGGTATTTAGGGTAAGAATAACCTGGGGTTGGGACTGCAAAAACATCTTCATTATTCATCCAACGTTTTTTTTTTTGGGGGGTTTTTTTTGGCGTGACACTCGATAGCTTACTTGTGTGCCTTGAAAATAGGTTACTGCTTGGGGAAATAGGCATCCCAGTGGCATGGCTTATATAGCACCTGCTGTGAACAAAAGCTACAGATGCATTTTAAATGCATGCAGTACTTGCAAACTTGGTTTAATCTGCCTTGAATTCTGCATCATTCTATTTTATAATTAAGGAAATGACTATTTCTTTACAATATTCCTTAACCCTTTGCGGTCCATTTATTAATTGTGCGTCAGGCTCGCCAGGTCTAATTTATTTTCACACGCATAGTTAATTTTAGACGCGCTGTTTAAAAGTATTTTTTTCCACAGTCAAACGGGTTTAAATGGCCCTGCATATCAACAAAGCACTCACTAGGCATCTCCAGCCCCGCCCCACCCTTTCGTTCGCTATCGCTTTCACATATGCTACCAAATAAATAATAATAATAATAATAATAGTCGTACATACCGATCAATCATCTCCTGATGACTCGTTTTATCACCAAACTCCTCAATAATGCAATCCAAGTCATTATTTTATTGCTATAACATCTCGAAAAAGCTCTGCAAATGTCTGTGATAGTCTCTGTGCGCTGATACAGTAACACCCAGCTTGTTTACATATGACCGCCCCATCTGATGCCAGGGGCAGGTATGACTATTCATGAGATACGCCTTTCTTTTTTTTTTTTTTTTAAATCGGCTTGTCTCAGCTCCTTTCGCTCCCACTCGGCCATTGAATGGTTTTCTCGGCTTTTTCCGTAGAAAAAACGACTTTTTTGCGTTTTTTGCGTTTTTTGGATGATGTCGGACAGGGTCCGACAAAGGACCTGATAGGAATAATTGCAATGTCGGACCCAGTTCGACAATGGACCGCAAAGGGTTAATGTTTTATCCTGCAATGCAATGTCTCCTGGCAGGTGATCGATGTATGCCAAAAGCAGGAGTCTAGGACGTCCCCACTGTTGATGCGCTTCAGCTGCAGTAACACAGACGTGCTATCCTGCATTATGCACCTTCTCAACAAGGGCTACATTAGGAGAAACGAGGAGAGCCCCCACATCCTGGAGTTTGTGCCCGAGGACCCCACCACCCCTCAGAAGGGCCAGGCTCACTTCACCTTTACTAAGCACGACATGAAGAAATCCAACTCGTGCAATAAGGGAAATGTATCCCCATTCAGGTATGAAACTAAGGAGTGGTCACACAAGAAGGCTGTTGGTGGGGGCTCCCGAGTGGCGCATCCGGTAAAGGCACTCCGCGTGGAGTGCGCCCTATAGCCTGGATGTTGCCGGTTCGAGTCTAGGCTATCCCATTGCCGACCGTGGCTGTTGGTATGCCTCCACAATGTGTAGAATGTTATGTCTAAACTGAGCTCCTCTTGTACTGTTCCATTCTTGCTCTGAAGGACCTACAGGGGCACAGTGGTGGGCAGCCACTTTTTGAAGTTTATATTGAAATGGCTCGGGTCATGCCCAACCACCTTTAGATTGCACTGAAAATAAAGAACAAAAATCAGAGCTGTACTATTGTATTAGAAAGTCTGGTTTGACACAGGGGTATGTGGAAACTGTTGATTTTGTGGAACCAAAGGTTGAATCTTGCCAAGTGCAGCCCAGTTTTATAGGTCAAGAGAACACCTCGTCAGGTCAGATGACAGAACTGTTATTTATAAGTAAGCAAAGGTTGCCTGCTTTTTCAATTTAAAGAGAGGTTTCCTATTTGTTCGCCAGCTTGGACAGCTTCTCCCCAGCCCCGCGGAGCTCAGAGGACGGGGTCCTGGAAGCGGTGCTCTTCTCAATGGGCCGAACAATGACTCGGGATGAGGTGCGGCAGCTGATGAATCAGACTGTGGGGCAGGTGGCTGACACTCTGACCATCTCCAGTGACCAGGCCCAGCACCTGCTGGTGCATTGCAAGTGGAACGTGGACCTGCTGATCCAGCGCTATGCAGAGGACTCGGACTCCATGCTGCTGGCCTCAGGCATGCAGGGCAAGAACCCCCAACCACCACCCAGCCCCGTCACCAACTGCCCGGTCTGTCTGAGCCAGCAGTCTGGAGAGCACGTTGTAACACCAACCCTCAGCTGCATGCACTATTGCTGTAGAGTGAGTTATGCTCCTATGTCTTATTTACCAAACAACCCCAGATAATTGGTGGACCTTTTCAAGTTTGTGATGTTGCTGTATTTCCCCCCTCAGAAAATGATGGAAACCAGTTTAATTTAATATGACAAAATATGCAAATTGCACTAAGTGGAGCACTGTTTTATAAACGCCTGTTTAGAAAAATGTGTAAACATGACACCCCTAATCCTAAGCCTGAAGAATGATAGAATAATGATGGTCAACACTGACATACAGCATATTTTTCCCTTTGTTTCTCAGACTTGTTGGAAGGATTACTTGACATCTAGGATCGAACAGAACCTAGTTCTAAATTGTACCTGTCCCATCTCGGACTGCCCTGCCCAGCCGACCACAGAATTCATTTCCTCTGTTATTACAGACAAGGACGTTCTTGCCAAGGTAAGCAACTAACAACAGCTCATATTTTGTGGAGAGACACACTGAAGGTGTAATGCATATATTCTAGTTGCGAACATTTATAAAATGCCAAGTTCCCTTTCAAGTACGAAGTGTAACCATTGCCGAATGGCCATTTACCTCCTAAAGATCCCTGAACTGAAAACTTTATACCAAAGCTGCCCTTTGAGCCTGTGATGCAGTTGTGACCCTG
Organism: Acipenser oxyrinchus oxyrinchus; assembly: GCA_030684275.1. Classification (NCBI taxonomy): domain Eukaryota; kingdom Metazoa; phylum Chordata; class Actinopteri; order Acipenseriformes; family Acipenseridae; genus Acipenser; species Acipenser oxyrinchus. The sequence goes on from CM060251.1 coordinate 65,252,094, forward strand.
CCCCCAAGGGATCAAAAGTAGTGCAGTCACAGATCTCTGCGCCGTTTTTACTTTCAAGACAACTCATCCTGCCTGGGGCCAGAGCAGTTAATCGCAGCCTCTGCAAATTTTATGCCCCTTACTCCAAGCGCACGCTTGAGAGGACGTTATCCCGCAGCTCTAAGGAACATTCTACGTCCTTTACTCCTGCTCAGCGCTCTTCCCCATCATTCTCCTTAGAGGTTGCTGCATCCTCACCACATGGCTCTGCGCCAAGGGAGAGCAGAAAATAGCCCAGCCAGGAAACCATGTTCGGTCTTCCTTAACCTCCTCAAGCGCTGCCTCTCCTTCAGAAGAGGAGTTGGCAGCTGTTTCCCGCCAGGGAACTATCCTTGCTCAATTACTGCAGGAATGCTCAGCACCACCTGCCCTGCCTGCCCCCTTGGGGGCCCTACAGGGCTGCGAGCAACCCAGACTGGCCACAGGAGTACGTATTATCCATCACTGCCTCTGAGGAGGTGGGTGAACAGGAGCTGACGTTCTCGACTGAAGAGTCGGACAGCACGTCCCCAGTAGTAAATCTCTCAGCAGAGCTCATACCGCTAATCATACCGCCTCTCCCAGACCCTTCCATTGGGTCTCCTGCGTATGCGCCCTCTGCATGCCTGTGTCAATCGCAACCACTTATTGACAGTGTCCCACCTCTGTCTCAGGGCACTCTCTTGGTGGAAACAGCTGGCCCATCTACGCCTAGGCGTAGCGCTGGACAGTGTCACCAGAAGCGAGGTCATCACCACGGACGCATCCAGCTTGGGCTGGGGCACTGTATGGAATGGCTGAGGCGTGCAAGGTGTGTGGAACCCCCCATTCAAGGGTCTCCACATCAATGTTTTAGAGCTGCAGGCAGTTTTACATGGCCTTGAAGAATTTGTTGTAGGAGGTTCAATGGAGACATGTGCTTGTCCGCAACCACCAGGGCGGCTTGTGGTCACCCAGTCTCAATCGCGTGGCTCGCAGTTCATATGGCCGGGGTGACGAAATAGGCAGCGGACTTCCGTTCAAGGGAGTCCCCAATAGCTCAGCGTGGAGGCTTTACCCCGAGAGATACATCTGTGAGAGATATGGGAGACCAAAGATAGACCTCCCAGGAATCAACCCACTGTCCCCTCTGGTTCTCCATAATAGGAGGCAGGGAACTGAGGCACCTGTTATACACCATGTTATCCCACTGTGTCTGGGGAAAATAAGGCAAGACTGGGCCAAGGTGCTTTTTAAAGCAGCTTTTTTGCTTGCTGTCACCTCCGCAAAGTGGGTAAGTGAGATGCAGGCGTTCTCTATCGTGAAAGCCTGCTTACTTTTTTTGTTGTTTTGAGGCCAGGACAAAGGTCATGCTCCGAACCAATCCTGCCTTATTGCCGAAGACTGTCTCAACTTTCCATGTCAACCAGTCTGTGGAATTGGAGGCTTTCTATCCACCTCCTTTCCAGTATGACAGAGCTACAGCTCCATGCGCTCTGCACAGTTCGGGCCCTGACTTATTATGTTGACAAGACAAAAAGTTTGAGGCAGTCTGAACAATTTTTTGTCTGCTGTGGGGCAAAGTCCCATGGTCAAGCCCCATCTAAGCAGCGGCTGTCCAAGTGGATAGCAGACATGGTCAGGACTGCCTATGAGCTGGCCAACTTGCCCCCTCCAGAAAAGCTCACTGCCCCCTTGGGGGCGGGGTCACGACTGTATCACAGGCTCAAAGAGCAGCTTTGGTTAAAGCATTCAGTTCAGGGGTCTTGAGGAGGTAAATACCCATTCGATAATAATTACATTTCTATTTTAGGGAACTTTGTGTGCCATGTTCCGTTTTGCTTCTGTGGTTGTTTGTGACAGATGGCTTTTAATTACTAGCAATTTGAAGGTCTTAATTCTCTTTCCTTTTCAGTATGAGAACACTCTTCTGCGAGGTTATGTGGAGTGTTGTTCCAACTTGACCTGGTGCACCAACCCACAGGGCTGCGACCAGATCCTGTGTAAGCAAGGCATTGGCAGTGTGGGCACCTGCTCCAAGTGCTGCTGGTCATCATGTTTCAGCTGCAACTTCCCAGAAGTAAGTGGAGTCATCCCACATTAACCAGTAGACGTTTGCATATGGTACATGTAACTGGCATTGGGATTGACCAAATCGTTTTTTCAGATATTCAGAAAATAATAGGACTTTTGGTTGCAAAAATTAACCATGTTAGGGTTTTGTCTTGTCCAATTTAGTTATGTGTTTAGCGCTTAAGTAAAACCTCTCTAGGTTTTATTGAAGTGTTGCAACACAATTGTAGTGATACCTTTGGTAACCTCATGATTGTTCGTCTTTTCCTAAACGGCGTAATCTTGTTTTCAGGCTCACTACCCTGCAAGCTGCAGCCATATGTCTCAATGGATGGACGATGGTGGATATTATGAGGGAATGAGTATGGAGGCACAGAGCAAACATCTGGCACAGCTTATCTCTAAGCGGTGCCCGAGCTGCCAGGCTCAAATTGAGAAAAACGAGGGATGTTTGCAGTAAGTACTCAAAGCTGGAACATTGACATCTGTGACTTATGGTGTAAGTGTCTTGCAGTGAATGAATGGATCACCTGGGAATCAGTCCCAGGATCTGATGGTTTTTTGGTGCCTTAACCATTCAACAACATTGTACCTCCTCCTGTTAGGACAGGGTTTCTCACTGTGAAGCCCTGTCGTCAAACCAGTATTCTCCTGGAAACTGGCTGCTAAGCATTCCTGATTTTATGGAAATTTTGGCCCTACTGATGAGCTGCACCTGCAGATAGACATGCAGAATTCGGTTTGATGGTGGCATACAAATTTAATTCCTTCCCTATTTTTTTTCTGCAGTATGACTTGTGCCAAATGTAACCATGGATTCTGCTGGCGATGCCTCAAATCCTGGAAACCAACGCACAAAGATTATTACAACTGCGCAGCTATGGTGAGTGATGGAGTAAGCATATTCCTAGTTGAAAATATACATTTTTTTGTCAAGGCTCTGATGACAAACAAAAATGCAAATCGTAAAATCACAGGTTTTGTACCATCACAATGTGGTTTTCCAGTAGATAAGGCCATATACTTGGAAAGAAAGAGAATTACTTTTTTTTGCATTAGGGTGATAAATGTTAACAACAGTGTTGGCATGCTTTTGGTATTTTGATTGATTTTAATTTTTCATATATGGGGGTGGGGGGAGGATTGGACTTGTATAATAAATAGGGGCGTCGATATTGTTTGTTACCTTTTTATAGGTGAGTAAAGCAGCACGCCAGGAAAAGAAGTTTCAGGATTACAATGAAAGATGCATTTTCCAAAATCAGGCTAAGGTAAGTCTTTTTTCTTTTTTAAATTGGGGTGAAAATTATATATGAATACATGAATTGGGACTTTAAAGATTCTGCATCTGTGACTTGTAATTGTAAACTTTTTTTTTTAAACAGGACTTTGCTATCAATCTGGAAAACAAAGTCTCTGCCATCAATGAAGCCCTTCAGATGAAGTCACTAACGTTTGTGATTGATGCCTGCAAGATCCTTGCACAGTCCCGCAAGGTGAGAGAATAATTCTGTAAAGCAGAGCAATCCTTATCCTGGAATATCTACAGAAGTAATTGTGTAAATGCACAATTGACTCTTTGGCTTTACTGAACCAGGCAGTAAGACAGAGGCTTCTCTTGTAAACCTTATTTCACTCTATTTTAAGTGTGGTGGGATTGAATCTAAAAACAGAGACCATATAGTTTTATTGTCCGGTCTTCCCACCTTCATCTTCCATAAGACTCCTTTTAGCCTGTTGGAGACACCTGTGGGAGGCTTTGTGCTAGTGCAGTCTGGATCTGACCTTATATTTTTATTAAAATATTCTGTGTTGTTTCCAGGTTCTTGCTTACTCGTGTGCCTATAGCTACTATAACCAGGACACTGAGAAGATGGATATTATGGAGCAGCAGACAGAAACCTTGGAGCTTCATACCAATGCACTGCAGATACTGCTGGGTAAGTAGAAGAAAGCTTAAAGGTTAGCAGTCTAAAAGATCACACTGCTAACATGTCCTACCACCTTGTGGAATTTGTTGAGAATTTTCAAAGCTTATACATCAGTTGTTGGACAGTAATTTGACGATAACCAGTGGTGGAACCTTTTCAATATGTGATTTATTTTTTGACATCCCATTTTCTCTCTTTCCTGTCAGTTTCTAACAGAATGTTGTGTAGTTTTCATATGCTTTTTCCAACATGAACAACAAACCTGGAGCACAGTGGCATAAGTGGCTCAAAACCTTAAACTTTGGATTATCAGCTTTGACACTGTTATTAAAGTTTAATGAGAAGACTGGTGAAATATTATCACCATCAACTATTCTTCAGCATGTTAAAATTATAAAAAACAATAAGCTTCAATTCATTTTTCCAGAGGAGACACTGTTACAGTGTACAGACCTGGCATCATGCATCCGTCTATTGAAGCCAGAGCACCTGAACACTGGGCTGGAGCTGATACGGAGGATCCAGGAAAGACTGGTAGCAATCCTTCAGCATTCTACACAGGTAAACCGTTAACAAACAAGTAGACAAGCTTCTGCATGTTTACAATTTGCCTTTAAAAGGGAGCATTACTAAGTGTGGCAAGTTTGCAATCCATACTACTTCAGTCAAAGTGCCACTTACACAGACTGGCTGCATGAGTGAACAATGCAAGATTATCAGTGCAGTTAGCATCTGCTAGTTTTAGTAAGAGTAAGAAGATTGTCAGACACATTCCACTGATCTGACAAAAAATGGAAGACAGATCAATTGCCAGCCTGATATCCTTGAAATATATTGAAAATGTGATAATGGGATACCCAACAAAGACTTGCACAGTAATGAGTGAAGAATGTCCTGGAGCTTAACAACCATCAAATACAGATTTGCATTGGCATCATGCAGATCTATAAACAGGCAGTCTTCAAGGAATGTCCTCATTTTAGAAGCGCTTGATTTAAAAAGGCATGCAAATCCTACGCTATCTAGCTGTGAAATATTATTCATTGCTCCCACACATTAAATTTAAATTATCTGTTATATTCAGAGCTCATCAATAATACATTTGACTCTTAACCCCAAGTAGAATTAATGCAAGTCAAGCAATAGGTAGAAAATAAATAAAAGTAGAATAAATGATAGGACCATTCTGCACCTTGCCTAGAAAAATAAGGTGAAGTCAACTAGTGGATGGAATGTGGCTGGGTTATGTGTAGGCTCTTTTATTACTCATGGCTTTTTATATTGACTTAATCGTTCATAGATGAAATGGTAGCCGTATATTAACTTAACAAACCCTCTTTCTCGACGTCCAGTGAAGAGAAAAAAAGTATTAGAAAACCTGTCTCCCTTTTTTGTTTTAATCCCAGGATTTTCAAGTGGGATATCAGTCAAAAACAGGAGCAGATCAGGAGGTGGCTCAGTCTTCAAATATAGCTAACCAGTCAGACACAAACAAGGAGTAAGTATATCTGGGGAGGAGCAGAGACTGCATTCTAGGTTTTAGATCACCCTATAGAGTTAACTAATTTCTCTTCATAGAGTTGAATGAAACCTGCTGAATAATGTTATATTAACATATTGAATTACATACTGCTTTGTGTTTTTCCATATACTGACAGATTTTAAAAAGGAAATACTGTACTACTTTTATGGCTTCCGGTTTTGCAATATCATTTTGATTACATGATGTGAAATAAAATATCTAAATTGTTTATACATACATACATATACACACACACACACACACACACACACATATACATACATAGGTTTGCAGAAGTATTCACCCCCTACCAATAGTGTCACATTTTGTTGAATTACAAATAATGTATGCACAGTTTTTCAAACAAACCTTATTTTA